>CM052339.1:14063272-14202773 GCA_028455595.1 Lasioglossum vierecki | reverse complement strand
TAATAAAAATCGTTAGTTGTTTTCCTCCTCCCCAAGTTAGCACAAGGTTTTCGAGGTCGAAACCCAGATTCGACACCTAAGAGTAACCCTAAATGACGTGTTATCCTGGAAAAATTCTCAGGAAAAAAACTTCGAGACAATTACAAAGGAAAGTCGGAAAATTCGGACAAATTGCAAAAATCATCTTCTGAATGTAGTCCTCCTAAAATTGAATATTCCAATAGCTTTTCACAAATTCACAAAAGTCGGGTCAGCTAGCAGAACATAAAAACCCGCCTCGATTGGTGCATAAAAAAATATACAATTTTGTTGAAAAAACGAAAGTCGCCCTTCAAATCTCCTAAATGCCTCCACTCATAAAAATGTCATATGCATTATCACATCATGTCCCCCCTGATGCCGTGTGACATAAAGATGTTACGTAGTTATACATTTTATGGAAGATTGTTTTTGTACAATGCATAATTTCGAAGTTATTGGAGGTTGTCAAGTTAGGTTTGGGATCTAACCCTGTGAAAATTAATTATTTTTCCCTCCCCTCAGTTGACGACTCAACTAGGGGGAGGGGCTAGAACGTTTACCCGATATATACATGAGATACCCGGATACCCACAAGACCACAAGACACCCGGGTAGAGCAAAAATACCCGCATATCTCATGAGATAGTCGGCTACTCAAGTACTCAGTTCCAGGAAATGACAACTATTATGGTATCGGTTCCGGTTCTCGAAACAGTTATTAATAACCGAAATGATGTTATAACTGTTACTAAGGAGAATGTTGATTCTGCCTTATATCTGGCTTATTTCGATTCTATAACTATTATTTTTCGGTTCTGTCATTCTGTATTGTGTTTGACCTTATATATTTATTATTTAAAGTTATTTATTAATATTTTCGGTTTAAACAATTTTTAAATAAACAAGGTTTCATAATTTGTTTGTACACTCATTATTTGAATTATTATTTCAATAATTATGTATTGTTTAAACAAATGAATGTTGTAATTCGTTTCTATATTCATTCGTTGAAAAATTTATTTATTTCAAGAATTATTTTAACAATAAATTATTACCGGAACAACAATTGAAATAATGAATATAGAAGCAAATTATAAGAATTTGTTTATTTAAAAATTGTTTCAAATGAAAATATATGTTACAATAAGTAACTATTTAAATAATAAATATATAAGGCCAAACACAATATAGAATACAGAATGACAGAACCGATGTTCTCGAAACAGTTATAACATCGTTTTATTCGATTATTCTATTCATGTTATCTGGTTATCTACAATAATATAGGTAATTTATATTTTTGTATGAAATAACAAGAGTAGAAACGGTTATTTCTATAAAATTCAAATGTGTCTATTTTTCTACAAAAATACCAATATATTTACATTTTTCGGCGATAATGAACTGCGTTTAGAAGTGGAATACACGTTACATAAAAAATGGGAAGGACAAGAGAGTCAAAATATCTTCCCGAGTATTTATGAGACCAACAGGAAACGGTCGGAGATCGCGAACCACACGATTCCAATGTCAGCCCCGATCTGTCCGTTCGGTCACCAATAATTACGGTTCACCATTAATTACCTCTCGCACACCTACTTTTCCTGCCGTTCACTTCGCTGCAGCTGGTACTGAAGCAACATCGGATCAAAACACATTTCCGTGAATGTGTATCTTTTATGCTCACGATCGAACTATAGTCGTCGTTCTCATAAAACAAACGGTATAGCCGGATAAGATAGTTAAAAATGTGTTTGTAGGTTATAAAAGTATAATTTAATGAAAAAAGGTTACACAAGTATAAAAGAAAGTAATATATGATGCTCCGAAACTAGTGTAGAATTCTACAGCAGACTTTGAATACACTTTTCAGACCAATTTCACAAATATAAATGCACACTGCCGTAAAAGAACGTGCTACCGACCATGCGGACAAACAAACAATAACACTGTCCAAGACTAAAAATGTGCGCAGACACACTACAAACGCAATCATACCAACGCACAGACACCCCGTAATTGCATTAAACCGTAGTTAAACATCCGATCAAAAGCGAAGAGATTAAAAAGAAAAATGATTACGAAGAATTGATCAGGTTGCACCCACCCTAAGAAGGTTAAGCCTAGAACAATGGATTGGCGAATCTATAAAAGGATGGCTCATTATCAGGAGCAGCAGTTACAAACCATTCAAACATCAGTCATCATTCAGTTAACATTCAGTTATCAGTCAGTATTCGTTCCAAAACAGTGAAGTTTTAAATCAAAAGGCGTGTACACCCTCCAGGAAAACTCTAATTGAAAGGCGAGTACACCCGCCAGGAGTAAACAACAATCATCCATCCTCCACGACACGAACAACAACTGCAACAACAACTGCAACCAACACCATCAACCTCTCTACACCCCAAATCTTGCGGACCGATCTTCAAACGGTAAATACTAATAATATATCATAAGACCATAACAATGTAATGTATCCGAAATTTGAAGTTTAAAATATACATATATTGTTTAATTTTTTGTCTACATTCAATATTTCAAAACATTTCAAAATACCTGACTTCTACATGTATCCACGACCATTTCCACGGACAAAATCATTTAGAAATTAAGTAATTCTCAATTACCCGAACCGAAGCCGGTGAATACAGGTAAGTTCAAAACTGCGTTATATCTCTTTTTATAAAAATCTTTAAACTTATATCAAAATCTCTAAATTACGATTTTCATCTCGAAACGTCCACCTCAGGACGTAACACCAAAAACTGATTTTTCGATTTTACCCCATATGTGTTAATCGATTTCAATGAAATTTTAAACATGTGTATAGCCTATAACCAATATAGATCTACACAACATATATTTTAAATTTTTATCAAGGTCCGAAATAAAGTTTTTAAAAATGGCTTTTTTACTTTTGTAAAATGTAGCCTTGTAGATAAATTGTAATTTTTTAAAAACCTGTTCCGTAGATCATTCAGTAAACCAATGCTTCTAATTGCTAATAACCTCCTTCTTTTTCGAAGTCGGTTAAAAAACAATCGGGTCGTTTGGTACAGTTATAAAAAGGTTATTCCGTTTTAAAGGGCGTACGAATGGTTATGAGACTGTCTGTACGTACGTATATCTACGATACATATTTGCGAGTGAAAGGTGAAAAAATGAAATTGATTTGTAATGAAATTAAGGCATTGGCAAAAGTTGCTCGGGCAAAGTTGATGTCGAGAGCGCAAGCTGTTCCGTGATAATTGTTCGTACTCGTTAATTATTCCTTTTACTGCTGAACCTCACCCCTCAAGCTGCACTCGCTATTAGGTATTCTTCTTTGCACCTGCATTTTAAGCACCGTTTGGTAACGATCGCTGTGTATCTCGGCGACAGATTAAAAGCTTTGGCCCAAGCCAATTCTACGATGTACCATACATTGTAAAAAGATCAGTTTACCGTTACCAAAAATTAGCTTCCACGAATATTACACGTCGTCGTCCACGTCAACCCCTTACGCTATGTAATATACTATACATATTATTCGGTCAGGCCAAAGATTATACAGGGTGTCACAAAGTCTCTTCAACATCCGGAAACTGGAGGTTCTTCAGTTCATTTGAAGCAACATTTTCCTTTACAACAATACCGTCCGCGGCTTTCTTAAGGAGTTATTAACGAAAAACTCAGACCAATCAGAACGCGACCTAGACGCTTGTTGGAACAATCGGTCCGGTGCGGCGCGCCACCTATCAATCGGCCGACTGCGCCAACACGCGTCTAGGTCGCGCGTTGATTGGTCCGCATTTTTCGTTAATAACTCCTTAATAAAGCCGCGGACGCTATTTTTCAAAAGGAAAATGTTGCTTTCAATGATCTCAAGAACCTTTAATTTCCGGATGCTGAAGCAATTTTCAAACATCCTGTATTTTTACGCATTTCAGAAATTCTACGAAAATTATAGCTGATGTAAAGGGTGAAAAGTTCCCCTCGACCTTGCATTTCAATGTCAAACTTTTTTTTAGGCTGGTAGGTAAAATACAAAGTCAAGGACAAGTTTGCAGTCAAGGACAATTTTTTACAGATCAACATTGATCCGAAGATGTAGAAAATACGTCTATGTCAGCCCATACCAAAACATTCTTTTACACCCTGTATTTGTTCCCTTTTTTTAAATCTTAAATTGTATAACTTATATAAATTTGTATAAAAATTTATGTTATATAAATTATATGAAATACGTATAACTCTTCCACGAGCCATAACTGAGTATGGATTTTTTTATTAATTGAGGGAATAAAAACAAATAAAATTGTATTATCAGTTTTATTTGGTTTCAGATTAGCTTTACAAAATACAATACACGTTTTTCACTTTTCTCGCCGTTCTGTTTAAAAATTGGTATTGTTTCTTTATAATTGAAAATTATTTCCACTAAGCAAACATTAAAACTAAATAAAATTCTATTATATTGCAGCTTCATTTGGCTTCAAATTACCCTTATCAAATAATTATTTACTTTTCTATTTAAAAACTAGCTGACTCGACAGGCGTTGTCTTCTCCAGATTTCAATAAATTTATTTGCTGTCATTTTGTGAATTTGTAAAAAGCTATGGAAATGTATAAACAAAGTGTAAATGAGAAAAAATGTATTTCTGAGTGATCATTGCATCTATTAACGATTGTGGTCATGGATATTCAATTTAAGGAGGACTATACTCAGAAGATGATTTTTCCAGTTTGTCCGAATTTTCCGACTTTCCTTTGTAATTGTCTCGAATTTTTTTCTGAAAACTTTTCCAGTACTGTAACAAACAAAACAAAAAAAAAATCACGCATATCCATCGTTCGAATCGTGAGTTATGGTCTCGAGTTCATACGAAAATCCCATAAAAGAAAGCACTTTCATTTTTTCTCGAATTTTCCATTTCTCCGGGCAACGATTCCAATTTTTCTTACCCTAAAAACCTTATTCGGACTATTACGAACATTTATAAAAGAAAAAAATGTCCAACTCGGTTCAGTCGTTCTCTAATGATGCGCTTACCACCGAACAGTATTTGATTTTTAAATGACTTCGAAAATGGAGGAGCTTACTCAATTCGATCTATATATGCCTTTTTTTCTATGTATGTTCACCGATTAAGCCGAGATGGATGTACCAATCGGAACGAAACCACCATTGGTTCCGTAAACAAGTTTTTGGATTTTTTTTTTATGTTACCTAATCAATAAGATCGAAAAACCATTCTACGGCGATCTACAAATTCTGCTTGTTCCACTAAAAAGTGGAACTGAAATAAAAAGATTTTATAAAAAAGAATTAAACCGACTTCGAAATGCACTGAAAAGTATGAAATTATTTCCATTTGATTTTCTATGAATACACACCAACTGTTAATAAAATTGATTAAATACAATACAATCGTTTTGGAGGCGGTGCAAAATTGAAAATTTTCCAAATGACAAATGTTACCCATTATGATTTCATTGGAATACGGTAGACTTGGAAATCAGTAGGTGAAAAGGGAAGATACATTATACATTAATGTGTGAGAGCATATAGAAAAATTTAAGGATTTTCGTAATTTCCAGTGTCGAAAATTTTCAATTTTCTGCCCCCTCCGAAAAGATTGTATCGTATTTAATATTTTATTTTAATCACTTTTATTAACAGTGTATTCATAGAAAATACAATGGAAATTATTTCATACGTTTCAGTGTATTCTTTTAGTGCGTTTCGAAGTCTATTCACTCGAGGATACTTATACACGATATAGCATGTCAAAAACTGGGAAGACGTTTTTCGTCGAAATTGCTCCAATTTGAATCGTTTGTGAAAGCATGGAAACATTTTTTTCCTGATTTTATCTGCCACAGATTTGAAGATTGAACATTGTTCTTTACAAACGCATGCTTGAAACTTAATCTACGATTTGTGTTTTAGTATTTTATAGGAGAAAACTTTCTGGATTGACGGTGTATTGCTCGGCGCAGTTTCGAAGGGCAGCCATAACGGACAATACGTGGACACAATGAGAAGCAATCGTACGCGGTAATTAAGAGAAAATTGATCGCGTTACACCTGGCCCGCGCGGGATATCAGCTTGGCGCAGGTAGAGCGCGCCGTGTAGCGAGTAGCAAGTGCGGTGTACGCTCTCGGTAAGCAGACAAACACCTTCCAAGGGTCTCGATGCGCTCTTTCCGCTCGATTCCGAGACGCTCGAGGAGGGACTGATTTCGTACATCCTTTCCAAATGTCAGGAAAGTTTGCGGTCGGATCATGAGAGACGTCCATTCATACGGGCCCAGCGTGCGGACACGCAACGTGCCAAAACTGTCAAGACGCATGTCTGAAGAAACAGCTCGGCCGATATACATGTTTCTTTGATGGACGAAAATCCTTGACCACTCAGGAAACGACGCGCGGCGCCAGTTTTCACTTTTTCTAGAGGTGTCCGAGAGCCCGAAAATTTCAGGTACCCAATTAACCCAATGCTTCAGTCGCCACCGCCACCGTCATCGCCACCGCCACCCGCCACAGTGCTCCTTTTTAGCTATTTAGCTGGACAAAATTATTCTAGCATTATTTTAACACTCAAACTCCGTAGTTAAGTAGGTCGTTCGATTTGTCTTGACTCCAGCTACAACAATATGTAATAAAAAATACATGGTGCAATGTAAAAAACCAACATGATAATGTTTGTTTTATTAAAGAAAAAGAGTTTTGTGAAATTTTTTTATTGGGATTTATAGATGACTGCGTATCGATTAACTTTTGTCGGAAACATTTTCTTGCCAGATTATCCGAAATGTTTAAAACATCGTGATGACAATTGAGCATTTGCACCGAAAAGCTTCCGAACCGTTCACAGTGGTCCTTTTCAGCGATTTAGCTGGCCACAATTATTTATAATGTTTGATGATCCTGCAACCTTTTCAAATCATACATATACAATATCAGTGTGTATTCGTTTAAGTATTTTTAAAACATTTTTTAATACGTTCTCAATATTTTCTAGTACGTTTTTAAGTAAAAAGTAATATATTGTTGAATTAAAGAATAGTGTTTATACAACATAACAAGACCGTAATTGTTTCATCTGAAGTGTTAAAGTGTTTACGTCTGGGAAACGTTCGCGTTGGAAATGCAAGGGTTGCTTGACGCTGTAAAGGAAATGCTGTGAAAAGAAGGCGAAAATTTTAATATTTACCTCAAATAATATTAAAATTTCAATTTATATTAATTTTATATGAAAATTTTAATATTTACCTCAAATAATATTAAAATTTCAAATTCGGAGAACTAATTTTTTTTTTACTGTGAGCCCAAACCATTGTGTGTGACAATTACAACCGCACTTAAGAAAAACTGTCTGGTCGTACTCGGGGTTACAACAAAATCACTCATGAAGTATTATAATCGTAACAAATATTTTACGTGTTGAAATGCAAACAATTACCAATAACAAGATGCAAAATTGTTAAAAGTAAGTATAGTCCATACTTACTTGCCAAACTTTTAGACTGGAAGTAAATGTGTACAACTTACTTGAAACATGTAATGATGAGACAGCATGACACGTACTTCGAGCATCTCTAACTTTCGTTGAAGTGCAGCACTTCATGGATGCCTGAATGATAAAAAATATCAGTACATATTAAACCCCACATATTAAACTACAGCAAGCAACAAAAATTTTACAGTTTAAGTAAAATTTTTGAAATCGACTTTTGGCCAGCTAAATCGACGAAAAGGATCACTGTGCGCCGCGCGCCGGTCCGATGATCCCCCGAATTTTGCAAAAAGTCGAATTATTCTTAAAAATTTACGATTTTCTTTCTTCAAGGTTAAGAAACATTCTTACCATAATCTCCATATTTTCTCATATTCTACAAAGTTTCAGCTTTAATTTAAACAAAATTTCATCGCTCTATCTCATTTCTACCGAAAGCTCTCTGATTTTTACACAGATTTCATGAATCTCTTCAAAACTAAAGTTCATAGATCAAGTTCAAAGCTAATCCTCACAATTCTAGAATCTTATAGATCGAATCCAAAATGCATTCCGTCATTAAAATCAGTTTTCAAGTTTAACATGCAACTTCAAAGTTCGACTTTAACGTGTAATTTCAAAGTTCATGTTTAAAGTCCAAATCCATCATTCAAGTTCAAAGCTCATCCTCACAATTCAAGTTAAAAGATCAAGTTTAAAGCTAATTCTGACAATTCAAGTTTAAAGTTCAATTTCGAAGTTCATGGTTATGTCTGGGGTAATGCTAACGCCACACTATGGAACAGACAAACCGATGAAATCTTTGTTAGAATCAAAGAACTTTTCATAAAATGACATATAGAGCGATGAAATTTTTTAAAAATTAGAGCTGAAACTTTGTAGAATATGAAAAGATAGGGAGATCGTTGTACGAACGTACTTCAACCTTGAAAAAATAAAAATGTAAATTTTTAAAAATAATTCGATTTTGTGAAAAAAATTTACAGGAAATGATGTATAGCATGTTGGAAAAATATTGTTCGACGCGTGTTATTGGAAAAAGCACGATTTTCTTGAAATTGTGCAAGTTTAATAAATTTTGTCAAAGTTTAAAAAACGTTCTTACCATAATCTCCCTATTTTCCCATGTTCTACAAAAGTTGCGGTTTTAATTAAAAAAAAAAAACATTTCATCGCTCTGTCCCGTTTCTATCGAAAGTTCTTTGACTTTACGCCGATTTCGTCCGAATCGCCCACTGTGCGCCGCGCCGGTCCGATGATTCTCCGGATACGATCGTCTCATTCGAAGCACACTTGTTGAAGAAGCCGGCCGGCCGGTCGGCAAGGCGCACGCACGTATGCACGCACGCACGCACGCACGCACGCACGCAGGCACGCACCTTGGAACCATCGCAGGTGCAGTTACCTGCTGGTCGAGTTCTTTCCTCGTCCCTGCTACGGCAGCCAATTATGCAAGTTTCACTTATCCGAAGTAACCAGGTAGCTCGTTATCGCGAGACGCGAGACCACGAGTGGGTTAAGGACATCGGGACCTGCTTTCAATACATTCCTCGATATACGCATTTGCTTACTACAAAAGCACCCCGGTTCCGGTAATAACCCATTTTTCTCTGTACTCTTTTCTTTTCTTTTCTTTCTTTTCTTTTTTTTTCTTTTCTTTTCTTTTCTTTTCTTTTCTTTCCTTTTCTTTTCTTTTTCGTTTCGTCTGGTTACTGCGGTTTTATTGCGAAAGCGTTTTCCTTTCCGTTTGCTCGGTTTATTCTCACAGCGAACTGATTCTTCGCGTACAGGATGTTTCGGATGCGCGCCTACCGATCTCACAGAATGAATGGACCTGTTTCGCAAGCTGCTGTAGGAGAAGTAATCTGTTTCTGCGTGTCAGAGTCACAGTCTTACACGGAGCCGAGAGGTACGTAATAGCTGTTCGCAACGCTACAATCAATCTGATGTAACCCAATGATATCTGGGTATTCGGAGTCCTGTAGACCGTCATTGTCCTTCCTCCCGAGAACGGATCGCGCAGCCCTTGTCCACAGGTAGATAATTATCCCGAAGTCTGTATTCTGTATACTTGCGGTAGAAGCTCTGGACTTCCAGGGGGGGACAGGTATAACATGAATATATGTATGCGGAAGGACAGTTCTATTTTAATGCGAGATCAATGGGACACACACACACACACACACACACACATTGTTGCAGATGAATAGGAAGCGGGGTAAATTCAAATGGGGATGTTTAGCAGTCTTTCAGCCGTAGACAAATATCCCCCAAATTATGTACATAATATTCAGTTGAATCGACTTTTTCATGCCCTGAACCAGAGCTGGGGAAAATAGTATTTTAAATAGTAAATAATAACTAATCCAATTTATTTAATAAAGTATGCGTACAATTTTGAAAATAAAATAATTTATTTGTAGCCCTAAATTTTGAAAATAGTATTTTGTTTGAAGAATATTGAAAATATTTGTATGTTATTGTTTTATTTTCAATTTCAAGTTTAAATATTATTGCTAAAAATTATGGTTCAAATTCCATGCATTTATGAATACATTTATGAGTTAAAACAGAAATATTCTATTTTGTGGATGAAATAGAAATATTGTATTTTGAGGTACAGATTGTTAAAATCGAAATATTTTCATTTTCGAAATTGTACATCTTCTTTAAAATACTATTTTCTTGAAGCAAAATAAAATCTAAAATATTAAATAGTATTTGAAATATTTGTTTCGCCAAATAATGCCCACCTCTGCTCTGAACTAATACCTCCTAGACGAATTTCTATTGTCTTGTCTAGTTGTCTAACTTGTCTAGTTAGACTGCGAATTTCGTGCGTTTTTAACAAAACCAATTAAGTCAAGTTCGATACTTTGAAGGTGTCAGAAAAGTTTAAAAGAGGCTAGTAACCAACATTTGGTTCGTCGCTGGCCTCCATTGTTAAAATGTGTTCTAGTTCTGAAATAGTTTGGCAGAAAAAATAACTCAAGCAGTCTAAATGAGTCTAAAACATACTGGTTGAAATTAACCATGAATTAAAATATCAAATTATGCATACTGTGCATAATTGAGCCCCTTGGTTGACAAGTATACTTTGTTTTATGCTAATAAAAAACAAGATACAATTTTATATCCTAAATAAAGTGACTGTAACAATATCTGGAATAATGGCATAGGTCTCTTGAACTTATTCCTTTATTCCACGGTACACCCATTCCACTTACTCTACTGTTACATTCGATTAAAGGAAACCGGTATACAATATACGCGATAATCTTTTCGTATTCAATAAAACCGACGAGAGTAATTCATGTTTACATTAACTTCTAGAACTGTTTAGTATCTTATTAGCTTTCGTATCAGCAACATTGTGATATATTATACTTCCTCGAAATGATTGACGTTAATGCAAATCCTACAAAAAGTCGGAAAAGAGTAAGAAGTAGTGATGGTTGTGCTAGAAATGTTGCAAAACGACTTCGTAATTCGAGTGCAGAATACGTAAACCGAAATAGGAATATAGTTCCAGCGAAAAAGATTCTTGTACTGGACATAATACTTGTAATATAAAAATTGCTTTGTCTCTGTTTAAATTAGTGCAAAGTGATAATATTACAGAGTTATAGAACAGAAATTCCGAATATCAGGACATTCGTTTGTTACCGAATGATTCAGATTTTCGATGTGTTGAATCTGCAGCACGCCATACATCTATTTACATCCATGAAGATTCGTATCGATGTATGAAAACTGCTTGCTCGACATTCCAACAAGTTTCTGGTTTATCAAATGAAACGAAACGAATTTTTACAACTAAACAGCTAGAACGGTCAACAACAAAGCGTAAGAACAATACATTTTTACAAACTGTAAATTGGCTGACTATTCAGTGGTTACGCTATGAACGCGGAAAACAGTTTGATATTTTTGATAAAACTAAGATATCTGTGGATGTTGAGTGTGAAATGTTAAATTCAGTTCATTAAATTCATTGCAGTTAAAAAACATAATGCAGGAATATTTCTATCCCACTGTGCGTCCTGTTTCTGCGGCCAAAAACAAGGACATGATAGATTTGCTGAAGTTTATCCCTCCAATTCATCATGCATTAAAGACCAATCCAATTGAAGAGACTGGTAATGAATCCAGCCTCGAATAAATGTCTTTAATACATAGTATACAGCAAACTTGTAGCGCATTAAATTAAATACAACATTTGTGTGACTTATGATTAATAATAGCCATATGGCGTAAGCCACTTTCTCAGAAAAAACTGGTGGTATCACAATACAGTACAATAATGATGCTTCATGATTCGTTAGGGTACTGCTTTTTTACTATTGAAAAAATATGGATATTATTTTAAGCTATAATGACATAATTACTATTCTTTCGCTTTATGTGCTTATAATAAAGTTACATTGTGTGTATTTAATTTTTTGTACAATATTAGACGGAAGTCTAATTTCTACAATATCAAGAAACGACACTTAATTCAGTCGTCTAAGGGAACCAAGGGGCTCAATTCATGGGGCACATGCTATAGTTGTCGCCACTTATGTAACGATTTCTACCATACGTTTCGCATTATGCTGCTGGATTATACTCATTAACTTTCGATATACAAACGGTCACCTACAATACTCTCTCAACTCATAGCTAATAAATTCTATCGCAACACATTCAGATATTAAGAGCGTACCATGCCGTTGTTAATGGATGATCGATTTTCCGGTGTCTATGCCGCAATTTATGCCGGGGATTATGCGTGCATTGTCGTGTCTAGCTTTTGCCGGCGAACGTCCCGACGCGCTTCGCGTCGCATCGCCGAGACACTCGTCACTCGGAAATAAATATTTATCGGTTATAATTTACAAGTGAAACAAACCATTACGCATCATTCCCATTTATCAGGTGAGCCAGTGATAGATAAATCAACGAAGAAAGGTAGCGTTCCCGTGTAAAAATATGTTTCGCAACACCTACCCGACCAACTTTGCCATGCATCATCATCGACCTCGTAATTTTAGAGGCGTGACTAACAGAAACGCGCGTTTCTTGCACATTAACACCTTCAACAAACAAATACTCACTAATATTAAATATTAATACCACACCTACCACACCTACCACCACCGCACAGTGTGAGATTTATTTCGATCATTTAGGGTCGTTTAATTTTTAATGATTTCGTTTATTCTTTTTTATCATGTATTTTGCCAACACTACTCAAAATATGATAATGTTTAGTCACTTTAACATTACTTTTGTTGTATTGGCCGAAAATACGTATTTTCACTCTTGCAAATTACTCTATGAATGAGTATTTCATTTAAATAATATATGGAAGTTGCAAACACAGTCTTACATAAATATATAGGAAAAATACTAGTAATCGTTTGTTACTACTCATAAATTATGTAGGGTCTCTAAAGTATATAACGCATTTTCACACCAAAAATATTGAAAACTTACCTTAAGGAGTGAAATAATCGCCAAAATAAACAATATGTGAAATAATAGTAATCAAATAAATAATACTAAACAAAGAACAAAAACTATTAAATGTAATGACAATCAAACACAACAACAGTTAAGAAATAACAATTCAAAACTATAACAATGTAATAAGTAACAATCAAAGTGCAGACTTATGAACACGTTCTTCTTACTCGGATAAATTGTGTTAGACGACTGGCTGCGCGAGGTGATTGCGTAAGGCTGTGGAAAACAAATGAAAACTCTCAAGGTCGCAGCCAACGCAGAATTTATTTTCATAGCCGACTAGACAAGACTTCACAATGTATACATACTATATAGTTTAAAGTCCATATTCGCCCACATAAGAAAGTTTTACTATGTACATACATTGGTACATATTGAAAAGTTCTTCGAGTTTGCATGATTATTAATCATAATAGATTATATGTATAACATTTAAAAACGAAAAATATTGAAAATACACTACAAAGGGTTGAGTAATCACTAAAATAAACATTATAAAAATTGAAGTTCAAATACACACACTTTTATTTAGACAAAGTATCACTGCCGATTCATGTATTTACATCATTTGTATAGGCAGTAGAGTTCATTCGAGGCTTATTTTTCATGTCTGAATGTGATGAAAAATTAAAAACAATATTAATTCTGGGTTACGGAGGTATTGCTTTCAAGGTAAGATTAAATACGCAATTTTTAAAAAATGTTTAATTTCGAAATTAAATGATCCTAAATGATCGAAAGGTCACACTGTGCACCGATCGAAACGAACGGACGTTTCGATTTTTTTATTTTACAATTATTGAAATAATAAAAAATGTATTCATACGAGAGAAATTATTGTATAAATAAGATGAAGTGGGCTAAGTTCGTAAACCAGACAAGTGCATGTTAGGGTGAACCGACCGACCGTATTTTTCGACTAACGAATTTTTTATGAGACAACTCCTAGACTTGCGCCACTCGATCAAAAACTAATCTGTGGACTATTTGAAATTGATCGAATAATGGGAAATGCTGCCCCATCGATTTTTAAATTTTTTTTCATTTTCTAACTTGCGTTTCTCCGCTTCAGTATGTTATTAGTATACAGGGTGAGTCACCAAACGTTAGCACCTCAAATATCTTTATTGTTTCAAAAGATACGTAAAATATGGTAAGGACAAAGTTGAATGGTACAATGGGGCTGACACGATGCAAAAAAAAATTTTGTTTGTATGTCATTTTTTTGGAGATATCAAGGTCACCTTGACTTTTTTAAATGGAACCACCCTTTTTTAAACACCTACAATGATAGTCCCTTTCATTAGGAATTCAGTGACTATAATTAGTCCAAGGTCATTCAAGGTCAAGGACAGGAAAAACGTATAAAACTAAAATATGGAAGCAGCATACCTGCATTTTATAAATGTTCGAAATGATGGCCGTCTGCGTCGATACATTGTTGTAAACGAGCTCTGAACGAATGTTGAACTCTGATAAGTGTATCCGACGTGATATTCGTACATGCTGTGATGATACGCTGACGCATATCTTCAACTGTTGTTGGAGCATCCATGTACACGGTCTCTTTTAACAGAAAATTCCCATAAAAAGAAATCCAGATTTTGTAAAGGGATATCTTCTAACAAAATTGGCAGATCTTCTTGTAAAAATTGAGCGTATTTCTGTCCCGTCATCATTCCGTTAATGAAATATGGTCCAATTACTTTGTCGTTCAAAATACCACACCACACGTTTACGCTCCATTGTCTTTGATGATCAATTTCTCGCAGTCAGTGCGGATTATCCACAGACCAATAATGGGCATTCCGTAGATTAATTGAGCCATGATTAGTAAATGTTGCTTCGTCCGTAAACAAGATATTAGAAAAAAATGAACGATTTTGAAGCAATCCCCATCGACGAAAGTTAATTCTATTTTGAAAATCATTCTCGTGCAATTCTTGATGGAGCGATATGTGGAACGGATGAAATCTATGTCGGGCAAGAATTCGTATTACGTTACTTTGACTTATACCTGCTTCCCGGGCAATTTTTCTCGTACTCACGTGAGGATTGACAGCTATAGCTGCTAAAATATTAATTTCATTGTCTTCATTAGTCGTGGGATTCTTCCGTTTGTACTGTCTTGCATGTACACTTCCATGTCTATGTCTAGAAGGAGTGTTTCGCTCGGGGTACCTTTTTTCATAAAGTAGTCGGGCCTGAACTGTATTTTTCAAAAAAGTCAAGGTGACCTTGATATCTCCAAAAAAATGACATAAAAACAAATTTTTTTTGCATCGTGTCAGCCCCATTGTACCATTCAACTTTGTCCTTACCATATTTTACGTATCTTTTGAAACAACAAAGATATTTGAGGTGCTAACGTTTGGTGACTCACCCTGTATATTTTTATGTATCGCTGAATTCTTCTTTTTACGCGGTATAACAATATAGAAACAAAATGTAATATTGATTTAAAAAGAAAATTCGTAACCTTGAAATCTCTAAAATTGACCTAAAAAATTTGTTTTTCTCTGCATTATATTTAATTTACTAAATAGTACAACTTTTTAGTACAACAACGGTAGACACGTGTCGAGTCACGTCGTGCTGTATCTCGTAGAGTCAATTGTCAGTAAGATCGGGCTAAAGTTCCCTTTCGTATCAATCTTAACCATATAGATTCCGCGAGTCCGGTATAAAATCTATTAGGCATTTATCAAGTTGTTCTCGAGACCCCCGCATTGCCAGCCAGTGCGTCAAAATAGGTAAACATTCTCTTCTTTAAATCTTTCGATTTCATTCGCGACAATTACACATGTAACACACGTTCTAATTGAATATATTTGTGTGTTTGATAATTTCGTGTAGAATCACTGAACCCTCAATTATCGTTCCTGTATCCTAATAGAACAAATTGAACGTTCCCACACGATACAACCTTACCGCTCGGGTTGTATCAATTAGATTATACAAGTTACGAGGCCTACTAACATTCCTATTTTCCAAGCAACGATCTATTCTACCTTAATGGCTCCCCAATTTCGCATTGGGTTCGTCTACGCAAACCATACCATCCTAGCGGCTCCCTGGTTTCGCATCAGGCTTGTCTGTGCTCTTTTCCAACCTCCTAGCGACTCCCCAGTTTCGCACTGGGTTCGTCCGCGTCGTGCTACAACCTCCTAGCAGCTCCCCGATTTCGCATCGGGTTCGTCTGCGCGTCTCTCTTTCCTAGTGACTCCCCAATTTCGCATTGGGTTCGTTCACGAAGTTTCACCTTCCTAGCAGCTCCCTGATTTCGCATCAGGTTCGTCTGCGTTTGACTCCATTCCTAGAGGCTCCCTGACTTCGCGTCAGGTTCGTCCTCGCAATCTATAATCCTAGCGGCTCCCCAATTTCGCATTGGGTTCGTCCGGGCACCTTAACTAATAAATTGATTCCTTATTCCTAGAGTAATAACCCTTCGCCAGCCACTCATGCTACTCACGGCCCTGGCTCGTAACAAAAATATGAAATAATTCCTGGAGACTTTAAAAAAAAACTATGCTGATAAATGAATCGAACATTTTATTTCCCATAAAACACTAAGATTTTTTGAAAGATTCTCAATTCCTACATAGAATTAAGAAAAAAGATCCCGATTCATGGGAATAAACATGGTACAAAACGTAAAAGTTGTTAACGACACTGCTGAACGTGGTATTAAACTTATTCAGGACTATAATCGGTTATTATCAAAAAATGAAGAGGAAAAAAAATATATTTTACAAATTATTTCAGAAAATTGGAAACAATTTCCAGATGTATCGAAACAATTATTAGGAGACGCAAAAAATATTTCTGCGAAATTAACTATTTTTATTGCAATAAAAATACGCTTTAGGTATGCTTTAGATATAATGTACTGTATTATTGTATGTATAATGTATAATGTATTATGTATAAGCGTATGTATATATCTTTGCCACTTATAAAAATACATTTAATAATTTTCATTCCATTTAAACAAAAATGTACTATTATAAGACGCGGAAAACTTATAGTTAGACAGTGAAAGTTAGGACTATGAAACTTATAGTTTCGAAGATATCGCTGACCAGAAATACTTGCTGAAATAAAATTGCACCCTACGAAGGTCGCTAATAGTTTTTTGCAGGTGGAGATAGGTGGAGAGACATTTGAAGGTCACCTGAATTTTTCTAAATGGATCTGAATCCTATTTTCTATACCATAGATCGATAGAGTATCAAATTTTTAGTATAACAGTGTTGATCTTCATATGTCCTAACCCTAATAGTTAACAAGATATTATCCAAAGAAGAAAGAAAATTGTTTCGATAATATCTCGTTAACTCTTAGTAGATTTAGGACATATGAGGCTCAATACATTTTTACTCAGAATTCCATGGTCTATCGATTCATGATACACAAAGTAGGTGTTTCCATTTTAAAAAAATCAAGATATCCTTGAAATGTCCTCTATGCCTCCACCCTCGCAGAAAATGTTTCTGTCACATGTCTCCTTTTGTACCGTGCAAATTTTGTGGACATAGTTATTGCCCCAGCTTGTACACTGTCAATTAAAATAGCTTGCATATACCCTTAAAAACCGAGTAATTTTTTGAAAAATACTCTGAACTACTTCAATTTCTTGAAGAACTTTCACAAAACTTTACAAAAGTTTTGAAAAAATTGACACTGGTAGGCATTGCGACCAAATAATGACTGTGGATTTTATCCTGCAATAGAAATTGATAAAGTATATTTTATATGTATATTATACAGGGTGAATTCGATAAAGCAGGACACCTAAATATCTCCGTTACTTTTCGTTGTACAAAAAAAACTTCGTAGGACAAAGTTACACTGTTTGAAGGGCCACATATAACGCTGCAAGGAAAAAACAATTTCAAGGTCATTTTTATGAGATTTCAAGGTTATCGATGTTTTTTAAATGGAATGATATATTTTAGTTAACGTAATGTTGTAGCTGACAAAATAACGAATTTATTTATGTAACACAATATGATCTTCAAATGACGTTCAACCCATAAAAATTGTCGACTGTCCGTAACCACCGCGGATTTTCAGATGACCAATAATGCAGGTTTTTTAAATTTATTTGCCCATGATTTGTGAACGAAGCTTCATCGGTAAATCATACATTATTAAAAAATGCTCCATCGTTTATCAATTGTCTCAGTCCCCACTGGCAAAAGTTTACACGATTTACAAAGTCTCTACCATGAAGTTCTTGATGAATTGATAGGTGAAAGGGGTGAAATTTGTGTTATTGGAGTATTTGCACTACACATTTTTGACTAATGCCACTTCCTCGTGCGATTTGCCTCGTATTAGCATGAAGGTTTGTATTCACTGCTGCCAGAACATTAATTGTGTTTACTTCATTCCTTACAGTCCTCACCTTTGTACGTTTTTTTTTATTTTCGACACTACCAGTTTCACGGAATTTATTTAACAAATTGGAGTAAACGGAAACTGATAGACAATTACGATTAGGAAATCGGTCCTTGTACAACTGCACGGCTTCTCTTAAATACTGTCGACTTTCTCCATAAATGAAAATCATATCAAGTAACGCATCATCATATTCGAGTAACGCATTGTGAAACGGTCATCGATAAACTGATTGAGAAATCTTAGAAAATGTAGAAATCTGATAGCAAGGTCTTCTGAGTAATTATTAGTGGATAAACACGATTCTGTATGAACGTATAGGTGAATGTATATCATAATTGTACTCCTGTCAACACCGAATTTGTTATTATGTTGTGTATTGCGATACATTTGATACGTTCTCCTATCAAAATGCCACGATAGATTTTATTTAGACTTTCTTATTTGTTGTTTTCTTTTATTTAGTCACTGACCCCACTTCACCTTGTCTTTAGTAGAGCGCATATTATAAGATAAATAAAATCAATCTTGTCATTTGTTATAAATAAACATTTTCTACTTGAATTCCAAGAAATCGGAGTGCTATAGAATTCTTTATATTCTCAATAGGTTGAAAATAATGTAAAAGTATTTTCGAGTTTGTCTAATGTATTCCATATTTTAAATTACACCTACACCTACTATTCTATTTATAAGGGAGCATGTACCAGTTACTTTCAAGGTTTGGTAGGTTTAGTGTTAAATTAAATGAATAAATTTACTATTAAAGTTAATATAAAAATCCTGAAGTTTTTCATAAATATCACATACCGTCCCGAATATGTCAACACTCTTACCGTCCCGAATATGTTGCATTTCCTTGACAGAGATTATTCTTGAGGTGATTTCAAGTAACTCTCGACCTATGCTCTGATTGGTCCGGGATTTTCATTAATAATTTCTTAACAAAGCCGCGGAGAAGATTTTCCCAAAGGAAGAAGTCCTTCAAATGATTTTGGGAACCGCCGCTTTCAAGGAACTATAACATTTTTTGTGATCTCCATGTATGTGTATTTAGATGGTATTATCTTTTAACAGACCGTGATATCTAATTGCGAAAGTACAATATTTGGGAACGTATTATTCTCGTGTAGATTCAATGACGCGCTATTTACCTGTTAATTAGGAATGCGAAAGGAATATTTGGAAATCTTAAAGATTCGAAATGAATTGACCAGACGGAGATGCGACGTGGTATCGATAGACGGTCGATAATGTATAAACAGGTGTTTAATATGAGTAACTGTGAACGCTTCTTTTCTTTTTCCCGCAGACGATTCGAGATGTCGAAAGATATATTAACGAGGACACCTATCCGCACCTATGCGCGCGCGCGCGTTTGTGTGTGTGTGTATATTTAGCAGGCTTGTGCGAGAACCCGAAATCTCGGGTTCAGGTCGGATAGGGAATTTTCGGTCGAGAATAGTCAGGTTCCCGAAAGTGAGATACGTTTCGGGTCCCGAAAGTATCCGACTGTCTATGTCTCTTCGGGATTCCGACGCTTTTCGCGTCACGCGCCGTCTCTTTTTCTTGACACCCGCTCTCCCTCTACATAGATATCTCGATACTCGGTACATTCGTGATACGAACTTCGTGTCGATTCGTGTGTAGTCGGAGGTCCTTCGGGGTCCCGAAGAGACACAGGCAGCCGGATACTTTCGGGACCCGAAACGTATCTCACTATCGGGAACCCGACTATTCTCGACCGAAAATTCCCTATCCGACCCGAGCGTCGGGTTTCCCGAGATTTCGGTTCCTCGCACAAGCCTGGTATTTAGATACACGTGAAATAGGTATCTCTATAATTAAAATCATTGAGCCAAGCAATAACGTTAAATTGTGTTTGGATTTCTCGCAATCGATGCAGACAGTTTTTACTTTGCATAAAGATTCGCAGTTATCTAGATATTACGTTGCAACTCAGATGTTGTTTACCAGTTTCCCTTTACCAGGTTGCATCCCAGCGGATGCAAGTGTTCGCCGTTTGATCGAAGCGTAACGCGAAAGCGCGGAGAGGATCGCCGCGTACGCCAATGGTCCTGACCTACATCGGGACAAAGTCGGTTGTAGAGTCGCAACAGTTCGGCACGGCTCTTCCATTCAATACATATTTACGACGCGTATCGCTGGGAGGCTTCAAGGTTACCGATTGGTGCCCACCTAATCTAGATCCGACTAGGACGATTCACGGGATCATCGAAGGTGGATCCGATTCTAGGAAGGCGGTCCAATAGAACGTGTCGAGTTAGCGCAGTCGCACAGGTGACTCTCCTTCCTTGCGGGTCTCGCGCCGAATCAAATCTACTCGCGGCGCTAGTATGCGCGCGCACCTCTTTCGCTTTACCATCTCGGCTGCCTATTGGCCTCATCGAGACGTCCGTCCCGCTCTCTTCCTCTCTCCCTCTCGCCCTCTCCCCCTGTCTCTCTCTCTCTCTCTCTCTCTCTCTCTCTCTCTCTCTCTGTCACTCTCGATCCGTCAACCGACTTATCATTCTCCGCATAATCATATCGCACATCGACTATTCTCCTCTCTCGCTATCGTGATCCCCTATCGTGCGCCATTTTCCGCTTGTTCGCTTCTCGTTTTATCACCTTTCCAGATTCATAGCAATTCAACCGGCTGCTTCTGTTTCTGATCAGGTTGCTTTGATCTCGATCTAAACCTTCGGGATGACGATTAATTCGAATTCTTTGTACGTTTCGTTATGTTGTTGACTTTTTACAATGAGATGAGCCACCCATACCAACAGTTCATAAACTGTTTCTAATCAGTTCAGAAGAAAGAAGGATCTAGACCAACTTGGAATACTTTCCGAAGTTACATGCTCTCTAAGTTAATATTGTACCTGAACAGTACCTCGTCCCATCAGTTCATAATCAGTTCAGTCCACAAAGCTGCTAATATACTAGCAAGTAACTTGTGTAATTGTCTTGCAAGAGCAACTTGCAGAAGCGAGTCACAATTTGCTAATATTAATTTTCTCGTCTGAAAAGTTTCTTTCCGAATATGTTACTCAATAAATGCAAACAACGCGATAATCTTTATATTACTGTTTTAGCACTTGCCAACAGGAATTTGCATTGTGTGCATGAATCGAAAAGCAACTTTTAGGACAACCTAACATGTACATATTCGCAGCTCGAGCTCCGCTATCTAGACGTGTCCCCTAAGAAGAATAGAATAGAATTTGCTTTATTTCAGCCTTAGAGCGAAGAAATATGACTTGCTTCATTTCCATTAACCTATCTGTACAAAACTATCTTATTTCACGTCTTATTTCACGGTTCATACCTTCTCTCATACTTTTCTTTCCTTAACGCAGTCCTACCCTGTGTCCTATTCTTTCAGTATCCTAATTATCACTAATCTACTCAATTCCTTACTTATTTTTTCCTTCTCCATTCCCTAACATTTTCATTTTTCATGGTTTCGTAGATTTATGCTCTCTTTTTTCTCTTTCTCCTCAACTTCTCCAACCACTCTTCAACATTTCTGTCTTTTTTTCTAGGCTTCCATACTGTTGTCCTCACATAGGTCACATATCCTCTTGCCTTGTTCTCCAGCCAGTATTTATTCGAATTCTCTGAATTTCCGCATCTTACCGACGTCCCCTACTAAGATAATTACCTTAACAGTAGTCGCCAACAGTTGGTGACGTGTCCATAACCCAGATCAGGGTTATGATTGAATGCTTCCTAACCGTCTACGTCAACAGTTTCATCGATTGGTATGATCAGTCGACTAGGACCGGTGAGATACAAAGGCTGCTACGCGTATTTTGCGGAAGGGGAAAGCATAATCGAAAGAAGAAGAAGAAGAAGAGGAAAGAGAGGAAAGAGAGTGTTTCCTGGCAGAATCCAGGTAAGGCAGGGATGAAGCGGCTGCACCCCACCACCGTCGATGGTTCACGTGGGCTAAAGTTAGTCGCGTGTGAACTCCGGGTAGGCGTGGCCTCCAGGTAGCAGAGACGTGCTGTAGAGTGAGGTGCCGCAGGTGAGAAGAGAGAAACGGCCGGGAACGTAAACGGCCGAGCTGCCGACAGACCACGACGCGCGCTCCACGCGAGAACCGTGCGTGTACCCTCCTCGGCCAGACCGAGGTCAGTCAGGGTCCTGCTCTTCGACAGGACACTCCGAGAGAGAGAGAGAGTATCTCTTCCTGCGAATCGAACACACCGGACAGCTGTCAAGCTTAGCTGCTGCTGCTGTACATCCTTCTTTCTTACGATCCTCACCACCCCCGCCATTCCCTCATCATTTTATCGAATCCTCTCGAATTCAACTGTCTCTCCGGAACAAGTGCAAACAAGCGGGTCACACGACCAAGATAATAATACGCCTTACCGATCCGCGAGGATCTTTATCGATCCGGAGCAACGAACCGAACGAGTTTTCGACACGTGCGCCTAGATCCAGGCTACCCGCGACCTTGGCGAACCACGTGGAGAGAAGAACTCGGGAACAGATATATATATACATATATATATATATATGATATATATACATATGTGTGTATATATCTATAGATTATATATCTCTCCGAGAACTACCTGTCCAGTGAACGGAGAACACCGATCGTCGCCGGCCGCCTCGCCGCTCCTCCTGTCTCTGTGGAATTGATTGATTGTGCTAAGATTTTTGTGCGCGTTACCCACCGAATCTCGCGCGATCCCAACTGATCAAAGTGTACGTAGACTTACGGTGGAGTTACGGGACCCTATCCATGAACTGTCGAAAGATTTAACGCCAGCACGACGATCAACGAATTGGACGCAATGTGCGGTGAGCTTCTTCTACTTTTCATTTGTTTTTCGCTACTCATTCAGTACAGACGAATATCTTCAATTTCGTTTCCTGATCGAACTTCCTGATCGTGGACCTTAAATCCTCTTTTGGTGAATTCGCTTAGGGTTAGAAAGATGAAGTAGACCTCACGCATCTTTTATTCTACAAACCGGTCGTCGAAGTTCTTGTACGCGTGCGCGTTTCTGCTAATTTTTAGCGATTCTTATCGTAGTATATTTGACGGTGTCGAATATCGTGAAAAATGGATTCGTAACTATACATATTCTTTTATATAAATAAGAATTAAATGCTGTTCGTTGGTAATTTGACTAATTTGTTTTAAAAAAATTTCGTAATAGTCCGAATAAAGTTTAAGGGAAAGAAAAATTGGAAAAATTAGAAAAGTCGCCCGTAAAAATGGAAAATTCTGGGAAAACTAAAAGTGCTTTTTCAATCATATTTCAATACAACAAAACAAAAACGAACGTCGCAGATTTTGATCAATATTTGATTGGATTTTTCATGATTGACGTCTTGAGTTTTTTAGCGAAAAAATAAATAGCCTGGAAAAATTGAAAATTCGGTAGAAACTAACTTTGGTGCTTTTTGAATCATACTTCGATATTACAAAAAAAACGAACGTCACAGTTTTTGATGAATATTTCGATTTTACATTATTGACGTCTTAAGGTTTTTGGGGATAGAAAAAATGGAAAAGTTGCCTGGATTAATAGAAAATTTGAAAAAAAATGGAAGTGCTTTTTTCTTTGGGATTTTTGTACGAGCTCAAAACCGTAACTCACAATTCGAATGATGAATATGCGTAATTACGTAAAACGATCACAAAAAAATATTATTAAAATGTATACAGGACAACGTCTGTCGGGTCAGTTAGTATTTCAATATTAATCCTTCGAAGGCGGCGGGTATCCAGGTCTACTTCGACGAAGAGTATCTGAATACAGTGGGCTGTACAAAGTGCTCGCACACCATTTAAAATAGAATAACTTTTTTACGATTGTACCAAACGACCTTATTTTCTATAATCAATTGGAAGTATTGGTTTATGACACACGACGTTGCAAAGGAGACTTTAAAAAATAATAATAATTCACAAGGTTACATGCAAAAATAAAAAAGACGGACTTTTTTGAAACTTTTTTACTTGGGCCCTTAAAGAAAATTTAAAACGTATATTTTATAGATCTGTAGTAGTTACACGAATGCTGAAACATTTCATCGAAACCATTAAAATGCACACGAGCTACAAGCGGTTGAAAATGATACACAATCGTAGTTTTAAGTCTCTTGATCAGTTTCTGCTTAAAGTCCACAGAATGGTATACCTCTCTCGGTGCGTGTTGTTTTTTTCCTGCGTCAATTGATTTCGATAAAATTTTCAGTGTATGTATAACTAACACTGATCTACGAAACAAATATTTTAAATTTTCATTTAAAGTCCAAAAATAAACAAGTTTTAAAAATCCCTTTTTTTATTTTTGTATGTAACTTTGTAAAATATTATATTTTTTGGAAGTCTTCTTCGCATGTCATTTCGTAAACCAATTGATTGATATAAATTGATTATAAAAAATCAGGAAGTTTGATACAATTATAAAAAAGTTATTCTATTTCGAAAGGTGTACGATATTCGTGCACTAATATTAAAGCTTTTGCATTGGGAAGTACCCAATTCAAGAAGTACCCTTCAAAAATGTATTTTACAAAGTTAACGATAAAAGCTACAAACAGTCAATTATACGTATATTTAACAAAACTCGGTCGTTCGATGGTTAAAAATATGATCTAAATAGAAGTGTCCAGGAAGATAACCTGTATACACAATTCCAGCAATCTTAAAATAGAGCACCATAAATAAATAAATAACTTTGTGTAAACGTTATATGCAGTTCCGTAAATGTCTATCGTAAATTCGATTCGAGCTTGAATTACAAAAGAATTGCCATGCGGAACTATTTGTTCAACTGTTCATGTACTAGAAGTAATTTGAGGTCTTGCACTTACAAGATACATGCATTTACAAGATAGTAGCCGTGAAACACGTGTTTTTTTTTAACAATCGTAAAATAGACTATAACACTAGCAAGAACAAAATATCGAATTGAGAACCAAAGTCCAGGACACGAGGTATTTTACGCTTCGGTGATAACTGCTTTGCATACACTACGATAATAATGCTCTTTGCTTAATAGAAAATATTCGAACATTTATGTGATATAATTGAAATTATTCTAATATAAACTGGATTGAAAATAGTAGATCAGAATTAATTCATTAAAAGAAACGTATTTTTCCATGGAGACCCAGAATATAAGAAAATGTTATCCAATTACTCAGTTTGTGGGGATTTACCCTTAGCACTCGAGTGGTGTCTCAGAATCACCATTATAAGTTATTTACCAAATATGTTTCTATCTAATCAATTACTAAACATTTAGGTATTTCATGAGGTATCATATCAAGTTCATATTCGTATAAACAAAAATTAATGTACATAGAATGAAATTCTTCTAACGGTGGAGCTTGGGTCCATATTGTCCCAGAGTTAACGTTTCATCGAAATTTTCTAATGCGATTCTAAAATAAATCAGATTAATGGTGACATGAAAGAGAGGCTTGAAAAATATATAAAAATAATTTATTAGAATACAGCAAACCTTTATGGAAGATCAAAATACTGTGGAAATAATACGGAGAATAAATGTTTAAATTCGTCCAAAGTTGTTACTTCTTTAAATTACACCCACACGTTTTTGTTAGAAATGCATAAAATCATCAAAAGTCACTAGTTAATAATCACGGTTGCTGTAAAATCGTGAAAAGCATCCTTGCAAGGGTCGAGTCTACGCGAAAAATGCTAAACCAATTTTGTTTTTTCTTACTGGTACTTTGTTACTTTGCTAAACGAAAGTAAAACAGTACATTTAAAATTCACACGGCCGATCCATACGTACGTGCTGTTAACTGTTGCTAAACGTCAGACGTTTGACGCATGTCGATTTTCCCTCGTCATTCCATTGCGTTTTCCACTCGAGCAGCTTGAAAATTCTCTTCGCTCGAGAAACGTGTTTGAAGAATCTGCTCCGCAGTGTCAGATTTTAACGGATACGTGTCCTCGTTATCAAATCTTTCGATGAGACGCGACGTCTCGAATTGTTTGATGGGAAAAAGAGAAGAAACATTGACAATTACTCATATTAAACACCTGTTTATACATTATCGACCGTCTATCGATACCACGTCGCATCTCCGTCTGGTCAATTCATTTCGAATCTTTAAGATTTCCAAATATTCCTTGTCGCATTCCTAATTAACAGGTAAATAGCGCGTCATTGAATCTACACGAGAATAATACGTTCCCAAATATTGTACTTTCGCAATTAGATATCACGGTCTGTTAAAAGATAATACCATCTAAATACACATACATGGAGGAGATCACAAAAAATGTTATAGTTCCTTGAAAGCGGCGGTTCCCGAAATCATTTGAAGGACTTCTTCCTTTGGGAAAATCTTCTCCGCGGCTTTGTTAAGAAATTATTAATGAAAATCCCGGACCAATCAGAGCATAGGTCGAGAGTTACTTGAAATCACCTCAAGAATAATCTCTGTCAAGGAAATGCAACATATTCGGGACGGTAAGAGTGTTGACATATTCGGGACGGTATGTGATATTTATGAAAAACTTCAGGATTTTTATATTAACTTTAATAGTAAATTTATTCATTTAATTTAACACTAAACCTACCAAACCTTGAAAGTAACTGGTACATGCTCCCTTATAAATAGACAGTGGATTTTGGGCATTTGTGAGTAAAATTAGTAGGTGTAGGTGTAATTTAAAATATGGAATACATTAGACAAACTCGAAAATACTTTTACATTATTTTCAACCTATTGAGAATATAAAGAATTCTATAGCACTCCGATTTCTTGGAATTCAAGTAGAAAATGTTTATTTATAACAAATGACAAGATTGATTTTATTTATCTTATAATATGCGCTCTACTAAAGACAAGGTGAAGTGGGGTCAGTGACTAAATAAAAGAAAACAACAAATAAGAAAGTCTAAATAAAATCTATCGTGTCATTTGTATAAGAAAACATGTACCAGTTAATTTTAAGGCTCGGTAGGTTTAGTGTTAAACGAAGTATATTATGGGAAGATCAGTGCGCGGTTGTTATAGCCACAATTACTACACGGTGTGGTAAATATTGTTCAGTGGTCTCGTGCTACAAAAATTCAAGACTATTCCAAAATGAAAGCAATTCTGTTGATACAGGATTTTATCGGACACCCTAATCTAATAATACTACGTACTACATATAGCTAACTCGAAAGTTGTCGCGCATTTTCAATTTGCAAGCATCGCTTATTGCAAGACGAGACAGCGTAATTTGCATTTTTTCTCGACTGTATAGAAAACTTGAAATAATGGATTATTCAAAAGAAAACCCTGTAGAAGAATATTGTTTGTTTATCGGTAACACGCCACCACCTGCCACCACCCGCCACCACCCACCTTCGAATTTGTTAAAAGATTGACACCTGGCTCGATATGCTTCTGCTCGTAAATTCGCGCGCATAACAGGTTGCAATATTTATTGAGCGTGTCGTCGTCGTCGTCGTCGTCGGTAACGTTCCGCGGAAAAATGCTGGGGGCATGTTCATCTTGGCGATAAACAACGGCCGGTGATTGACATCAAACTTGGGCATTACGTTCCGTTATCTATGCTAAGCATAGAGCGTCACGTGTACTGTAATCTCGCATAGACGTGTTTGCAAATCGCATTACAGATTTATTCAAACATGGAGCCACGATTATTGGCCACGCATATGCGCAAGTACGCTCGTTATCTTTCGCCAGAAAGCCTTCGGCATTAATTAACGTCGTGCTCTTGGTAGCTAAGACTGCCGAGCTAACTAGAAAATTCTTTCTTTCCTCAATCGTTTTGTCTGGACCACCCTAACCACTAAATGGGCTTAATGGTCTAAGTCCCGGGGCGCAAGCCTTTTGGGGGGCGGCAATTTTTATTGGCATTATATCTTTTTTTTGTTATTATTAGTTATTTAGTTATTAGTGTAGTAATTTGTGGTTTATGGCTGTTACCAAGGTAATTGGGTTAACACATATTATATTGTTAGACAAAAGACAGCAGTACTTCTCCGAATGTTCATTGATGACTAAAAAGGATACTTCTTTCTTGTTATTTTTATGAATAATGGAAAATAGCCAGTTTTAGTGCTCCGTAAACTTATAGCGTTAACAAAACACACCTTAAATCTGAATAAGTATATTATAAATATTTATAAATGCACCGAGAACAACATCAGTTTTGCTGGCAAGCTGGATGGGTTAGTTTACTGCCAGACGATACGTGATAAAAATTTTTAATAGGGAAAAAATTTAAAAAACTCGGTTTTTACAACTTTTTTATTTGGGCATTTAGTAATGAAAATTTTAAAAAATGTAAATTCATACGAGTTAACTACATACTGATCATTTTATCGAAATTATGAAAACTGAAAATCTTGTAAAATTCACCAATTTTGATGAAATTTTCAGCACGTACATATACTTGTATGATCCTACCAAACATATTTTTTACGTGGTATGAGCTCAAATAAATACTTTGTAGAAAACAGCTTTTACTATTTTTTCTTTCGTAATTCAAAAATAGAAGTTGTTTAGTCGATTTATAAAAAAGTCATTCTAATTTGAAGTGCATGCCATTAATTATCAGACTGACTGTACATTAGTATTCCTAAATTCATTTTGATCTTATCACTGTTTTGAATTTTATTGTCTAATTTTTATAATAAATAAAATCCAAAAATTCGCAATCTCGGGGTAATTGAAATTACTGATGGTGCATACAATTTCAAAATTTAGTTTTATTCCAGTGATGAGGGGTTGGAACTGGTTGGCAAGCATTGTCCACTGTAAAGCGCGTAATAACTCATTAGAAATAAAACACGATGGACAATTACACCTATTTTAACGTGCAATCTGTTGATAATTCCGCCTCGCACGGCTCAAACGGCTACACGCAAGCGCGTTTTACGATATACGTTGTGTATAATTCATAGCGGGACATGGAAGAGAGCGTTTGTGATTTTCTCTATAAATCTGATAGCCTCGCCTATCTGTGGTTGACTGGAATAATGAATAAAAACAGCAGAAACATTTAAATACAGCAAAAGCTCGTGCCGAGACTGCACACGACCGTACACCACCATTAAAAAAATATATTTCACCGTTATAATTATTGATTTTTTATGCAGAATTAAAACCTTCTATTGTGACAAACAGAAATGAAAATTTTAAATTAATACAGTAGACTCATATGGAACGCAACTAAAAAATTGTTTATTGAAACTCTATGTATATGTCCATTAGTATGCAATGTATATTTCGAGACAAGTGTATTTTTAAATAATTTTTTTTTACATTTTCTCTGTAGATTTACTGCCACATTAATTATATGTGTGTATATATAATTAAACTTAACGCTATAATTATATATATATATATATATATATATATATATATATATATATATATAAAACAAAATTATTTAAAAATACACTTGTTGTCTCGGAATATACATTTTATACTAATGGACATATACAGGGTGTCCCGAAATTCCCTCAGCATCCGGAAATGGGAGGATGCTGACATCATTTCGGGACACCCTGTATATAGAGTTTCAATAAACAATTTTTTAGTTGCGTTCCATATGAGTCTACTGTATTAATTTAAAATTTTCATTTCTGTTTGTCACAATAGAAGGTTTTAATTCTTTAAGTAACGCGATTAAGACAATTATTTAAAAATACAGTATTTTTCAAATCTACTGTAAACCGAAAATAGCGTAAATAACATAATCACAAAACAGTTTATATAAATTATATAAGTGTGTTTTATGTGGCAGTAAACGTATAGTAAAAATAAAGAATTTTAAGAAAAGAACCGACGATCTTTCAAGTAGTACCTTTTGTCTGTTAGAGGTTTTTACTTTTGGGCATTTGTTAATCATTAATTTGAATGGTTTTGAAATTATTTTTGTATTTTAATGCGATAAGATAAAGCCTTTTCCGGGCGACAAATCTCATATTGACTGGAAACATTTATGCAAATTCAAGTGACCGTGGAGTGATTCGCGAAAGCGAACGGAAACGTAGTTTCCTTGCAAGCTCATCAAATATGCACTTATAACTATGAATGTGCGCGATGCAAAGATAAAAGCTAAATTTCCTTTTTAAAGCACTCTTATTTCCCTTCGTTCGATCCAAAAAATATCAATACTTTCGTCTCTACGTATAGTTATTATTATTATTTATTATAGATGGACTGAAGCCATTTTATGTAAGTGTTTACCATAAAAAAAAAGAGAAAGATACACGACTACTCGTGTAATAACAAAGAAGGGGCGTGCACAAAAAGAAAAAATATAACAAAGGTACAATCGATATGGTATTATCGTATAATTCTGCGTAGTTGCATTTGAAATTTTTCTAAAGATTCAATGAAAAAATCAAAACGATTATAAATAATGCATGTATAGCGTTACTTTCTTGCCTCTCCCCCACCCCCTCACCACCCCCACCCTTATCAGGAGGTTTCCCCGTGTTCGAACAGTCGCGCTATAATGTAAGACGATCCTAGGTCGTATTATCGGCGAGGCAATACAATGAACAAACTTTATTACTTTGAGATTTTTCATTACAAAACCTTTTTACCAACGGATTGGTGAGATTTTTCTGATTAAAAACAGACCAAACACGATAGAAATGCGATTGTAGTATAGTCCCAATCTAAAAAGGGAATATATTCAGTTGATACAAGCCGATTTTGATGATACTTACGTGAGATATAGTTCTTCGAAAAATATTTCACACGTATTTATTGTATCGGCAACCATCCACTCCGAAGGGGTGAAAACAGCCCTCCAAGTTGATGGTCAAAACCATATTTTTTGAGATATCTCGGATACCAGTGGTCGAAAAAATTCGATTTTTGTTTTGAATTGTGTATGTGTGTCTGTGTGTTTTAATGGAAACTGTAGTAGTGTAATAAAATTTTAACAAACGTTTTTTGTTTAAACAATATATGAAAATTTTGATGTTTTTTCTCAATTTCTCGTCTTTATTGTTAGTTAATTTTAATGTAAATTTGGGTGCGTGATTTTTGATCCAAAATAGGGGATACGTGTTTCAAATTTTCTTTATTTTTGTCATTTAACAATAATTATGCATAACGAAAGATAGTTTTGCACCTGGCATGCGGAGGAAGGAATTCTGACTTGTGTTTAAAACAATTTTTCTTGAAAATGATCTGAAATAAGATCGAAACGTTGCAAAGAATTATTGTGGTAATTTGCAAATAGTGTGAAAAATAATAATTGATCGAACCAGTGCGCCGAAAACATAAAAATATTGTTAGTAACAATCTACGATCGACATAAGGAAACATTTGTTCGGCATGCTCTATGTTCGGCAAACATCAAAGAGTGCTGTACCTCTACGCTTTCTATGACTTCATATCCCCGAGGTTGTCAGTTGTCACACTATGCGAGGAAAGACTGTACGTTATTCACATTGTCTGGAAGGTTAAACGATTGCGATGTAATTAATGTAAAATAATTATTATTTATATGAAAAAAATGTTCAAATATAGAATTACATACATTTTGTTTTGTTGTACTATTAATTTTATATGATAAAATTTCGTATCAGTTGAAACTGCAGGGGAGGTAATTAATTTCATATGAACATTTAATTTGAATAAGGAAAATGATTGTACTATTGAATTTTATTGGACCTAATATAATTTCTAATATAATTTTTTATGTTACTGATGAATTTTAATAAAGTATATTTAATTTAGTATATCATGACTGCAAATATTTCTTTAGCATCTTTGAAACACTCGGTTTTCCAATTTGAAATTACATACTTGAATCTATCTCGACGAATCTTTAGAAAATTTTATCAGCGGCTATATAAAATACGTGTGAAATATTTTTCAACTATCTATATCGTGTATAAATTTGATTAAAATTGGCGTGTTACACTTGGATACCTCATCCCTTGACAACGTGGTACCACGCAAGGGTTGAAGTCAATACTTTAAAGTCTGCTTTACTCTCCACTTATTCATTTTTGCCAGGACTCCGCAAAATCTAGTCTTAATACACCATATACTAATCAGAGTGGGGCAAAAATTTAATCAACGATTAACGAATAAATTTCTACTTGAATCATTAATCACAATTATGTACATAATAATTAAACTCCTACTACAGTCATTAGTTACAGTTAACGATTACATTATTTTCAATTGTAATCGTGAGTCGGATAATTGATTAATGATTAACTGAAATTTCGAAATGAAATACGGAATCGAAACTGTATTCATACTGAAAGAAATGTATACTGAGTTTTCGTTGAGATATATTTCTGTCAATACTCCATCTCCGCTCTTTTCGATTAACTTCAACAATTGATTAAATCAGTCTTCAATTTTTCGATGATTTCTTTTGTTTAATCAACGACTGATGATTGTCGTTTTTAATATTGTACACATTAACTTTAACACATTTTTGGTTAAAATTATAATTGATTAATGCCCAGCTCTGATCCAAACGCAATAGCAATTTGATTAATGCTCCGATTTTATCGTGGATTTTATGATCGTATGATAAAATTAAATAAATCAAATTCCAAATGTTTAAAAGTTCTATAAGAATTTAATGAAATTGTTGTTGTATATTATCTTCGACTTCTTAAGGGAAAATTTAATCTTGGTTATTTAAAATTGAAATTGAAAATAAAGGTAAAGTCGAAATGTTTTCAATATTCTTCAAATAAAATACTATTTTCAAAAATTACGGCCTTAAATAAATTATTTTATTTTCAAAATTGTACGCATACTTTAAAATAAATTGGATTATTTGTTATTTACTATTTAAAATACTATTTTCCCCAGCTCTGTCGCACATCACTATGAATAAGTCATCGTAGTCGTATGAATGAAGTGTTTTTGGTGGTTCTCTGTATCAGAAACGGTGCCACGGACTTGGTACATGAAACCAGAGCTTCATTGTACCGGCGTTGGAGTTCCGGCGGGTGCTTTGTCACCCCCTGCTACACTTTCACCGCCTAGTAGCCCCAGTGCAACTCTGCCACCTTCACCTTGGAGTCCTGGTGCAACCGGAAACGGCTCGAACACCACCACGTCCTCCAATCCGTCTTCGATCTGTTCTTCGGGTATCAATCAGCCAACACCAGACCGCTTCAGTGCTTTCACTCTCGTCTCGACGTACAATCCCGAGGCGAGACTCCAAACCCTGCCGCCTACAACAACCACCGCCACGCAAGGTAACCAAGCGGTTCGTAAACCGCATTATCGTGTAAACTGTCGTTTAAACTGTTCGTGACCTTTTTTTGTATTTTTTTTTCATTAAAATCAGTCGAAACGTTGCATATTTTGCATGCCATGTTTGCAGTGGCGCGTTATAACTACTTAGGGCCTTGGACAAACTTACTATTTCGGGGCCCGCCCCTAACCCCAACTAAATAACTATCACCTTGGAAAAAACAAAACAATTACAAAAGCATCTACATATTTATTACTAGCTGTACCCGCGACTTCGTCCACGTGCGATAACAAATCCTGGTCGATTATTAACGTAATTAAATTTCCAATCGTCAAGGGGTGGTCCAGATTTTTCCTAAAACCTACCGTTAAAAAGAGCTGTTGTTGTTTAAAAAGTCGATAAACCAAAAAGTTTAAGAAAACCGCACACACTGTTTCTATTACAACTCATAAACTGTGCAGCTTACAGGATCGGCTCAGAGACCATTTGAAAGAACTCGGCTAGTTGAATCCAATGAACACCTCAAATTGAATATAGGTGCTACTAGTTAAAATTTAGAAGCAGAAACGTGGCCAAAAGAGGACGAAAAAGTTGTCTTTGTTCACTAATGACGTCACAACTTTTGAACGAATAGACTTTTTTGAATGCGGTTTGCTCTAAAACCTTCTCAAAGAAACGCGTTGCATAAAACGTTTCTACATAGAGCCGTCACAAACATACATACGCACATACATACATACACACGTACATACATACATACATGCATACATACATACGTACATACATACAGACAGACAAACAGACAGACACGATTTTATTATATATAGCGATAGAGATTGCATAAAAATGAAATAAATTCTTCTTCATTCAAATAAAAACCTTTTACATGAAAATACAAAATATTTTGTAAACAATTACACATATTAGCACTATTACAACTATTAGCACCTCAGCTACCTTTGAAACTATAAGTTTCACAGAAATATTTGATCACATAAAATTGCAGAGTACGAAGTATACTCTATCCGGTGGCGATAATAGTGGCGATAATTGCAGCTGGAGGCACTTCGGACATTTGAAGGGCACCTTAATTTTTTTAAATGGAATCTCCTATATTTCCTGTACCATAGATCGATAGAGTATCAAATTTTTAGTATAACAGTGTTGACTTTCATATGTCCTAAACCTAATAGTTAACGAGATATTATCCAAGGAAGAAAAAAAATTGCTTCGATAATACCTCGTTAACTCTTAGTAGATTTAGGACATATGGAGATCAATGCATTTTTACTGAGAATAGGATTAAATAATAATAATAATAATAATAATAATAATAATAATAATAATAATAATTGGATTGAATTGTCTATGGATTCGTGATTACATCTTGAAATTTTTATACTTTTTACCATCTAATCGATGGTATGATACAAATAGTGCTTAAAAAATTGAACAAAATAACTATTTTATATACTATAGTATATGTTTTATAGTGTAGTAAACTGTAAAATGATCGTTATTGATCACTTCTGTTATACGCTATACATATACACAATAAACACGGATAACATCCAATGAAATGTTAACGTGATGTGAGGCACTGAGATTTTCATGAAAACACTTATTATATTCTATAAAGGATTTATACATACGTTGTGCGTATAGATCAGAGACTACTAAAATAAATCTCTTAAGTTGAACATTATAAGAAGTCATTTTAGATTTGACTTTTCCCCGTATTGTTTAACTGATTTTTATATGTTTATGCTTTGTAAAAGTGGTTGAGAAACGGTTACAGTTATTAAATAGTCTAAGTTAACAAATTCATTAGAAACATGTTCGTACATCGTACAAGTAGATTAAACGTATTTGACAGCCCAAGTAGCACCGTACATCCGTGGGATGTCCTTTTATGTCCATTTTACGTCCATACGTCCCACGTCCGTTACGGACGTCCCTCGGACATTCATTGGACCTAAATTTCGGATGTCCCTAGGATCGCACCTTATTCGGACATTCCTGGGACTTATATCGGACATGTAGGACGTATCTCGGACATATGGACATGATTCGGATGTCCTTGGGACATACGAAGGTCCAATACGGACGTACATTGGACGTACATCGGACGTCCGGGTGCTACTTGGGAGGAGAGAGACCCATTTGAAAATTACCTGAAATTGCCAATTTTTTATTGCATTAGAAATTGCAACTTAGCAATGTAAAATAATTTATTGTTATTCAAATACTGGATTAATTGTCATATACGTTATTATTAAGCTTTTTTAGAAATATATTTTGAGCTGTGTTACTTTTCTTATGAATGGACGAGCTGTAATTGAAATATTTAGAGATTATAAGAATGTGAATACTTTTATGTTAGTTATGTTAGTATTGTTATTATTACATAAATAAAGAACATTCAGTTCAGTTTCCGTCCCGCACCCGCGCCCGCGCTCGCGCAAGCAATACAGAACTGTGAAATGTAGAACAAATCGATTAATAGGTTCGTGAACCGAAATTTTGTGGGTTCCAGAATTACGGTGTGGTCTAATGTATGGGGGTTATGGTTCAGGAGCTACTACCTGGTGGGCCCGACACGTGAGCCTCTTGTTACCCCATTCTCTGCTTCCACCCCCGAGGATTCCCACCCAGCAAACCACACCAGTTACAAATTGTTCACCTATCCATCTGGAACCTCTCAGCCCCTCTAGACCGGGATCGCCTCGAGGATGCACACCGGAAAAAGCTAAATTCGGTAAGGACGCTCTCACTACCATGAAAATTCTTAGCAACTAACACGAGCATTTTTAACACGTTCACTGAACAATTTGGAAATTAATTAAAAACAAAAAAAAAACTACAAAAACTGGTATGCTCATGATCGCATATTAATTAATTGCCAATTTAATTTTTAAACTTGACAAATTCTTACATATAGTTTTTAGTAAATTTCTTCCATTATTAGCTACAAAAACTGATGTTATCAAAGACAGATGTTACCAAGATTATATAAAGATTATTCTATAGAAGATCACTTCGATGTTGAACAAAAAGGTATGAACAAGGAAATCAAGACATATCTATGACTAGCTTTCCTCCTACACGCGTTGCTGTGGCATAGTATTTTTTGCCCTCTCGCGGCGGTCGCGGTGTAAGGTAAGTCGCGTCTCGAGATAAGTTAGAAGTTAGAAGCAGTAACGTGGCCAAAAGAGGGTGAAAAAGTTGCCTGTGTTCACTAATGACGTCACTACTTTTGAAGCAATGAACTTTTTCGAATGTGGTTTGCTCCTAAACCTTTCCGAACAAACGCCGCGTCTAACGGTTCAAACCCCAGTTTTCTACGTTAAGCCGTTCTCAATTGATGCCGTTACATACATACATGCATACACACATACGTGCACACATACAAACATACATACAGACAAACACGATTTTATCATATATAGAGAAGAGATAGAGATAGAGATGAAAACTGCTATGGAAATAGCAATGAATAAATATATCTGCAAGAACCTGAACAAGTGACTTCCTCTACTCCTCAAACATTAAAGAAGTTGTTCTCGGTCTTAGATACTAGAAATAAAAGAAGAAAATATTTAAATTTATTGTTTAATGCTTTAAACACAATTAAGACCAGTTCATTAGCAAGCGAGCGAGTTTTTCCTTCGAGAAAGTGAGTTCCTTGCCTCTTGAAGTCATAGTTTATTAAACAAAGAAAGAAATAAAATAATAATTTACATTTGTTAATATCTGTGATTTAAGGGTATAATTTTGCTAATTTTTTATTCTAACAATTTTATGTATGCACGTGTATACGTGCTTTGTGCTTTCCTTTTTCGTATTTTCGAATTGTTATAGATAAACAAAATTAAAAACTTGTATTTTAAGTTGTAAATTTGTCTTGTTTTTTATTTGTAACAATTCGAAAACCGGTTTTTCAAAATCGGTTTTTGTATAAGCCTATAGTAAATTAATTCACCAAAGCTGAAATTTGATGAAATTAATTCGGTGCGATTATAAATCTTACTTAAGAGTGTTCTATCAGTTGTGGTCTTGTTTCTAAAAATATTTAAATAAACAAAAACAAATGACCCCGCTTTGCTAGTAATTTGCAAGCGACCAACTATCATGCACATATCTCAGTTTTTATGCGTATCGTTATCAGCAAGAAAGCTGTAATTTCCACGACGACTATTTCGAATCCTTTCCGCGATGGTGCAACGTTTCGATTTTGATAATTATCAACGATTATGTGACGAACTTTCCATGTAGCCTGCGATAGATAGCTAACAAATTACGTGCCTGTTGCGATAACGAACTACGTTTAACAGCCAAGAAACTGGCAAATTTTCGTTTCCCATTGTTAGAAGAAGAACAGGCGCGAACAAAACTATTATACATAATAACTAGTTGACCCGACCGACGCGTGACGTTGTCCTGTTCAAATTTCAATAAATTTATTTGCGATGATCGTTTTTTGAATTTGTGAAAAGCTATTGAAAATGTTTAAACAATGTAAAAATGAGAAAAAATCGACTTCTGAGAGATCATTGTATCCATCTATTAACGATTCTTGCAGTTCGTCTGAATTTTCCGTTGTAATTGTCTCGAATTTTTTTATCCTGAAAACTTTTTCAGGACCATGACGAATTAAACAAAAATAGAATTACGCATATCCATCGTGTTCGAATTGTGAATTATGGTCTTGAGTTCATACAAAAATCCCAAATTTTCCATTTTTTCGGGATACTTTTCCAATTTTCCTTTCCCTGAAAACCTTATTCGGGCTATTACGAATATATTTTTTTTAATTAGCCAAATCGGTCCAGCCGTTCTCAAGTGACGTGCTTCTTAACAGCGAACAGCATTTCATTTTTAATGAAAAATAACCAATTGTTCTTGAGCTTGACTCTAATTGACCGTATGCATACAGTGCTCTATGATTAACATTATTATTTAATATTGAAATAAATTATGGTAAATGATGATGGAGTATGGTTAGTTCTATATTAAGTGTGATTTTGTGGAAAATGTATGCTCGGGGATCATTGTAAATAACCTCAAAGGACTATTTCGCTGTTTTATCGAGATATGAAGCCAATTATGAGATTCCGTATAAGAATGTTGAATACTGAATAAAAAACTGTCAAGACATCGGTGGGAGGGGGAGGGGGAGGGGTAGGGAGAAACGACTAATAACCGAGATATTCTTTAAAAGTTTTTAAAATGAAAACTGTTGTGTTAAGCAGACAAAAAGTTGATGAAGTTCAAAAGCATTCCAACGAAATGAATTTATTGAATGAATTCTATATTGATAAAGGGTGTCCCAACAAGAGTGAAATATTTAAATTCCAGATAAAATATAGCTTTCATTTTTCTATTTACTACCGAAACTTTGATTGTAATCATAAAGTGGTGATGCAGGAATTATGTATGGAACAACACATCTTCTGACGAAATTTTCAATAACATTTTAATATAATTACGGCTGGATCTCAGGGGTGCAGTGTCTAATCTCCTCCTTCCAGGCTTGGTTGATGCGGGCTTGTTCACATGAACTTTTAAGTTGAAGAAACTCCAGAGAAAGAAATCCAAAGGCGTTAAGAGGGTATTCACATTTCTAGACTTATAAGGTGCAATACTCAATATAATATAATTGTTGGATTGTCAGTTACATTCCGTCAGCCAAAAAGCAAAAATAGATTTGGTTAAACACAGAAGAGCTGGGTGAAATAGTACTTTAAATAGTAAATAATAAATAATCATATTTATTTTAACGTGTGTGTACAATTTTAAAAATAAAATATTTTATTTGATGCAGTAATTGTTTGAAAATAAAATAATTTATTTGTGGCAGTAATTTTTAAAAATTATATTTTATTTGAAAAATATTGAAAATTTCAATTTAAAATATTATTGCCGAAAATAATGGTTCGCATTCAATAGATTTATGATTAGAAATAATTTCCTGGTGATAAGATACATGGTATGTTTATCAAGAAAGCTCAGTAGCCACAAAAAATACAATATTCTACTTTGTGTTTCAGATTATTAAAATCGAAATTTTTTATGTCGTGGTTCCCATTGTTAAAATCGAAATATTTTATTTTGCGGTTCCGATAGTTAAAATCGAAATATTTTATTTTCGAAATTGTATATCTTATTTAAAAAAAAAATAAGTATTCACTTTAAGCAAAGTAAAATCTAAAATATTAAATAGTCTTGGAAATATTTGTTTCGCCGAATAATGCCCACCTCTGGTTAAACATGAGAATCACTGGATAAGAAACAGGTGATAAACCAGATGTCAACGAACCCACAGACCTGTATTTCTTTTGTAATAAGTGAACAACGGGTACTTCTACATTGTTTTTCTCTGCGTCGCGGCGTCTCTTCACTTCGAGTCTAGCCTTCAAAGCAATTTAACGTCCTTCCTAGCTCGTTACTAATTTTTTTTGTGTTTAAAATGATACGCTGTATTTCGGTTCATTTGTTGTCCATCCATTCCGATAATAACTTTGTTTAATAATTTATAGACACAATTATTAATTTTCTTGAGGACGAGCAGAACATAGATCGAAACGTCGAAATTCGAAGTTGATAAATTGCAGAATTGCTTAGAAGAAAAATTGATCGAACCGAGAGTGTGCGCCGAGACCGTCAATACATTTCTTATAGGGTTTTTCACTAGTAAAAAGCGCTAGATTTTCACCATTTTTGTTATGTCGAATAGCGATCAAATTTTTAATAATGCCAGACTGTCTAACATTAATAACGATAACTATTTAATTTAATGATGCTTTTGGTTGCGCCGACAGCATCATTAAAATAAATATTTAACATTTACGATTGATAATCGGGATTATTTTAATAATAATAAGACTTTGTACCAAGGGGGAATGTAAACCTTTTACTCTTACTTAAAATCAACAATATCTAGTTCAACGAGCTCATTGGTATAATTTTACCTATTATAAACATGGTCTATATATTAGTTTTTTTAATATAATTTATATGAAGTTTGATGGAAATATTTAGATAATACCAGATTACCCTATTTAATATAATTTATATAAATTTGAGGAGAATTTTAAATAATTGTGTAAATTTATATAAGATAATGTTATAAACTTAACCTATATAGAGAGAAATAGAGAAATATATATTTACAAAAGCTCTTATCTTATACCTTAATATTCCCCTATTCCCCCTTCCTGCACCCCTCTTATCTTCTTTTATAGTTAGTTGTTAATGTTGTTAACATGTCGAACGTGTCGAAATGTGCATTTCAGAAGACGAAGCGCCACTGAATCTGAGCACGAAACCCAGCGACATTTCTTCGACCGTGGAGCGTAAAAGCAAAATTTGGTCCCCGGGAACTGTCTGCGAGAGGGAGGCCAAGGAAACCAGGGTGCCATCTTCGAGGAGTCCGTCCGTGACACCTGCGGTTACCCGACATGTGCACCATCATTCGCCACTGACACCGCCGTCCTCGTCGGAAAGAACTTTTCAGGTAAGTCTCATCATTCTGTCGTAGGTTTTCATGCGCTGACATTCTGTCGTACCAACCCCTTTATTGGCAGAATTCGTCAGAACTAGCGCATCTTATGCACTTACGGAACAAATCGATCTGTGGAATTTAAAATAATAAAAATCATTTAATGCACTTTGATCCACGGGAAAAGTGGATTGGTGTAATCTAAAGAAATGTAAAGTAAACACGATTTTTATTTTGCATGGAAATCTTATTATTATTTAAGGAAAACTTTTATTTTTTTTTCTTAATATTAACAGAAACTTTTATTATCAATCACTTATCATTTTCTTTCTCTGGATTGTACAGATTGAATAAATTACGAAGCTATTTTTAAATATTCCTCCACCATTTTGATCTTGTGAATTCAATGCTAACAATCAATGCTATTTTGCATTAAATATATACATATTTCAAATTGTGTGGTTGATGATTGGAGCTTATCTTTAAACAATTTAATAGTATGTAGTGAAAAAGAAAGTCGTTGGAAAAATTGAACCGAGCCGTGAAGTAACTAACCGTTGAATAGTTTCGGGGAACGCCATTCAGGTATCGCTCCGGGAAATCTTGACCGATCATGTCAACCAACCTGTCTAAAATAAATATCGGGGATTTCTGCCTTTCCATGCGTTCTCCGCTTTACGAGCTTCTGTTACTTCATTTTCGACCTCGTAAACCAGACCCCGATCAACTACAGTCGCACACTACATACATATAGTAACTCCGATTTAAACTTAATATTTTCCAGTAGAACATCCTAAATAGACAGCAGATTTGATACACATTTATAACTAAAAAGAATCGGTGTAATTTAGAACAGTAAAAATATTTTAAATAATTTTATATTATTTTCGACCTATTAAACGTGTCAAGAAAGAAAATTAATCTCTATTTCAATCCAGTTTGTTGCAAACCAGTTCGAATTAGAACATTTTTATTTCGCATAAAAATGCAGTTTAAGGACAATATTCAGTTTCACAGGTTCCAGGCTCGGGCACATTTATTTAAAATTGTTGTTTCGGTCTCTTAATACTAACAACAATTTCAAATGACAAAAAATTATTTCAAATAATTCATTATTTTTTACTTTACGGACGAGATGGGAAAAAAGTAATTTTATTTTGTGTGAATTTCAAACGCACAATTTCTAAATAATTTCAGATTTATTATAAATACATATATAAACTCATTAAATTCCTCGTTACATGTATTTCATTTAAATTCTCTTAATGTTTTCACTGTCTGAAATTCCATATTCTAGGTATAAAATGCACAACAGTTTGGTTACGAGGCAATTATAAACAAATATTATTCGTCAACGCTGCGATGCATTCGAAACGAAACGAAACGAAACGAAACGAAGCAAGTGAAACATTTTTATTTTGCACAAAGATCCACAATCAGCTTATAACAAATGTACGAATGACATTGCTGCAACTTCATTTCTTTAATCGAGCGGGACACTGAACAACAAAGACGAGCACTAAAAGGCAACCGTGTGTCGGGCGATTCGATGCAAATAACTTACGATTTCTCGCTCGCTATCCAGGAAACATCGCTCATTAAATATTCCGTGATCAATTGAAAGTTTCGCTTCGCTTCAATTTTCTAATTGAAAAGCTACGTGTTCATCGATTCTGTAAAGCGGATTGCTGGCGTCTCACACGATGCACGCATTTATCATATTCAATGGGCCGCGACAATTTAAAAAATGAAACGCGCTTTTTGAAATATTGTTTCACGCAACCGAGGACAATTGCCGTTTAATTATTGGTATCGCGAGTTCACGCAAACGATGCAAGATTTGACAACGTTCCAGAACTTTTTTTTTTATCAATGTTACACGTCTCATGTTACAATTATTTCTTTATAATTGACTTAGCTACTACTTCTTCGTACAGTACAAGTTTTTTTAAAATAGTTTTAACCCCTCAGTCCTTTGAATGCAATCCTTTCACATCAGGATTGTGAAATCTACAAATTGAATTTCTACTGTTTTAATCCCCTGGCGCGGCGCGGCAATTAATTAGAAGTTCGGCCTCATCTCAGATTTTGATGAAATTTAAACATGTTATAGATTTCTACGTTTTGAACAACTTTTTCCTATACCTGTTAGCGCCGCTCGATTTAGTTTCCGTAATTATTGCAAAAGGGTCACTGTACTCCGATTTTGATGAAATTTAAATATGTTACAGATCTCGACATTTCAAACAACTTTTATCTTTTCCAATATAGGGGGGAGGGGGTGGGATACTTTTAGTTTTCGTGATATTCGCAAAAGACTATTGATGATAATACTGTATTGAATTTTCGGTAATTAATACAAAAGGATCACTGTACTCCGATTTCGATGAAATTTAAATATGTTATAGATTTCTACGTTTTGAACAACTTTTTCCTATACATGTTACCGCCGCTCAATTTTAGTTTTCGAAATATTCGCAAAAAACTATCGCTAACACTCTATAGAATTTTTTGTATTCCTAGACGCTCCGTGTTACTACGTTCCTTTACATTTTGCTTCGAAACACTAACACTAACACTAACCACAACTCATTCTATTCACATAAGAACCTTTACATTGTAGCTGTCATCCAGAATTTGATCTAGTAATGGAATAATCATGCGAATAGAATGAATTATGGTGTGGGTTAGGTTAAATTCGGATTCTGTGTTTGGTTAGAAACACCGTTAAGAAAATTGCCTATGCTGATATACGAAAATCCAAGAGAAAAAATGCAATACAGTATTAGCAATAGTTTTTTGCGAATATCTTGGAAACTAAAACCGAGCAGCGGTAACATGTACAAGGAAAAGTTGTTCAGAACGATGATGTTGACAATATATTTCAAGATGATACAAATCTGAGAGGAGGCCCGACTTCTAAATACTTACCGATCCCCCTTAAATTATCTTCGAATTCTTTCAATGAAGTTATTCTTGTGTCAAACAAACTCCCGTGTTTCTTTGTTTGGTTGGGATAATCGAGGTTCTACTGTACAAGGTGGCCCAGAAACGTACTTTCTTCAAAGGAGCGATTCATACGGCTATTTGAAGTATCATTTAACTTTGCGAAAATGTTCTTTGCAGCTATTAACGAAAAACGCGGGTTAATCATAGCGCGGCTATAGCAGACGATTGTCGGCTTGGCCAATGCCAACGCCCTGCGCTCTGATTGGTCCGTGTTTTCTTTATTAATAACTCCTGAACGAAACTGCGTGGAACATTTAACATTAAGTTAATTGAAATGACCTCGGGAATCAGCCTTTTCAACTACAATATTTTTGGAATAATTTAACTGAGTCGTTGCATTTTTAAAGTACATCCTGAGCATCCATTTAAGAGTTGGATAATTCAACTTACGACGATCCATAAACAACGCTGTTACTTACAACGCTATTACTATAATAATTCACACTTTATTAATTTTAATAACCCTACTGTCGTATTTCTAGTATTTTTAGAAAAATTTCATCTTTATCCTTCTCAATCTTTTTCAATAATAATTATTTATTCTCAATTTTCAAACTTTTTCTCTTGACGATGGATGTAAAAAAAACGTTTTAACAAGAATTTTCTTTGTTATAGTCAATTTTGCGGCAAGTTTCTATTATTTTTCACTGATCCAGAGGTTTAGTTTCATCCTTGGAACGGATGATCAATACTTTTTCAGTTTTTACCTTGTGCATCAAAAGATTGAAACAATTCTAATTAAATTGTTATTTTATTAAACGAAACCATGTTTTTCTGTTTAAGTATTAAACATATTGGTATCCTACATCTTAAGGGTCCAGTATAGAGTTAAATAGTTGAACTTTAGACGATCCAGAAATAACTTACTATTCGAATTAACAGATTGAATCGATTGTAATGTTTTGTTAGACGAACTTCCACGTTTCTTTATGTGGTCCGGATAATCGAGGTTCCATTGTAGAAACATGATGTAATCCTACATCTCGAGGGTCCAGTTTAGGGTTAAATAGCGCGCGATCCATAAATAATTTACTGTACGATTCAACAGATTGAATTGAACAGATTGTAATATTTTGTTGGACGAACTTTCACGGTTCTCTGTGTGGTTCGGATAATCGAAGTGCTGTGCCTAATAGAAGAATGAAAAGATCGGTTTTTGACCCGTCCAGGCGAGACAGCCCCCTTAATATAAGTCGTTCGGTTGTGGAAGAGGGAGGGATCCGTTTCGTGGGAGCCGGGGTTCCGTCGAATCGGGTATTTGCATACGAAGAGAAATCCGACGGAGTCACGCGATGGGAGTTTCGCGGTGGCGCAAGTGCCCTAAAGTGTACCGTGAAGTGTCGAAGAAGGAGGTCAAGCGTTTGACGAATGTCGGAACTCGACAAAAGGCAGAGCTGCGCAATTACGGTTGATTGAATGGAAGTAGAAACTTGCTCGGGCACAGTTTTACGCGGGACACGTAACAGCCAGTGGACATATTAGGATATCTGGGGCACACGCGCGTCATACGATCCTGATTCCGATCGACAAAAGCTCTCGCGCACCCTCCCTCCCTCTCACCCCGTCCGGGAACCTGACCCTGTATCTCTCTTTCCGCCGGCACCTCCAAATTTTTAATCGTATCCCACCGCGCCGTGTATTCTCATACGGGGGGACCCGACAATCGACAATCGACAATCGAGAATCGAGACTCGAGACTCGACACAGAGCGGAATACGGAAACACGGGAACACCGGGCAATTGCCACTTTGTCGCATTTCTTCGCGTGAAAGTGATATACATATACTCCTCTGCTATATCATTCGACCACGTTTATGTTTCCTCTTGTTGTCCTCGTGTGAAAGTTTAGGGCTGGCCGAACGAACAATTTCGGACTTTGAGGCTACCGCCACGCAATATTTTTCAGACAACCATTTTGCGTCGGATGCTTGCGTGACTAGAATCACAATATTCGATTACCCTTCCCACTCCCCTATCGACCGTGATTCGACATCGAACAATCTCTCGGAATCTCCCTTGAATGTCCCTTGAATCTCTCGGCATCTCCACGACGAAAATGTAAATGGAACGTGTTTTTGTATGTATTTGATTTTTCATTTATTTATTTCACTTTCGTTTCTTTCTTGTTAAATAAAGATACAAGTCCCACAGATATATGTATAAATTACAACAAAGTTTGCGAGATATATGTATTTAATAAACAAAAATGAAACACTTAAACTAGTAGGAGTTGTTGCCAACAAAATTAGAAAATAATTCGGAGTGCAAAAGGTTAACCCCTTGATAATTTTTTCCACTAATATAATAAATAAATTTTCTTTGCCATCCGTTTCAAAACCGACGAAAACGTAAAATTTGCAATACACCATTTATCCTTTTCATTTCTAAAAGATCGAGCTCTTTATTTTACCACCTTATTTTTAATTATACAATTAACGACTATAATTATCGTGTCCCGAAGATAAGACAGACCTTGAAAATCAATATTATAATTACAGCATAAGCATTCTTCAGGAACGTGTAGATTTTATGAATAAAATGACTATGTATGAAAACGAACTAAAAAGTTTTTATTTAAAAACTGGAAACAATACAAAACAACTGAGTAGAAAACAATCTGTGACTACAAAGAGGCTATTTTCCAGAGTAAAAAAAGATTCTATTCTTTAAACAAAGATTTTACTTGAAAATTAGGAAGAACACGGACTTGTAATATTGCATGCAAATAATCTTATACTGCAAGCGTAAAAGCGCGTGAGAAAACAAACGAGTAAGAAAAATAAATAAATAAATAAATAAAACGAGTGGATTTCGAATGAAAAAGATTTAGGATAAGAGAAGATATTTTGTAAAAGAAATTTCATTTTTGAAATTGTAAGCAATTCGAAAGAAAACACTTTCGCATCGACTGCAAAAAAATATTACAATGCAAGCGTGTAACTAGGTATGTAGTATTCAGTATGTAGAAGGGGAATGTCTTGCAGCATCTTTTTTCAAATGTTTCGAACTGTGTCTCGTCCAGCATAGTGGTGCATCGCGTTATCCCGAATGCGGTTTGCGATGCAGTGCATACTGCATTTGGACGACATCGAAGAAGTACACCGAAACTCGTTCGCGTGTCCCTTTGGGAGACCGCAGGACGTGTAATGGCTCCTAAAGAGCTTATAAATCGTCAATTCCGTAGTTTCTTCTCGGAGGCATGGCTGATCGTGCAAGAAAACACGTCGAGTTTTGCTCGGTTTAATTTCCTTTCGGTGCATTTGATATTCGAACGAGACAATCTTAAGCGCGTTACATTCGAATTAAACGGTACGTTATAATGGCTAAACTGTAAAGCTGCAATTTATGGAAATGCACCTGAAAATTCTAACAAACCTCCGATAGATTCTTCCATCTTCGTCTTGCTACACGAAAACTTTAATAAGAAACACTACGTTAATTTTTATCGCGTTTTCCTGTTTCCCTTCCTCGAAATTGTACGTCGGTTTGCATACAAATTTACAATTACTCGATCGACTATTGTCTTCTTACACGATATTGCATACCATACACAATAGAATGTATAATTTCATCGATAAAGAATTTCATGGCATCGCACATTTTTGTTTTATTAGGTAAACGAGCTACTAGATTTTTATCGTACATTTTTCACAAAGTCTTACAAACACTTAGAGCGAACCCGAAAAATATTTTAACGCGAAATTCATGATTCCCGAGAGATTATCAATATTTGAACTATGATAGTTTAGTTAAAAACAATAGTACAGAATCAATCTTTGTTCTAAGGAAATCGTGTAAATTCTTACATGCCAGAATTTCCCACAGATTTCATTTCGGTGTCATCGAAATTATTATAGTTATTAATAGTTGAACATAGTCAATAATTCAGTAAGTTTTTTCACGATTAATAAAACTTCATTGACCATTTCGTTATACTATTACAATTGATATCCGGTGCTCTTTCCGGTGACATTTTCGTTATGTTAAATGATGACCATTTGCGACCAACAACTACTATTTCAAGTGTTTCATTCGAAATTTACTTCAAAGGACAGCTACTTGGCTCCTATTTATTTTATACAATTTTGCTCAAATTTTGTTGCAATTTATATTTGTTTTTAACTAAAAAAAACACTATTTGATTTTATTTGTATTTGGTTATCCCTTTATTTATTTAAACCGTGTCTTTTTTAGTTAAAAACAAACATAAGTTCCCTAAATATAAATTACAACAAAGTTTGAGCAAAATTGTATAAAATAAGTAGTAATCAAGGAACCTGTCCTTTCAAGTAAATTTCAAATGAAACACTTCAAACAGTAGTTGTTGTTTCATTTACATTTACATTTACGATCAATTCACATTATCCTTTCTCCGATGTCGAGTCACACTCGAGACGAACTAGTGGAAAGGGTTAAAATACATTTTTGATTTCAAAATGTTATAGCTGACGTTAAAACGATTTTCCGACTTTTCAGGCCAAAAACGCCATTTTGCGATATTGATGGGTATTCCTATGAAATACATCCTATTCTTTATCAAAATCTATTTTGGTTTTTTGGTCACCCAAAAGTGTATATTTCAATTTTACCAGCATTCGGATTAATCTCACAAATTATCCAAATCGGAAATAAAATTATTGAAACAAATATAATATATATATATATATATATATTGATTATTGATTGAAAATATATAATATTAGAGAAATTAATTCCATTAATAAATTTACAATTTATTCCTTTTAAATCAGTCATAATATTTACTTTAAAAAACGATTTTATTCAACAAACCATAAAAATATTGGAATACTAATAATATTTTATTTTTGCAATGTGTGCAGGAATAATTGGAGCTTGTTTAAGTATAAGTATTCGTATAGAATTAAGAGCCCCTGGAAGATGAATTAGTAACGATCAAATTTATAACACTATTATTATCTCCCACGTATTTGTAATAATATTTTTTATATTGATACCCTTCATAATTGGGGGGTTCGGAAATCGATTAGTACCACTAATGATTGGAACTCCTGATATAGCATTCCCTCGAATAAATAATATAAGATTTTGATTAGGTATCCCCCATCATTATTTATATTATTAATAAGAAGAATCCTTTCTCCTCAGGATTAGGAACTGGCTGAACACAGTATACCCCCCGCTTCTCATCTTCTATTATGTATATATCACTCATCAATTTTTGTAGATTGCACAAATTTTTCATTACCTTGATTTCCCTATTTCCTTGATGAGTAAAAATTACAGCTATTTTTTATTATTATTATCTTTACCCGTATTAGCCGGAGCTATTACCATACTTTTAACAGATCGACATTTAAATACCTCAATTTTTTATCCATCCGGAAAGGGGGATCCTACTCTTTATCAACATCTATTTTGATGTTTTGGTCACTCAAAAGTTTATATTTCACTTTTTCCAGGATTTGGATTAATCTCACATATTATTTTCAATGAAAGAGGAAAAAAAGAAATTCTCGGAAAATTAGGAATAATTTACGCTTTATTAGGAATTGGATTTTTAGGCTTTATTGTATGAACACATAATATATTTACTGTTGGATTAGATGTAGATACCCGAGCATATTTTACATCAGCTATAATAATTATTACAGTTCCAACAGGAATTAAAGTATTCGGATGACGTTTAACTTTCAATTCGTAAAATCGATTTCGCTAAACCGATTCGGAGAGAGAGAGAGAGTGAGAGAGAGAGAGCGCATCGTTGTTCGCGCTAGGTGAGATAAGTGGAAGTCCATTAAAATGATTAGCGATGTTCTTTACATTACGGAAAATTAATATCGTTGGCAGTATCATTTCTTATTATTGATCGGAGGGGGTTATGAATCATGCGTAGTGGTGGCTTGCGTCCACCGTTACCGCGGTACACACTCTCCTGACATAGAATATTCCGCGACGACTAGTTGATACACGATTCTACGCATGTACCCGTGCATCTACCATGAAAAGAGACACGCCTAAGTCGACAGTATTGTTAGGACTGGCGCCCATGCGACAATTAGCCGAGGAGAAAAACCGAGGCTCTGTGAACACAGGTGCGCCTGACGCGATCGTCTCACGACCGACGCGATCGTCTCTTCCTCTTCGAACCGATTTCGACTTCAATTCCGTTTCCGACTCCGACTCACTGATCGACCGACGCACAGTGGCGCAAACGAGGACAAAAATAGGATTTTAGCTGAAAAATTTTTGTTGAAATGACCGATTTAAATTATTTCACGTCTTTAACAATACCCTGAAGTTTATGAAAACCAACTAAAATAAGTTAAAAGTTATTGACTATATGTTGATATTTGTATTTAAATATTGTCTTCAACTTTCATCCTTTTAATTTCATAATATTTGTGTCTGTTAAAACTCCTCGTACACAGCCGGTGTTGCATGTAAAATTATAAAAAAATTTGTTTATATAGCTCTTTATACATTGTATCGATAAAAAATTTTTATATTTTTTTTATTATGTTTAATAATTATTTTCAAGTTTATTAATTGACCACCAAATTAACTCGATTTTGAACACAAAAACCAAGTTTGAATATCAATATCTAATTTGTGCCTCAGTGTGCCTTCACGAGACTATGATAAATCTTTTCCTTAAAGTATTCTGAAAGTTGTAAAACAAATTCCAGCTGCACATACTTGCACATTCGAAAGTTATTAACAATTTAGTACTTTGTGTATTTTCATGAAGACAGTTAAGTGCGAATACCAAGAATCAATAAAGGCTATTTATGTGATTTTGTTGTAAAAAAATAGCATAAATGAAGTTTATTTCATGTGTTAATAACATTTTAAAGTTAATAACAAATTGTTATTAACAAATAAATACATTTAAAAACAAATATACCAGTTGTAAGCGACCCCAAAACACACATTGGACTAGCAATATTCAAATAATTTCATTCAGTATTCAATGAATTATCGATTTTTGTACACACTGTCCGGATTCTGCCAGGTTGCATCAGCCATTTTGAATTTCATAATTTCAAATACAAATTCAAAATCAGCATGCCCAATAACTCACATATATGAATTTTCAAAAAAAAACGGTCAGTTTTGATTTTTTGATCCGCCATATTGAATCGGCCATTTTGAATTTTTCAATTTTGATTAAAGATTTGAAATCTACGCCCAAAATGACCCAGAGATACCAATTTTCAAATATGTTACTGCAAAATTGATTAAGTTATTGAATTTTGGCCACTTTTGCTCGCTCTCGGCCACTGTGCGACGTATCACACACTAGCTGACCCGAGAGACCCGTTGTCTTATCTAAATTTCTATAAATTTGTTTCTGATCGTTTTGTCAATTTGTGCAAACCTATTGGCAATGTGTAAACAAAGTAAAAATTAGAAAAAAAATGTATTTCTACAATTCAACTGAAAAAATGGACAATTGATTTACTTTAAACGATATTTACGCAAGTAGCGAAATAAATTGAAATAGAAATAAAATAACTACATTTGTCGTACAGATCGCGAAACAACAGAAAAGTAAAAACAAATATAATTTTATTTCAATTTAGGCTGCCGCGTGATTCTCGGAAAGAATTCTTATTAGTAAAAATTCGACGCTGTGCTTGACGACGAAATCATTCAGAACCAATAATGCGAAACATGTCAACCTGCTACATGTACCGTTTCAAGAATTACGATCGTTGCAGTTCATCCGAATTTCCGACTTTCCTTTGTAATTGTCACGAAATTTTTTTCCTGAAGACTTATGGTCTTGAGTTCGTAGAAAAATCCCATAGAAAAAAGCACTTTAATTTTTTACAGAGTTTTCCATTTTTCGGACAACTTTTACAATTTTTCTTTCCCTAAGAATCTTCTTCGAACTGTTTCGAACATTTTAAAAAAAGAATTAGTGATGCGCTTACCAACGAACTGCATTTCCTTTTTATTCATATAGATAGCTAGATAGATAAGATAAGATAAAAGATAGATGATAGAAGATAAAAGATAAAAGATAGATGATAGAAGAGATAGAAGAGATAGAAGAGATAGAAGAGATAGAAGAGATAGAAGAGATGGAAGAGATGGAAGAGATGGAAGAGATAGAAGAAAATGTCGGAATAGTTTTTTACCTTTGAGCCAAGGACGTCGGTTATTCCTATAATAATGGAAAAAGTAACATTTGCCAAGTTATAAAACAACCCTTGGTTTTCTAATTATCATGGAAATTTTGCTAAAGGGATTCTCGATGTTTGTTTCAGTGTAAACAATGCGGGAAGGCTTTCAAGCGTTCGAGTACCCTCAGCACTCACCTCTTGATCCACTCGGATACCAGACCGTACCCCTGCCAGTACTGCGGCAAGAGGTTTCATCAGAAATCGGACATGAAGAAGCACACGTACATCCACACCGGTGAGTTTTGTGACGAAAACAATTTACAGATCGAAATAACGTATCGTCTCTGATTGGGGCGCAAACCGCCGCGGCGCGCCGACCAGGCTAAGGGAATGGTTCCGACGAAAGTTTTCACGCAGGGGATCGCTATCGACTCGGCAACAATGGAACTTCTTCCTAGGTGCGCGCATCTAAACGCGTTCCCAACTTTCTAATCGAAGAAACTTGCGATGGTCGTTCTTGAATTGTTTATGGGAGCCGTCTCGTCCCTAATACGCTCGTTCACTCGTTGCATTATTTAATCTACCATTGTTGTCGCGGGATCGTCGAAACCTATGCGCATACAACCTGCACTCCCTTGAACACCCTTAGACATGCATCTAGTTTGCAACTTCTCCAGTTCTTCCACTTCTTCTTCACTTCTAGTTTTTTTCATCGACTAAACACGTACTGTCAACGATCCGTCATGTTCGAATAATTGAATGATTAAAGATCTCACTTTCTGTTATACAATTGCGAAAGATCGATTTGAAAATGCAACGCGAGCAGTGACATTTTCAAATGCGAGATTTCTGAATGAATTCGTGCTTGATCAGTCGACGCCCATTTTCGACAATCGTCTCCCAACCTTTTGTTTAGAATCTGGAGGATTGGGTTTCATAAGAATAATCACCTCAAAGAGGAGATGATGTATTAATTCGTGCCGTTTTGTGTTATCTGCAAAAGCGGCAAAGAGGAAAGTGATCGTAATAAACGAAACACTCTGTCTATTGGAAAAAGATTCATGAAAAATTCATAAAACCTTACGTTATCAGATTTCTTTGAGTTGTATGAATTGCGTACCCGATTTATTCAGTCCGAACAAATTTTTATGAATCTAGTCAATCCAAGCAACTGTTTCATAATTCAGTCGATCCAAACAAATTTCTAACAATTTAGTCAACACAAAAGAGATTTTTAACAATTTTTTAGTAAACCTGAAATAGATTTTTAACAATTTAGTCAACATAAAAAAAGACTTTTAAAACAATATAGTGAATACAAAGAAAATTCAGTAATATAAAAATGACTTCGCTAATTTTACATAAAACATGATAATACAACCTATTCTTCAATTGAATGATAAATCTTTAGCAATAATAATTATATGGTGAATATGATAAACATAATATCACACACATTTTATTTTCGTTAATATTAATAATATATAGAATATTTTACAAAAACAAGGACTTTTGCAATCTTTACAGTTTTCTGTAAACATTGTTAGAAATCGTTATTTTTGTAAAATATTCTATGTATCGTTAATATTAACGAAAATAAACTGTGATGTTATGTTTATCATATCCAGCGTATAATTATTATTGCCTAAGCTTTATCATTCAATTGACAAAATAGGTTGTATTATCACGTTTTATTATAAAACTAGCGAAATTTGTTTAGAGTTTTGCTCGTCACTGTAAGTAGTGCACATTATAGATAGAAGTAATTTTCATGGTAGCATAAAATCCTTTCTGTTCGGGTGATCTGTGGTTAGAAATACATGTAGCGATGGCAACAAGAATCGTAATATGCCGGTGGGTGCGAGACCGCGATCCATGCGTGATTCACGGGCATATGACACTCATTGTCAGGAAATGGTCGCGATACGTGTGTACACACGTGAAACAGCTGTGCAGTAGACCGTAGTAGGAGCGACGAGCGTGGACGTGGATGTGGATGTGGATATGCACCCCGTCGAGGATGCGCTCTATTACGAGTCATATTGTATAGTGGGCGTTAACATGCACGCGGCGCGTGGATCAAAAAGGCTTGGTCTATTCGGCGGGCCACGACACTACAGCTTTTTCGGTATACTTATCGCGCACGTTCCGCTCGGCGAACCTGCATGCCACGTACCCGACACGATAAGCGTATGCTTCCGTTCGTCCCACCGCACCGCACCGCATCGCACCATCGCGACGCAACGCGCGGTGCTCCTTTTCAGCGATTTAGCTGGAATTAAAATTATTCTGTCATTATTTTAAGCCTTAAAGCCGTAGTTAAGTAGGTCATTCGATTCGTCTTGACATCAGCTACAACAATATGTAACGGAAAATACTTAGTGGCATTTAAAAAATTAATATGATCATATTTTTTAATAAAAAAAGTTTTGTGAAATTTTTTATTGGGATTTATAGATGACCGCGCGTCGATTAACGTTTGTTGGAAACATCGTGGTGACAATTGGACATTTGCACGGGAAAGCTTTCGAACCGACCACAGTGGTTTTTTTCAGCGATTTAGTTGGCCAAAATTGTTTGTAATGTTTAATGATCCTGCAACCTTTTCAAATCACATATAATAACAGTTTTTATTCGTTTAAGTATTTTTAAAACATTTTTTAACACGTTCTCAATATTTTTTGGTACGTTTTTAAGTAAAAAGCAACATATTGTTTAATTAAAGAAAATAGTGTTTATACAACGCTTGCAAAACTTTCAGACTGGAAGGAAATGTGTACAATTTACTTGAAACATATAAAAACTGTCTCATCGAATGATGAGACAGCATGACACGTATTATAAAAATCTCTAACTTTCGATGAAGTGGTGCAGCAGAATTCATGGGTGCCTGAATGATAAAAAAAATATTGATACATTGTCCCCTCGCATATTAAACTATAGCAAGCGAGAAAAATTTCACACTTTAAGTAACATTTTTCAAGTCGACTTTAGGCCAGCTAAATCGATAAAAATGATCACTGTACCCCGGGCCGCGCCGCGCCCGTCCGATGATCCTCCGGATTTTGAAAAAAGTCGAATTATTCTTAAAAATTTACATTTTTATTTCTTCAAGGTTAAAAAGTTTCAGCTTCGATTTAAAAAAAAAAATTCATCGCTTTATCTCATTTCTATCGAAAGTTCTCTGATTTGGACACAGATTTCATTAATTTCTTCAAAATTGAAATGTTTTGATCAAGTTTAAAGCTGATCCTCACAATTCTCATTTATACATACTTCAAATTCGAACTTCAAGTTTAAAATCGATATATCCATGATTCATGTTCAAAGTTCAACTTCAACGTGCAATTTCAAAGTTTAATTTTAAGATGCAAATCCGTAATTCAAGTTGAAAGATTGTTGACGATATCGTTAAGTGATAGAACCACAAGAAACTATAAAAATTACTTTAAAAAATTAATAATACCATTGCTGAAGTATATCTTTTTTCAGGTTTCCTTCATTAAAAATTCATTCCTTTACAAGTCAAGTTGAAAGTTCAAGTTTAAAGCTCGTCCTAAACAATTCTAGAATCTTCTAAATCCTTCTGACGGTCCAGGGTAGACTCGTTTTTCTAGGATTGCGAAGAGAAGATAACGCAAAGATCGGGTCTTTCGGTACTGAAAAACGCAATACAAAAGATCAATCTAGACCGCATAATAATTATTAATAATTATTATTAATAATATACTTAATCCCTCACCCTATTTTGTACCACGCTAATAATAATGCTTGCTTATGAATGGGATCGTCGGAGGTAATTTTGAAATCATTTCGTATTTATTTCTTTTTCATTTTGAAACAATAATCACCAGTCTGAATAATCATAAATAATCAGTGAAGCTGTTAGAACAAATAGGTGGTCAGTTGTGTGTTAAAAAATAGATGAGTGTGGCATTTATACGATTATTTTAGTATGCTAAACAGTCACTTAAAAGTGACAAATTCTCTTCGTCAATCGAAATATAAGCAGAAACGATTGGAAGACGTTTTATGTAATTAGTTCTGACCGGTCGTAAGCCGGAAGAGGAACAGATTAGCATAATACAATCAGATTAGGCTTTTTGATTCGTGCGACATACGTAACTGCCATTGGTACGTGAAAAATATATCGACGAAATATTAAGGTATTTTAACTAGTAGGTATTAAGCTATTTTATCCTATGCTAAATCCAGTAGGAACCAAATAGAAAAAACGTTGTTTCTTTAATAATTTTACCGGTTTGGAAACAGTAATCGATTGTAACATTGATATTTTTAAATCTATTAATTTTCCCACTATTTTAAATCTGAACAACTCAATTTTTACATAAATGCATAAAACCACTCAGTCTATATAAAACTTTCGTTCTTCTAACAAAGAAACGTAACTTTATTAGCAAACTAAACACAGTTGCTTAACACTCACTCTTCACGCTTGATCGATTTGGTGACTATTTTACATCACTTTGTAAAAATAACAAAACTTTGTTTATCCCAATTGGTGGAACTTTTTACCACAATGTACAAACAAAAAAAGTTTATTGGCAAATTGTATTTAGCAAAAGACCCAGAAGAATCAAAGGGCGAAGGACGCAAAAAGTTGGCAAAGTGAAAAGTTGACACAAGAATGGGTGAAAGTACCGAATATTTTAAACCCGCACCCCCTACAATCGAATTCAGAGGTGGGCATTATTTGGCGAAACAAATAGATCAAACACTGTTTAATATTTTAGATTTTAGTTTGTTTAAAGAAAATAGAATTTTATATAAGATATACACAATAAAATATCTTTAGATATAGAAAATAAAACATCTTTATTCCAACAATTTCAATCACAAAATAAAATATTTCTATTTTGACGATCTGAAACATGAAATAAAATATTTTACTTTTTGCATTGTTATCTACACTCATAAATGTATCGAATTCGAATAATTATTTTCAGCAATAATATTTAAAATTCAAAATAAAGAGAAAAAGACAGAGACAAAATATAAATAATTTTAATATTCTTCAAATGCGATACTATTTTCACAAATTACTGCACCTCAAATAAATTATTTTATTTTCAAACAATTATCAGATAAAATATTTTCTTTTCAAAGTTGTACACATAGTTTAAAATAAATATGATTCTTTATTATTTACTATTTGAAATACTATTTTCCCTAGCTCTGATCGAATTACACCAGATTTCGCTTATTTTTTTCAATTGCCTGCTAGGTGCAGCTACTCGCAATATCGCTTCGCGTGTTTTATATTTTCCGTAATTTTCCCAGCTGTGCGTAATTTGTCAAGATATCCTGAAGACAGCCATATATGATGTATGTATATTTGGAGACCCTCGCAGCATACTTGGTTCGCCATTAAAGCACCATCAAATATGCAATACGTTGCCCTGACATGATTAGTATAGTTGACAAAAGGACCGTCGAGAAAAAGAATCAGGGCCTACGAAGTATTTCTTCACAAAATATCAAAACGAATTTACCACTTTCTTTGCTATCCTCGTCGATTACTATTTCTCAGAAAATAATACCATACAAATTTCCTAAGTTATTTCACGAGAAATGAAATATTAGAATTTTTTCAACAACTTATTGCAGACTTCTACTTGTGTGCAGCAACGTTTCATAATTTTTTTGAATTTACTAGTTTGGTTTTCCTTGTGAATATTTTTCGAAGAATTATTCTACAGTAACGGTAACTTTAAGTATGAACTAACGACGATCCCTCGGGGGGGCACGTAATACAATTATTTTTTCAAAGAATAATTCTGAGCTCCTTTTCAATATGGAACAGTCATTGAGAATCGTATTAATAGGCGTCCAGTGAATAATATGTCAAGTATTCAATTAGATAAACATAAATCTTGTCCAAACTATTTCGATTTTAGAGAAACAAGTACCTAGTACGTCAGCTATTAATAACTGACAATAAATAATTAATAATGAAAAATAACCATAATGGCTTTTTAAAAAGTTTATACATATTATAGTAATCACGAGCAGAAACCGATGGGAATGGAAGGAAAAAGTAGGTTGCACGTAAAAAGAAACTTGATATGGCGACAGAAAGTTTTTAGGGACGATTTAATCGGGATCTCCCATAGAAACGACCGGAAGGAGCGCACGAGTGATGGGAAACGCACTGTTTGTCATGGTCTATAGTAGTTTCCGGTGGGACACGTGCCCGCCACGAGCCTCATGTCCTTTTCTAATTAGCACCGGCATCGGCATCGGTATAGTAAGGGCTGAACGTATAATCCCCTTCCTACCCAACCGTGTAAACGTTTCTAGCCCCTGCTCCACAAAACGAGTAACGCAAACTTAAACGTTCGTCATCGCGATTTCTCTTCAACGAATCCTTCCAGCATTTATTTTAATCAAATTAACCGCGCCGCACCGTCTAATTCGAAGGCTCCATTATCATACTAGGAAATTAAAGTTGTCCCCCAATTTTACCACACGGACAGATTGTCGTTTATCGTCGATTTATCGTTGTCAACAAGCAGTGAATGAATACCAATATACAGTGGGAGTAGAAAGTGTTCGTATACCTTTTAAAATAGAATAACTTTTTTGATATAATTGCACCAAACGGCCTGATGTTTTATAACCAATTAAAAGCATTGGTTTACGAAATGATATGCAGAAATGATTTTTCAAAGGATTATGTTTTACAAGGTTATATGCAAAAGTAAAAAAGCCATTTTTAAAACTTTATTTGGGCCCTTAATGAAAATTTAAAATATATATTTGGTAGGTCTATTTACATACACGTTACACACATGCTGGATAAATTTCATCAAATTAAATTTCATCGATTAACATACACACGAGCTACAAGCAGTCAAAAAATTGTAACTATGTAGTTTTACACTACTTTTGATCAGTTTCTGCTTAATTGGTTTACATGTATGTAAACCAATGCTTCTAATTGATTAAAGAAAATCAGGTCTTTTGGTACAATTATTAAAAAGTTATTCTATTATAAAAGGTGTACGAACACTTTGTACACTCACTGTACCTAAACTTGTATTGCCGTGAGTTTTTTCAATGGTATAGCTTCCTTGAAATTCGTTGTTAGCAACCCTAATTCCAAGCGATGTTACTAAATTAACATTTTGAGTGCCCGTTCAGCAGTCTGAAAAAATCCATAAAAATGACTTATTAAATGGTAGACACTTGATTTGTTTGATGGAATAATTTGACAGATTTTCGTTTATCGTTTTCAACGTGCAATGAAGCAAAAATGTATGAGAATTTCATTAAAAAATAGTACAACAATATATCTCGACCCATTTTCAAGCTTGGAACATCCGCTTTTGCTACACTTCGTTGGTTTTTATCCAAAATAGTTTCGCATGATACAACAACTAGAAAACCGAAAACGCTTTTTTCATCCGAAATGTTACTGATTAAAACATCTGTAAAAACATTGAACAAAATTTTTCTCCCGACTGAAACTACTACTAATAGATTTAAACATCGAAGCTCCACCTTTGCAACGAATTTCTTTAGTCGATTTATCGAGCTTTGTACGACAGGTGCACTGCCATCTTTTACACCGTCGCGTCGCGTTGCGTCGCGTCGGAATCATTTTTCATTTTTGTGTTCTATAAAACGAACAAAAAGATCGTAAATTACATTTTAAGCAGTCGTTGTAAAGGAACAAGTTCAATTTTCAAATATTAATTAGCAGATGGTTTACAAAAAGCTAAAACTAATAAGTTCATATATGCTTTGCATAACCGCATAATTCTTTCAATGATCATTAGACTGCGGATGTTTATGCAAAATAAAAATGTTTTCCATTGATTGTGTGATTGTGAAAAGCAGGTATGATATAAAAATTGACTTGATCGCTTAACGACTTTGTTACATTAACCCTTCGCTGCATAGTGTATCATATCCGATACAGTTAACAAATCTGCTATACATAATCTGTATAGTGAAAAAAGAATGTGTTTTCTTACTACGATCATTTATGTTTATTTTTCTGAAAAGATTGTTTCAATTTTTTAAAATATATTTCCCTTAAATAAAACACAAAAACAGACCTTCTCCCGATTCTCCCTTCATCCCAATGAAAAAAATCATGCAATGAAGGGTTAAAAACAACATTCTTGAATTTTGTAAATCTTTAACCGTTTTATATTTCGCCCTACCAATTTCTTCATAAATGCATAAAGTACCGTGCAGTTTAATGTTAAATCTTATTAACGGATTGAATATTTTTGTTCGAAAGCCGAGCTTAGATTAGATATTCGTGGTTCGAAAACTGTCCGCGGATTTTCGCAAGAAAACGAAGCTCGTTCGCGTTGTACCGTTCAGAACTAGACGTGTCGCATAATTAACAGTTAGATAAAATATGTCGCGTGCATTGCATAATGTAACCCTGGAGTACGAAGCACACAATTGTATATATATATAATGGTTCTTCTGTTTTAAGTGTACCAGAAATCGCTTTAGTTAAACGCGCACACGTTTCATTTGGCATCATCGCGCGTTCGATTGTGCTTTGATAGAGGCAACCTTGGCGGATAATGGTGCTTAATTGCCGGAAGATTACAAAAAAAAACACACACACACATCATCGACAATATTCGAGGATAACTTCTGCTGAAAGTACCGGCTAATTCAGCTAAATGTGCTTCCTAAATTACATTGTTAAGTACAATGGGATAATTAGCTTTTTGTTTTGCTTTCCTTACTTATCTAGAGATATAAAGGTCACCTTGAATTTCTTTGTCGTAACCGATGCGGCGCGGCAATTTTTATTGATGTTATATCTTTTTGTTGTAAAAAATATATACATGCATATCATTGTTTTCGGACGAATACACAAAAGTCAAAATTTCGGAATAAGTTTAATTTGATGCCAACAACGAATTCCGCATAATTTAAATCACGATAATAATTAAATTTATTCCGCAAATTAATATCTAATGGTGGTTTTCATGGTATGTGTCTCGAGAAAGACGTTTCAACCCTCATAGTCGTAATAGCTGTCCATCTCACTCCCAGTAAGTACTTCAGGCTCGAACATATTAACGAATGTGACATCTATTATGACTATATGGATTTCAGACAATTCAGACATTTCAGAAAACAGATTGTAATTCGAAGACTATACTACCTACACAATTTAAAAAAGCAGATGTTAAATAACATCGGATGGCTTCCCAAGTAGCACCATACATCCGTCGGATGTCCGTTTTATGCTCAGTTTATGTCCATACGTCCGACGTCCGTTGCGTACGTACCTAGGATGTCCGATGGACTTAAATTTCGTACATTTTTTTTCTGGGACGAATCTCGGGCATATTTCGGACGTATCTCGGACATCCCTGGGACATAAGAAGGTCCGATACGGACGTACTTTGGACATTTTTATCGGACATCCGAGTGCTACCTGGGTTCTTTCGATTTTAGCTGACATCAATGGACATACAACATTCGGTAATTGGTATTCATACGGCGAAAGGGTCGCCGTACTCCGATTTTGATGACATTTATATATGTTATACATATCGATATATTTTGAACAACTTTTTCCTTTTCCAATATAGGTGGACCGCTTTTAGTTTTCGAGATACTTGCAAAAAAACTATTGATAATACTGTATTGAATTTTCTGTATTCTTGTACATTTATCAATAGTACATTTATCAATAATTTGCAAATATCTCGAAAACTAAAGCGACACTTCTATACTGGAAAAGAAGAAGTTGTTAAATATGTCGAAATCTATAACATATATTTAAATTTCATCAAAATCGGAGTACGGCGACCCTTTTGCGATAATTACCCAAAATTCTAATTGTCCAAATCATTTTTATTTTTAACAAGGATTTGAATTCATACGAAAAATTTTATAATATTGAATTTATACAGAAAATTTATTAGGTGTTCTTTCGTATTGTATCGACAAGTTTTGCGATCCTTAGAAATCCATGAAATCCACGATATCGGTTTCGCAAACCGTCACGTTTTATTGCACTCTATAAATGCATATAGGTTATCTAGAGAATAATATTTCCCGGCTGCCGTGCGTGCTGAGAATTTGAATATGGAAAAGGCGGGAACAGTTGTCGCATGAAAAGGAACGCGAAGAGAGATACGACGGAGCAGATCGCGATATCAATTTATTTCCAGACTCCTCCGTTAATTCGTAGACCATTATCGCACACTTCCTCGCATTAATTAACTCTAATTATACTCGGACGAATTCACTTGCTTGCATAAATTGCTTCGACAGAAAGTGGCAAGCACTACTCACGTGGTATCGTAGCATCTCTTCTGTTGTACACCTCGAATTGAGAAACAAATAATCAGACAGCAGATTAAACAGACCCGTCGAACACTGTCGCGTCTGCGTCACAAGGTTCCAGAGTTTTGCTCCTTAAGAATCATGAAGTTTACAAATCTTTCGAGAAAATACAAACTTTCCATCGCAACGAGTAAGTTTAAAGTAGAAATTCATTAACAATTTTAGTAGGCCGAAATTTATGTAACAGCATTTTTTCATTCGTCTAATGTTATTGCTGTTTTGCGATTCCGACGAAGACTCCGGGCAAAGTCTATAAAATATGTTATAAATTTCCTTTGAATAAAAATTCTATTTTGTTTTCGTTAATGCACAGCTATGAATTTTCTCCTTTTTTAAAAAAAATTTTGAAAGGTCCTGATCACTGAAACCGTAAAATAAGTTGTAGCGCAAGTGATTAAGCTACCCTCTTTTGCCCTCTTTTAACAACAAATTCTCATTAAAATGTATATTTTAATAAACAATTTTATCATGTTTTTAAGTATAATTTTAAGAAATTCTTGATATTTTTATAGGTAGCAAAGACGAATCATGTAAAAAATATGAAATAACTCCTGAAGACTTAAAAAAATTGTGCTGATAAAAGAATATAAAAATATTTCTTCGACAAAAGTTGTACCGTTTAATAAATTAAATATAACGCAAAGAAAAAACAAATTTTTTAAGTTCAGTTTTTCAGATTTCAAGGTCACGAATTTTTTTTTAATCAATATTACAGTTTGTTTCTATATTGTTATAGTGCGCAAAAAGGCAAATTCAACGATATATAAAAATATATTCTAATAATATACTGCACTGGAGAAAGCGAGTTAGAAAATTTATGAATTCAAACAACTTATCAATTTCAAATTTTGCACAGATTATTTTTTCTTCCAGTGGCACAATCCTAGGGGTTGTCCCGCAAAAAAAATCTGCAAACAAATATGTTCGCTAAGTACAACTAAGGGCCATCCTACTGCGAATCTTCAAGCGAAAGAAAAAGTGTTTACAATCGCTGGGTACAGTAGCCAAACAGATAAATGTTTAATCGTTTAATCTCTTCACTAATTTTAATATACTGTTTTAAATGACCCTTTTCTGCAGTCCGAGTTGGGGAATATAGTATCTTAAAAAGTAAATAATGAATAATCCTTTTTATTTTATTTGAGGCAGTAATTTTTGAAAATAGTATTTTTTATTTGAAGAATATTAAAAATATTTGGACTTTGTCTTTATTTTCAATTTCAATTTGAAATATTATTGCTGAAACTAATGGTTCGCATTCAATAGATTTATGAGTAGAAATAATTTCCTGGTGATAAGACGCACTGTATATTTGTCAATAAATCTCAGTAGGCACAAAAAATACAATATCCTATTTTGTGTTTCAGATTATTAAAATCGAAATTTTTTATGTCGTGGTTCTCTCTCATTGTTAAAATAGAAATATTTTATTTTCAAAATTGTATATCTTAATAATATCTTAGTATCTTGGTAAGTCGAAAATATTGAATAGAGTTTGAGATATTTGTTTCGGCAAATAATGCCCACCTCTGAAATAAAGAGTACTTGATGTAAAATGATAAGCAGAAATTTGTTTGAGCTCCAATATTATCCAGCAAACGTGATATTCGAAAGAGACGTGTGATTCTGTCGTGATTTGCTCCGATCGAAAATCGAGCGGACAGTATGTGTTTAAGGCCGATTGCGAGTTCAAGAAACTTTTTAAGTGCACGCTGTAATGATAGTTTGGGGTTGTATCAAAGTAGGGCTGCGCGTAAGGGTAGTCGCACAGTGCTTGTCAATTTTTCAGCATAGTTTTCTCTGACGAAACCTTGCAGTATAAATAATTCCTGTGGGAGGTGCAGCAGACCTTATTGTTACAACACACATATGTATATACATATGTATAAAAAGCTCTGGGGACTAGCGCGTGTAGCTTGCGCAGCGCAAAGAACATTTCGGATTGAAAATCCTTGAAAAGAATGAATTTTCGTAGACGCATCCGCAGACAAGTTACTGCCACTTTTAGACACACACATTTATCCTTTATTCGGGCAACAGATATACAGTATCTGGAAATTCACGAAGAAAACCTTTCGCATTAGACTTTTCCACACATTTTTATTTGTATCTGTAGCGCATGCATGACTTTCTTCGAGTAAAAATAATCAAAATTACGTGAGTTCTATATTTCTGTATGTGTTGTGTGTTTCAACAAATCGGAAACAAAAAAATGAAGTTGTTTATTCATCAGTATGTAGTATGTATGCGATTATCCTCCGAAATAACAGAAATTAGAAATATGAATTTTAAAACCTGTATAATTATATTTTAAATTACTACCAGACAATTACTTGGAAAAAATACGGATCAGTTTTATTTATTTAGTTTTCATTTCCAAACAATAAAATCATCAGTCTGCATAATCATAAATAATTAGTAAAGCTCATTTATGTATTAAACAATAAACGCAAAGTATCTTCAAATTCGCGAAGAAAAAATAATGAATAATAAAGAAGTAAGAAATTCGGATTAGGTGATCTCACCGATATATTTATCCGCGGCGTCTCGAGTTTCGCGGCCCCTCAAGGGGGTATAGGCCGCAGTAGTGGGGAGTGGAGATGGATCTGGGACATTTACAGGTCAGACTTTTAGGGGACATTTATGGGTAAAATACTGTTGTATAGCTTCCTCCGAAGGATATTTTCCTCCAGGATAGTTTGACATTCAATCGGGAGTTTGGACAGCAACTTCGATTCCGGGACGGTTGGCAACGCTAATTATCTAATAATCGATATTATTATATTAACACTTTGAGTGACAGCTGTGTCTCAGGAAGATCCATAAAAACGATTTGTTGAATGGACACTTGTGGACACTTGATTTGTTTGATCGAATAACGTTTGTCCGGAGTAGTATGTGATGCGTTTCGAAATTGCGGCAGGAAAATATCGTACAAAGATCCCTAATCATTACCGGAACAACCGGAAATGATAGATACAGTGACCTCGGCGCTTGTATCGGCCAATTTCAAAGAAAATATTGCACAAGGGAGAATATTATGGCCGTTTTGAAGAATGAGCGTGTGTCTTTTATGCATCTGTCGGGCAAATAAAGATGTAACGGTCCGGACTGAGTGTTGAACCGAACAGTAAGCTACAATCGAACAAAAGATACGTGAACAGGAAGTAGAAGGTTATCGATAAAATTTCACCTGTGTTGCTGCTGTTTCTTCGCCAATATACCTAGTCATATTGTAGGAAATTGCATACTCCTGTGTGCCCGCATTCAGGCAAACTGTACAACGACAGCTAAAGAAGAACCATCATCATAATCCGAAACGTTAGTACCATGGTAGAATTCCGCGTTCGTACTTGAAGACACTTGACCATTCCTCCAGTTCTATCCAACCAATTTATACCATTACTGCATATATTGTGCGATTCTTCTCGATTACGATATTCGTACGGTAGATAATATAATTAGATAATGCACTACGCGGATCTTTATCAATATCTACATTGTGTCTAAACATTCCTTCAACATTCGGACATTGATTTGGAGGTTCTTGAGATCACATTTGAATCAACATTTTGCGTAGCAAAAATACCGTCCGAGGCTTTGTTAAGGAGTTATTAACGAAAAACATAGACCAATCAGCGCAGCGCACATGCAGTGTCACGAGCGATTGACAAATTACACGGTTTTAGAAACATATTAAAAAGTATAAAATAATTTTTCCTACCTAGTCCCATACAGATAGTCCTGAAAGTGTTCGTGATTGTGAGTTTTTAATAGCTATGAAAATACTTGTACGATTTCAAACGAAAAACGTGAAATAATTGATGCATTTTGCGTCCCATGTTTTTCGTTTGAAATCTTACAAGTATTTTCATAGATTAACAAAAGAAATTTGTAAGAAATAATCTTTTTAGGAAATGATAGCCAAGGGTTGGTTAAGTATAATTCATCTTCAACCATTTTCTAATACTTATGCGCAACATATATAATAATAATTAATCCGAAATGAAACCATTAAATTTTATTGGTTTCCCCAACCTTTGGAAGGGGATAGAAAAAAACACCTCAAGACACTTTGGCGGTTTGATTGCGTTGTATTAGTAAGATAGTACATTTTGATATTATACAAATTTTAATTGCTATCGCTTGCAATAAACAGAGTTATTTAACAAAAGAAAATATGTTGTGAGAACTGGAGAGCAGCCGAATACGCGGATATCCACTTGTAGAAATATGAGATTCGACTACGGTTATTGAATAAATAAAAGAATTTTGATATCACATACATTACAGATACGATTAAATAAATAAAAATTAAGAAGGTAACACCCTCCGATCTCGCTGTCGGGGATTATTTAATACGTTGTCCAGGTCATCACTCCGAATAATGCTGTAAATGTTTTACTCGCCGGTAATTGTTTATAAAAAAGTTATTTCAAGAAAAGTTAATCTACTTTTTATATATTACAAGAAAACACGTTTCACATTTTCTCCTTGCCAGGTATAGTTTGCCAGATTTAGAGGTACACGCTGAGACACACTCAGGATTTATGATAGGTCGATGCTGTTGAATTGAAAGTCGGTAATCAAATAATTTTCGAGTCCTTGCGAAGTATGATTGAAGAATGTTTTGTTCAGAGCCAAGAGTCCTACTTTTAATTAGTTGCGGCAGGCATACCAGAGAAAAAGGGTGTGTGTGTCTGTGGCGAATCCTATAAGAGTTTAAAACGAAGTTTCACTTTCGGAAACACTGAACTGAGAATTCATCTACTGAAAACCAGCAATAAATCAAAATTTTGGTTATAAAAATCGTTTTACAATGTTTAAATACAATACTATATTTATAATAATATCATGTTGAGATTGCTTTCAATATAAATGAAAGCTACAAACCACTTTGTTTCATGTTTCTATCATAAACAGAACAAAGGTTTGGCATTTCGTGACACTGTGTAGCGCGCCAACTGTCAATTGGCCGACTGTGCTAATACACGTCTAGATCGCGTTATGAATGATCCCTGTGTTTCGTTAATAATTCCTTCGCATAGCCGCGGACGCCCCTTTTTCTAAAGCAAAATGTCGCTTCGAATGATCTCAAAAATCTCGAATTCCCGGATGTTGAACGAATTTTGAGACACCCTGTATATAAGTAAAAGTCAAATGCTGTTCGTTGGTAAACGCAACACTTGAGAACGACTGGACCGATTTGGTTAATTCTTTTTTTTTAAATGTTCATAATAGTCCGAAATAGTTTTAGAGAAAAAACGTGATAAAATTGGGAAAGATGCCCGGAAAAATGGAAAATTCGGAAAAAACTAAAAGTGCTTTTAATTAATATTTCAATAGGAAATAAAATTATCGACTTTATAGAAATTTGAACAGGACAACATTTGCCGGGTCAGCTAGTGGCTAGTGCTAGATAAAAATGGCCTCCGTGCATGGTTAAGGTTTCCGGGTCAAGTAAAAGTTTCATTAAAACTTTAACAAATTCAACCATTATACAATTATGAATTTTACCGTTTCACTATTCGAAATTTGACGTACTAATAATCCGAAAATTTCTAATAGAAGCACAAAACTAAAGCACAGTCCCTTTCTATTACACGTGTCGCCATTTTGAAGGTCCTTAACTCATTTGATTCTTTTACCGTTCCAAGTTAGATCTCCTAATTGTTGTGAAAATTCTAGTAGAATCACGAAACTTGTGGTCTTTTTTTATGAAACGTGTCGCCATTTGGAAGGTCCTTAACTCATAGATCGAAACGGCGAAATTTGCATATGATAAATTTCAGAATTGCTTCTAAGTAAAAATTGATCGAACCAGTGCGCCGAGAATCATTAATACATCTTTTATTCACTATTTTGTACACACGATAAAAATCGTGTTGTTCCACTAAATCGGCAATTAAATAAGAAACTATAATCTAAATTGCACCGCGCTTGGTGTCATTATAAACGGTAAAATAGTAGAAGTGTGATAAAGAAAAAAAAAGTAAAAGTGTCTAATTGGACGATCGAGCCTGTGGGGAAGAATTTGTCAGAACTATCGGACACATGTTTTGCGCGTATATCAAGGGGCGTTACTGCATACGCGAGTAGAGTAGAGTAGGGCTATAATCGATTAAAATTTTAATCACGATTGATTGATTAATGTACACGATTAAAAAAAAGAAATGGTCTAAAAATCGGCGACTGATTCAATCGATTGATGAATTGAATAAAAATAAAAAAAATTTAATCGCCACACGGTCTATCGATAAATTGTAATATGGAGGGAGAGGGAGCAGAGAGCGAATGGAGAATTGACAGGTAATCATTAATCAATTATCCGATTGACGATTAATAAGTTTAATAGTTAATCGCAATTAACGACTAAAGTAGAAATATTAATAGTTAATCGGAATTAACGACTAATGTACTAATAAAACACATAATCGTTAACTAAACTAGGAGATTAATTGTTAATTGCGATTAACGATTGAAGTAGAAATTTCGTGGTGAATCGGCGATTCATCATTTGTTGCCCAAGTCTGCTGCACGCGAGAGTGAATTATTCCGCGTAGATGAAGAAGCATCTCAGTCGCGGTGGGAAAATCAATATGTCCACTCTCTTGGTCTCGTAATCTACGCGACGCCATTATATGAACTTCATTAAGCGATCGTTGCATAATTAAAGAGGCGGGCTGGCTACCAAAACACACGTACGCGGACGTCGCGGACGTCGCGGACGCATACTCGGTGGAACGCGACCGTACGTATCCAGTGCTATCATTAAAATCGGCCACGAAGTAAACGTTTCAGTCGGTAAATATTTAAACCGGCCGGTAAGGGTTCGGTAATGAGAGTCGAAATGGATCGATAGAAAACGGTACGACGAAGTACTCGTACCGTACACGTTCTTCGGTCGCCGACACTCTCGATAAATATTATCCATCGGCTAAAATTGCTTTCCTATTTCGTCCCCTCTTCGGACGCGCTTACATAATTGTCAATAGCAATTAATACTTTACGAGAAACGACCGTTCACCGTCCTCGGGAACCGAACAACACTTCTCGTTCGGACGATCCTCTCGTTCGTTGGAAAAAGTTCTGAATCTTTCATGAATCGTGCGGAAATGCAATCACAGTTTCGAACCTACAACTCGACCATACAATCGCATAGTCGTATAGTATTCAGTATTTAGTATTTATCAAAGACACAATTATTGTTAGCTACAATACAATGAAAACAATGCGACATGAAGCAGTCTACTACATTCGCGGATCGATACCGTGGAAATCATCTATTTTTCAGAATTCCTTACGCCGAGGGCAGAATAATATGAAATTGTTTGATGAACTTGAAACCTTTGGTAATTTTATATGTACAGTAGCGGACAAAAGTTCAGGGCGACTCTCTTTTCAGTATGTAATCGCATAATCGCACTTGATTAGGGATACCAAGTGTAAAAGAATTCCCAATTGTGCTTAACATATACACATAATATATTCGTACTCTATCCACGAGCAATCTAAGCTCTTTTAAAACATTTCAAACAACAAACTTTTAGTGCTATATACTTGCTACGGATATTAATTTAAGACTTATTTGTGAAAAAGGTATTTCTTAGTAACAATAGTTTCTTTAAAAGTTAATATTTTCTGGGCCAACCGTTATTTGTAATAATAACGGTCTCTGCAGCACATTTTTTTGTGGCATTGAATCTTTATTCACTCTATTTCAATTCAAGTGTAGAGGTCACTGAAATTTTTAGATTTATATTTGCGTACGTTCCCTTTAGCAATAATGTTCTACAAGTTTTCATTCGGACAGTAATGTTTTCTTCTATAAAGCATTGCTTTTTACTGAAAAACAAACAAGTTTTAAAAGTTATGATGTCAATCAGATTTTCGTAAGACAAAAATAACTATGGTCTACTAAGGTCTACAAATACGTTAACACACCGATCTTCTTTATAAAATATATTAGATATTCTAATCGAATCTTTTCAGTGTCAATATGTCCAAAGCGGTGGGACAAAAACAGATTAAACCTTTAAGGTTTAACCTAACCTTTTAAAGGTTACGACGCTAAAAACAAGATCACGTTACATTTACATTATTCCAATTATAAAAAATTATGGATGAAACTCTACTAGAATTTCTCATTTCTCTAATTTCTTTTACAGGAATTAAAAGGAAAGCTACAGGAAAGAAAAGAAATGAAATTTTTTAAATAATTAGAGGCCTTTTGGCGTACTATGAAAACGTTAAAATATCTTAAGAACATTTCTTAAAAGTTTTCGGTTCCGACAGAGGAGTATGATCTAATTAAGCGAGTATAAAATTAACTTATCTAGTGATAAGAGACTCGTCACAAATATTTATTGTTAAATCTTGATACGTAACGATGAAGCTATCGAAAAGTCTTAAATTGTCTTGAATGTCTGGTTGTTAAATCATTCTCGTTTGACGTCTTTGCGCTGCCCGAGATGTCCTTGAGTAGAATTAAATTAGTCAATTGGGCCTAAATATTAATCCTAATTCCCCCCAAAATAGATAATCCCTTTTTAATGGGTTTTCGTCTTGGCATCAACTCCGCTTCACGGATACGTCAACAGATGAACATTTATCATGAATATTTATCAAACTGCGTTCCACTTTGTACAGATTTGGTCACTCTAAACACTTAACATGTTAACTAACCACTTAACAATAATAAACATAAATAATTGTGAATTTTTCAACAAATTATTCAGTAGTAATTTTATTCGTAAACTCTAATTTACGAACACCTTCGTCACTTCACAAACACTCGAAATTACTTGATATGTATTATTTCAACGTCGAAAGTTTTCATAACAACGGTGGCAAAATAATATTTAATTAGATAAACAAAGCGTCTGTAACAACATAATAAAAATGATTAATCCTCGTATAGACACAGCTGCATAAAATCGACTTGTATATGTCACGAATGTTTAAACAATCTTGTCAGAATTACTTGATTTATTACGTTAAAGTTAAAAAGTTTTCCTAATTTCCATAAACCAAGAAGTTCTTTCGAGATATTTGGATCTACTAAGAACTACTTCTTTCAGATTCTGATTTAAAACGAAATTATTCAGGTTGGTTTGGATAACAATATCTATCGTCCATCTGTCTTCTAAGTTCTATCTCTGCTATCTATCTATCTTATATCTTCTATAAATAAAAATGAAATGCTGTTCGTTGGTAAGCTCATCACTTGAAAACTGCTGGACCGATTTGGCTAATTTTTTTTTTTTTTAATGTTTGTAATAATCGGAAAAAGGTTTTCAGGGAAAGAAAATTTGGAAAAGTTACCCGAAAAAATGGAAGTTCCGGGAAGACTAAAAGTGCTTTTTGAATCATATTTCAACACAACAACAAAAAAAACGAAAGTCGCAGCTTTTAATCAATATTTCAATAGAAAATTACAATATTCACGTCAAACAAATTTATAGAAAGGACAGGATAACGTCTGTCGGGTCAGCTAGTAGTTTAACAGATTTTTCGTGTATACCAAAACCAGCAAGTCGCCTTGAGGAATATAACACGATTTTCCGATTCGGAGATTTTGCGACAGAAGCGTATAAGAAAGTTTTATGAAAATGTAAATAAAAATATAAAGATTAAGTTTTAGATACGGGAATCATAAGATTTTCTATGTATATCGTGACGTCACATTTGAACACGCACCATTTACGCACCAGTGACTTCCACTAATATTCGGACACCGTTAAAAAGACGATAACTTTTTTAATATTGTACTATACGGCTTTGAACATTTTTGGAAAGGTAGAGCCATTAGTTTGCCACAGGATGTAAAAAGAAATTTTTACAAAAATTGCCGTTGATTGGAATTGTAGAAGAAATACTAAAAGTTGAATTTATAACTTTTTTATGTGGGCCTATACTGCAAATTTTTAAACTGCGTTCTGTAGATCTGTGTCAATTATATGCACTGTGAAAGTTTCATCGAAATCGGAGGATGCGGAATAAAACGACAAGCATTGAATGATGATGGTCGAAATCTTAGATTTACTGCAGTTATTGGCCGAAAATTGTAAAAATCTACAATATTACCATCTTTAAACATTTGTAACTCATTACAATGTCGCCCGATTTTCACGAAAATTTCAGAATATATTTAATTGACACAGATCTACGAAACGTAGTTGTATATTCAACGTTTAAATTTTTTCTACAATTCTGATCAACGGCAGGTTCTAAAAAATTTTATTTTCACATCCTGTAGCAAACTAATGGCTCTTAACTTTCTAAAACAGTTCAAATCGTATAGTACAATATTTAAAAAAGTTATCGTTTTTTTTTAGAGCTTACGAATATTAATCCGGTTCACTGAATCTACTTTGGTACAATAAAAATTTAAAAAGAAACTTCTCTTGCCTTTTTACTAAAGAAATTAAGCCCTCGGCATTACGTACATTAAATTAAAGTGAAGCAGGAGCTCGTTACTGCGTCACCAAAATCCCTAGGAATGTCCCTAATACAACGGTGTGAATTGCAACTACGATGAGAAACGAGTTTCACTTCAGCCTAACGTTTTATGTTAGGTACACAGATCTACAGAACGTAGATCTTTTTTAAAATTTACAATATAGGTCCACATAAAAAAGTTGTAAATTCAACTTTTAGCATTTTTTCTACACTTCCGATCAACGGCAATTTTTGAAAAATTTCTTTTCACATACTGTGGCAAACCTCCAAATGGCTTTACCTTTCCAAAAAGTTCAAATTGTGTGTGTGTATAGCACAATATTAAAAAAGTTATCGTTTCTTTAAGAGTGTCCGAATATTAGTAAGAGTCACTTTATAATTTTGCCAATGACGTCCACTCTGGTCGTAATTTCTGCAACGTTCCGCCGCACCGCGCCGTGGCATCGCCCGCATACGCACGTGTAATCTCTCGCACGTGTAAACACAGACGGGAATTACTTTCCGAAACAGTTATGAAAAAGGAAAAAAACGAATCGCAGCACCGTACGGGCGGCGATAAACCAATTCGCGGAGTACGTCAATACTCGTTCAAGTTCAAGTTGATACGTCCACACCGGTTGAATGTCGCCAGTGTACATACAGTGATTCGAAAACACATCGACTTTCTCCAATCATTGCCGGTCTTTTTCGAACGACTAGGATATACAGGGTGTAGCTGGGGAAAATAGTAATTTTTGAAAATAGTATTTGAAAATAGTGTTTTTTATTTGAAGAATATTAAAAATATTTGGACTTTGTCTTTATTTTCAATTTCAATTTGAAATATTATTGCTGAAAATAATGGTTCGCATTCAATAGATTTATTAGTAGAAATAATTTCCTGGTGATCATACAGTGAAGATGCACTGTATGTTTATCAAGAAACCTCAGTAGCCACAAAAAATACAATATTCTATTTTGTGTTTCCGATTGTTCAGATGGAAATATTTTATTTTTTATGGTTCCGATTGTTAAAATAGAAATATTTTATTTTCGAAATTGTATATCTTATTTAAAATACTATTTTCTTTAAGCAAAATAAAGTCGGAAATATGAAATACTATTTGAAATATTTGTTTTCCCAAATAACGCCCACATCTGATACTAGTTAAATAACACAAATATGTTTCGTTAGAGTGTTGCAGGTCCAATTTTCAACAACTTTCTTCTAAATGCAGAATGGTTAAAGTTTTCAGCGCACGGTTCGATCGTTTATTTCTTCTCATAAAATACTTTTGCAAATTATCATGTTAAATCGACATTTCGATCTTTATTTAGATAATTTTCAAGATTTATTTCAAGATAATTTCTTCTAAATGAACTTGTACACCAATCTATGCACCATTGTGAGCTATATACAGGGTGTCCCAAAATTCCTTCCAGACCGGGAAATGGGAGGTTCCTTGGGTCATTTGAAGCGACATTTTCCTTTACAAAAATGGCGTCCGCAGCTTTGTTTATGAGTTATTAACGAAAAACACGGACCAATCAGAGCGCAACCTGGGCAGCCGCGCCGCGCCGCGCCGCACAGTGGGGTATTTGGCCTTAAAAAGTGGAAAAAATTCGATCTCTAAATTTTTGCGTATGGCATAAAATTTTTGTTGTGCGTTGTAGTTAAGGGTCTGAAGAATAAGGCTGTAATATTGTTTTTTCTATTTGTACACCCGTGAAGTCGTAAACTTCATCGAAAGTCGAGAGATTTTAAGGCGCGCTTGGCGTTCTTAAACAGTCTCTAAGGCAGCGTCTGTTCATTGGCGATTTTCAAGTGTTTGAAGGAAAATTCTGTAAATTCTTGTATTACAAAAGTTGTTCAGGTAGCTATACAGAGCACGTTCGCATAGATTTTATTTTGTTATTATCTAAATTAGTATAGTTATTAATATTTGAATATTACCAATCATTCTGTAAGCTTTCTAAAAATTACAAAACTTTATTGGCAATTTTGTTATAGTATAAAGCACGATTAAGTGCTTTGGTGTCATTGCATTCGGTAAAGATTCGTGATTATAAGCCAAGAAAGATTAAATCCGAATATGTCCGAATTCAAATTTTATAGCCTATTTAGTATGAAGCGTTTAGCAGCGTTTCGCGTACGCCTGCACGTTCGACTACGCGTGTTACGGCTGCAAATATTGCACTATTGACACGGTCTTTTAAGGGTTCTTGATAATCTGAGAAAAAAATGTTTCAAACAAAAGAAGAACAGTATTCAGACGTCGATTCAGACGTCAATTTCAATATATGAAAGTTGGAAAAAAATTTTTTTTTCAAAAAAATTAGGTGAATTTGATTTTTTAAATACTAAAATATATTTTGGATTTCATAATATTGTAGCTGATCTCAAGACGAATCCAACGATATATAATATTATAACTTTGAGCCTATAAATAACGCTACAGTACGTTTTTCCACTTTTTAAGACCAAATACCCCACTGTGCACCGCGCCGCGCGAGCAAGAGAGCGTTGACGGTACGCCGTGACATTGTAACGAACAAGAGTTTCTCGATTATGTGAATGGTCACCGATTTCAATGAGCTTTGGATATGTGGTAAAGACCATTATTCTGAACAACATTTCTCTGTAAAATTTTTTGCTGTCGGCTTTAGTTTACGAGATATCGTGAAAAAACATTACTTGTCAATTCATTACGGGTGTTTATGATAGCGGACACGACCTTTACGGCAACTTTACCCGAACAAAAGAAGAGGCAGTAACTGTTTGTTTTAAAAACTCACCGATTAATACGTAAATCCATTTGCTGCCTCGAAATGTGTGACAATGGGTCAGTCAGTGACACGAACTACTACACAGATGTCTTCAGGTATGCGATCCAAGGTAGTACCGCAATGCAAGGGGCGTACAGCCAAGTCAACGAACTGTACAGCTGGTGGTAGATTTCAGGTATACGACACCCTGACGGATACGCGGTCAACGATCTGAACTTTTCACTTTCACTTTCAAATCGATAAATAAATCACATCTTTTTTCACACAGATGCACTAATAACAATTGCAATATTCCTTGTATTGCAGCACAAATCACAACTTTCTAAAAGAAGAACATCCAAAATTTTTCTTTCACTTTTCACTGTACAGTCAAACGTACGTTTTCACACTGCGAATATTTCACGGCGACAGTCGATGCACTAAAATCCTTCGACAAATCCAAGGGCTGCAAAAAAGTGGCAGCAGCATCAGACCCACAGCGGCCGTAGGCGATAATGATGAGGCAGAGACTTCGACTGACTGCAGTTTCCCAAAAAAGCTGCGAACACCCCCAAATATCCCCACCACGAAGAAAAAGTGAGGGTACAGGAACATTCTAAAAAATCACGTGTTTTGCAGAAATTGAAACTGCAGCAGTGTGACCTTTACCTTTCCTCCGCGATAGGAAACAGGGATCCTCGTCTCGGAAGGGATCGTGCCATAAATCAGAACTCTGCAGTTACTCGGGAATGTCCGCAAGGACACCGGAATGGAAAAATTTTCTTTAAAATACTTTAAATTTTTCGTTCGGAGGGTTGAATAATTTACTGTAATCGGAAGTCCAGCAACTCGCCTCAGACGTCGCGGCTAAAGATCAAGCGGCGCGATCGAAACAGAATTCATAAACTCAACATGTGCAGGAGAAAATTTTTCCATTCCGGTGTCCGCGGCGCGGCTGTCCAGGTTACGCTCTGATTGGTCCGTGTTTTTCGTTAATAACTCCTAAACAAAGCCGCGGACGCCATTTTTGTAAAGGAAAATGTCGCTCCAAATGACCCAAGGAACCTCCCATTTCTCGGTCTGGAAGGAATTTTGGGACACCCTGTATATATACAGTATTTTATGCGTAAATGTCCCAAAAGTTTGAGCCATTAAAGTCCCTGATCTATCCCCACTACTGCGGGGTATACCCCCTTGAGGGGCCAAGAAGCTCGAGAGGCCTCGGTCGCCGAGAAGTATGATGATATCATGCGGCTCGGGTGTCTCGGTGAGACCGCCTAATCAGAATTTCCAACTTCCTTATTTTTCATTATTTTTTTATGGAACTTCATGTTCTATATTTGTGGCATTTTTCTGATTAAAATCATACCAAATATCATCGGAATTATATCATATTTGGTATGATTTTAATCAGAAAAATGCCACAAATATGGAACTTGAAGTTCCATAAAAAATAGTGAAAAATAAGGAAGTTAGAAATTCTGATCACATTGTGTTTGCACTTGGATGTTTATCTCGTCGACCAAGGCTGTTCGAGCTCGGTTATCCTTTTCTACGTTCGGCAACCGTCAAAGAATAGTGTCCCTGATGCATATATGTCCCTCGGCAGACCCGTGCTAGGGACTTATATACATAAAATACTGTACATACGTGTTCTGTCAATGAATTTCAAGTTTCTTCATTGTGTTAAGAGATTTAGGACAGGAAAAATATAAAATTTTTAAACAAGTACAAACAGTAATTGCACTTTACTATGTGATAAAAAATAATTTGTTCTTATACCTTCCGTCTTTGTTCGTAATACCTTTCTTCCAGATGGCCAACTGGTGGACAGGAATCTTACAAATCGAATTAACTACTTATATAAAAAATCCCGAAAATATCATAAACTGTGATATATTCTCTAGGCATTGACTATCCCACATTTTAGTTTTTGTAAAAATTAACAAAATGGTAAATATTTTAAATTTAATGACTGAATTTTTTTTTTGGTAGAAAATTTTTGTTAATCTTTTATTTATATTTAACAAAATAATTGAATAATGTAAAAAATCGATCGGCAATGCCTAATAGGGCCCCAAGATACCATAGGGCCTCGAATTTCAAAGAAATTGATTAAATGTGTAACGGTATGAAATTTTTCATTACTTTTCTTTTTTGTTAATAAGTTTAGTAGAGTTTTTTTGCGACTACTATTTCTAACTTGAGTGCCCCTTGAGGGCCCCAAAATTTTACCGCTTAGAGCCTCCATTTAACTTGAGCCGCCATTGAGCCCCGAATTCGCAGCATTCATTTCTTTTTTATAAAAAAATTCAATTTATTTTCGAAAAATTAAGTCTGTGAGAATTTTTACCGCTTGGGGCCTCCACTTGACTTCAGCCGCCACTGGTGAGAAATAGGCGTCTACGTCATAGAGTAGTCTGACCACTCCGGTGTTCTTTCCGTCTCTGTTGTCCCATTACCTGCTAGTTTTCTCTAGTGTTCTACACTGTAGCTGTAGCAGCTTTATGAAAATAGTTACATGCAGCATACATCCGTATGCTTCCGAATTGATCTTTTCTCTAGCGCTTATGACGACTGAAAAACGACGGAAACCCCCATCGTTTGCATTATCAGGAAAATGAAAAGACACATCCCGCACTCTTGCAATCCTGGAATAACGTGTCTACCCCCTTAAGTAGTGGAAGATTTGGCCGTTGATTGGCCGACAAAGTAGAAATCGGACTAGTCTAGGGTGTAAACTTGATTGTCAAGTAATAACTAATTACGATTGTTAATAACTCCGATCTAGTCCATTTATACGAACGAAATGGACAACTCGGATGCGAAACATACAAGATTCAACGTGTTGAATAAATCAAGTAATTCTGAGGGTTGTTTAGTGAGATCAATAAGATTGAGATGACAGAGAGACAAAGAGTTAGTTGGAGGGAGAAAAGAAAGGCCATTTCGGATAATGAAAATGTCATCAGTGTTGTCATCGTCGTGCCTGAACCATGTCCTTTTTCGAGATTAGGCGCGCCATCGATTCGCACCGATACAATAATCGAAGTTAGCTATACCTTTGCTATAAGTACTAACAATGCCGAGCAACGATGACGCCTTGTTATCACAAGCATATTCGTTTGTGTCACCGCTCGGGACGGTGCCGAGAAAAATACCATTATCGTAATTGTTCGGTCGGCTTCCGATCTATAACCCTTTTACAACTAATGAAAGATGGTTGTCTACAAGCTTTCTGTATCCCCAAACGCTTCAATTACCATTTCGATTTACACGACTATTATTATTTCTAGCGAAATTCTATGCTATGGAGCGGAATAGAAATTTCTTTTCTTTTTCCACGATATCGAGGAACGATACGATGCTATGGACGAGATATCTCGTCACCCATCATTTCGTCGTATTAGTATATTAGTCTCGGGTAATTACTGCGAAAGGGTCACTGTACTCCGATTTTGATGCAATTTAAATATTTTATACGACAACGCATTTTGAACAACTTTTTCCTTTTCCAATGTAGGAGGGTCGCTTCTAGTTTTCGAGATATTCGCAAAAAAAACTATTGCTAATAGTGTATTGAATTTTCTGTATTCTTGTATATTTATCAGTAGTTTTTTCTAAATATCTCGAAGACTAAAGGGAACCCCCTATATTTGAAAAGGAAACAGTTGTTTAAAAAATCAAAATCTATAACATATTTGAATTTCATCAAAATTGGAGTAGAGTAACCCTTTCGTAATAATTATCTTAGTTTCGTAGTATAATACTATGGACGAGATATCTCGTGTATCTTTATTATATAAAGTGTTTTCTTTGCAAGTTCGACGCAAGTAATCGATTTTTAAGACATGTCGCACACACACACACATCATTGGTGGATAGTACTTACAAATAATGCTCCATATTTGACACAATTGAAGTTTTTATTGTTTATTTTGTATGGAATGCTCGGAAGCACGGTGAAATGCATAATGTGACGGAACTATTTTTACAGAAATATCTGGTTTCCTTCCGTGGGCCATATTTTTTCTTTGGCAGACTACACATTCTATTGTTGGATGAGATTTTTTCTCGTTGTACTATCTATATCTATCATTATTAAACATCTTCCGCCAACGAAAACTCCACCAAATGACGTGTCTCAAAAATCGATTACTTGTGTCAAATTTTTAGATGAAACACGTCATATCCAATAGTAAAGATACACGAGATATTTCGTCTATAGCATCGTACGTACGATGGCATGATTTATTATAGTGAAAGGGTTAATATGTTAAATAAGTTGAAAATAATATAACAATATTTTCCAATTCTTCTAATATTGTTACGGTTTCAAAATTACACCTTCTCATTTTACAGTGATATAAATGCATACAATCCACTGTCTAGTGATGACACGTAAATGATCGTCATATCCCAAGTAGCACCGTAAATCCGTCAGATATCCGTTTTATGCCCAGTTTATGTCCATGCGTCCGACGTCCGTTACGTACGTCCGTTGCGGATGTCCGATGGACTTAAATTTTGGACATCCGATTTCTGGGACGAATCTCGGGCATATTTCGGACGTATTTCGGACATCCCTGGGACATAAGAAGGTCCGATACGGACGTACTTTGGACGGACACCTATCGGACATCCGAGTGCTACCCGGGATTGAACCTCGAATGCCTCTTGAAGAAATGATTTTTTCACAAAAGTAAGTTTCTTGTGAACACTTTCTTGTGAAGAATTTTACGACGCATTAAGGCGGTGCAATAAAAAGTATGTCCGTTTGTGAAATATTCGATGACCTTTATATGTCCTCTACTTGGTAGGATCCACCTACCAAAAAAACACCTAACGTCCGGTAAGAAAAACGGCCGATAAAAGAAAGAAATTTCCATGAAGCGTCTGTATTTCGCGATTCAACGCAGCAAAATTTTTATTTTCTATTACGATCCGTATTTGTTTTCGTCGCGCCGCGCCGCGCCGCGCCGTTGAATCAGTCTCGTTTTTCTATTCCGATCACAGAAATCCCCTTTGCATATTACAAGACTAGCATATTCCAGCGGAAGTGTAATTTCATTGAACACCTCTTTCCACTGTTTACAGCACAAAGAAGACAATCTTCATTTCACAATTGTATAGAGAAAACGTCGCGGAATACGGCGATAAAATTTTTCATTTTTTATGCGAACAACTCTGTGCAAACTATATCCTCAATAATTAACAACGTGACGTAAGAACGCGATACGTCGACGCGTTTATTATATCATTTTACACGTTGACGTAAAATATCGTTCAATATTAATAGGAAACATTACCTGGAAAATGTCGAGTTGCACTGCAGCAACGTATCTGTTTCGAATTTACATGAAAAACCATATGTTGAAAGATAACTTCGGTCTGTTTGTCTTTTCCTATCAGTGATCTAGAAAAAATTTGTTTTTTTCCGCAGTGAATTATGTATGAACACAACGTATCGACAAAATAAAAATGAGTATGCTCGGTCAGGAACGTCAATCATTTATCATTCGAAAGTACGAATGCTAAACAGAAATAAAATTTCGAGGTCGACAGAGTATTTAAGCAAAGATAATCGGTAGACCGCGGATTTTTATGCAAAATTAAAACTGTTTGCATTAATTATAAGATACAGAAGCCTCATAGACGTATGTTCCTTTTTTCTAATGATGTTACGAAGTTGAAAATAATACAAGAGAATATTTTTAAAAGGCAAAACAAAAATATTAAAAGAAACCGCGGACATTTCTATTTTATCACAGATAATTTTTTCGCTGGCTAAATGAAAGTTTCCTTGTACTAGTTTTTATTAAAATAGTGTTCGAAAATGAGTTTGCACAAAGATATGCAGTCTACGTAGTGTCGTTTGTAAATATGATGAACAGTGACGATCGAACAGCAACAGACAATGACTTCGTGTATAATAAACAGATTTTATGCGTTTATGGTAAAAATGAGACAAAATGGAGAGCATCGCTTTTTAACTTATTAAAATTATGAAGCAAAGAAACAAATCTCTATGCATCACCCGTCTTTGAGATCAGTGCAAAAACAGATCCGTGATTTAATATTAAAATACGAAAGCAATCGAAATTCTATCTCTGATATTATACATTATTTATTTATGTTGAGCCTGTCCAACTCGTAGCTCGTTCAGTGTCGCCAGATGAGGAAGGGGTTTTCGAAGCCAAAATTTTTCTCGAAAGCAAAGCTTTATATGAAAAAATTCTATTCCACATTTTCGATTCCACATGTGTTCTACCAGCTACAACCTGTACTTCTTAGTCGTTCGTAAAAGACTGTCAATGAATGAATAAATTACGATATAACGTAAACAGTTATATATTATTATTAATTATGTAGAAGGGAAAGAGTGGAGTGGGGGATAGATCTTAATCTAGTGACTCTGCGACCGTCGGAAATAGTGGGGGAACGTCAACTCCCACCTTCCACTGGAATGAAGTGGGAGAACAACCTATTGTAAATAAAGAACGCGAATATTCAAACAGTTAAATTTCTACTTTAACACAATGAAGACTTACACTTGAAATTCATCGATAGAACGTCCATGGATTGTTTCGTAACTTTATCTCGAGCAGAGCAGAAGAAATAAATCATAGCGTAACCCAGATTCTGATGTTCGGGACCCTATCACAATCGTATGCCTCAGGATTTTTTTTAATCAAATTTCCACCCAACACTTCTGAAATAATTGATTGTTACCCCTTGTATAATGTTCACTAATTTTGTAGTAACTTTATGTCGAGCAAAAGAGAAGAAAGAAATCATAGTGTATCGAATTAGGTGAACCTCATGCAACAATCTAATGGAACATGCTTGTGTTATTTAATAATACTTCGGTGTGATAATTAAAAAATCTTCGCTGCAGCATTAATTTGAAAATGGGAAGATCTCTCCGACAGAGATCGTTGGAAGAGATCGATAGTCGCGCCGGAAGATGAGCGACTACATGGACAATTATTTTTCTGCTGGGTTTTGCGCACTTTAGATAAGTTCTTCGGCACAATAACGCGAAATGGTCTGTAGCTTCGCCCCGAGTGAAATTAATTTCTTCTCGATAGAATCTTAACGACAACCGGGGTTCCGTCGTGCGGCTTACGCACGGAGCCCTTTTATCAGCGTTTCACAATCGTGAAAAACCGATCGTTCGCGCGATCGTCGTTAGACGACTAATCGAGGACTCGCCGAACGAGTTTACACTTTATCGGCAACCCGATCCGCATGAGAGATGATTCTTAAACAACCCGATAATAGTCTCGCCGCAAATATTTGAGTAAATTTCACGAAATTCTTGCACGGCGAACAAAGATGTATGAACAAAGCAAACTTGGTCGGACTGTATGCACGCTCGATATTGCCATAGGTGAAAGAAAAATTTACCTAATAGTGGACGTAAAGTCAGCAAAAACATTTGTGTGCCAACAAGTAGAATATGCAGCAGCGTTTCCACGGTAGACTATCGCATCTTAATATCTTTAAAATGAGATTCAATAAATATAAATCAAATTAATAAAATAAAGTAGAATAAATTGTAGTACAACGAGGTAACACATAAATGTATTTGGTGCGTGTAAGTGTTTGTCAATCTTCCTTCAGTCATAATCTTTTTATAATTATAGTGGTTACAATCTATCGCCTTTTTACGCAATTTTTCTTCGCTAACGATGTGTGTATATAACTGTGTAACTTTATGTATTTAATAGTACAAGGTGTCTCAACAATGTATTTTTTTGCTTGAAACGGATCGTTGGAACCTAAGTTCATTTGAAAGCATTTTTTCCTTTAACAGAATGTTCTCCGCATTTGTAAGAGTGGTCAACTACTGAAGCAATTGCTGAATTTTTAAATATGTTGTTTAAATTTGTATAAGTAAACTTTTTTTTTTTAAAGTGGCCTTGCTACACAATCTGAAAGACTTAAAGAGTATCTTCAGGCATCGACACTCGTTATTTGATGACGAAGCAAGTGGTTACTATTATTCGCGTGGAAAACTCCTCTTAACTGGTCAACTACATAGTCGAAAGACACAACTTATTGAACATAACGCATCTTTATTTAATAATAAAACATACATTCTATTTTCCGCGTTATAAAGGAGGTATTAGTGAAGTTTTTTAGTTTTTTTTTCGAAGTCGGTTTAATTCTTCTTATTTCGAAAGAAGACTGTAAGACTGCAGTCTTGTAACTGCAGAGTTGTCGGGTCTTTTACAGAAGCTTTTTTTGTTAGTAGGCATTCTACATAAATGATTCTCGCGAGACTTCCATTATACAGAGACCAAAATATTTGTTTCATAAGAATATTGTCCGAAGAAGTTCCTAAGAGCAAAAGTTTACTTCCATAAAAGTTTCACACCAAAATTTTGCGACCACTGTAACACTAGTATCAGTATAGAGGCTCACACCACTGCTCCAGATACATAGATATAAGGGAAAGATTAAAAATACCCAACAGTATCCACTCATCGCTAAACATGACAATCCAATATGAAAATACTTTGAATTGTTTCGACAAATATATGTAGAAACATTTATACTCATTCAAATTAGTTCATGTACGGACGATATAAATACATACGGTAAAGTAAATAAACAAAATTGTAATGTCTCCAACAAATTGTTCTAAAAAATTGTTAGGAACAAGTCGATGAAAACTTTTGAAACAAATTATTTTGTAGGGTTGACTGTACTTGTGTATTGCTAAAAAATATGTGTTCATAATTTCATTAAAGAGCGGGTTACACTTGCAGAAAAATGAGATTGTTCATATAGATCAATTTTACAGTTTGTTGAAGATAATAACTGGAAATGATTTTATCGGCGTAACAGCTAATTTGTAAGAATACCCAAACGTTTCGATTCGGATTTGAATCATTTGGTCCGAGACCACGTTTGCTATTAAAAATGTTTGATAGTAGAGGGAAAAAAGGTGGTGTTTCGTCCTAGAAACCGTGTCTAAAGCGGGGCCCGCTAGATAGCCATACCCTTGATAGTCCTCTATTATTAAACATTTTTAATAGAAAACGTGGTCTCGACCCAAATGATTCAAATCCGAATTGAAACGTTTAGGTATTCTTACAAATTAGCTATAGCGTGTAGAGTTTGATCGAGCTGTTACGCCGATAAAATCATTTCCACTTATTATCTTAATATTACGATCGACATAACAAACATTCATTTTGTTGAAGATATGTAAAAAAACCATTTCCACTATACGCTATACATTAGTATTTTAAAAGGAAAATTCTTTTCTTTCCTCCCATTCGACAGCATTTTATACATGACTTTGAAGTTAATAAATAAATTTTGTTTTTTACTATAATGAATCTGCTGGTCCGCAAACGAAATTATTTCCTGATCCTATTTTTCCTAAACTATCTTATGCAAATAGCAATTTGTACGAAAATCTGCAGTCTGTTCAAGACACGACACTTAGTATTCCAGAATATTTTCCAATTCTAACAACGAAAAACGACGTAGCTCACATTCGGAGTGTTTGAAAATCGTAAATCAAGATGATAATTAAAAACATGCGAAAGAGGAAATACAAAACTGCGAAGACCTTGAGAGAATTGAAGAATATTATTCCTAGATAACGGATCTTTATGCATTTGCGAAGAAATTAGTTGGGTGATATGATACGTACGTATGTATAATATAAAACAGTAGAATATTTTTAAAATTTGAGTGAATTGGAAGATTGGGAAAAATTTAATTGAGTGAATTTGAGGGGGAATTTCAATTAATAATGCAACCCTAAATCGTTTCTATTCTTTTCATTTTATTTTACCATTTTATTTTAAAAATTATTGTAATTTTTATAAAACAATATATGTCCGATGTATTTTGTACCCGGTATGATTAGCATTAAAGTAAAAACATCATTAAGGGAATAAATCAATTTTTATTTTATTCCTGCTTCCTACAATGAATATAGGACATTTTTATTTAGCATAAAGATCGGCAGTCTAATTATTCCATTATTTTCGAGTGATTGAAATGATTAAAAGAAGAGATAGATGTAATTTGCGTAATTGATGTTTTTCATTGAAATTGGCATGTATACGAATCGACATTTCCATAAACATTTTCCCAATAATTATTTTCTATCGTAGTTTCAATAAAGCGATTTATATTCGTATTATCAGTGAAGCCTGTTAATTTGCCAATCAATTACCAGCCAATTGATTTGCTCGAGCTAAATGCAGTCTCCTGGCAAGATGCAATTTCGATTAACTAACGAGGAAAACGAAGAAGCGCGATTTCGAATAATGAGTCAAGGTGAATCGAGCACACACCTGGATCAACTGATAAATCGTGACGAGCATTTGGTCGTCGACGCGCGACGGTTCGAACAATCCGTTTGCGTCAGAGACGAGCAAAGTCCCTTTTCCGACATGATAGATCTTCCACACTTTTTCAATTGCAAACGATTCACCACGAAGAACAAACTTTAACAGCGTCACTGGTTCGAGCATCGACAGTTTAATGATCTATGATCGAGCAGCTAAACGTTCGTTCAACGTGCCAGGCACGATATTCAGTTTGAATCGTTTTAGTTCTGTATAAGATAAAGTTACTAGTATGTAACGAGTTTGCCGACCACCGTTGTAGAAGAATGAAAGCAGAGCTGGGGAAAATAGTATTTTAAATAGTAAATAATAAATAATCCCATTTATTTTAAAGTACGTGTACAATTTTGAAAATAAAATATATTATTTGTAACAGTAATTTTTGAAAATAGAATATTTTATTTGATGCAGCAATTGTTTGCAAATAGTATTTTATTTGAAGAATATTGAAAATATTTCGACATTGTCTTTATTTTCAATTTCAATTTTAAATATTATTGCTGATAAACAATAGTTTGCATTCAATAGATGTATGAGTAGAAATAGTTATTATTAAATAAAACGATAATGTGGCAAATGTAGCAAATATAGTTTCTTATATTAAGTACCATTTCTTCTCTAAATTATTGCTAAGATAAGAAATATTAAATTACCTATACGTAATGCAATTTCTAAAAGTATTAGGTATAACGACGCAAAAAATACAACGTTCTATTTTGTGTTTCAGGTTATTAAAATAGAAATATTTTATTTGATGGTTCTCATTGTTAAATAGAAATATTTTATTTTCGAAATTGTATATCTTATTTAAAATACTATTTTCTTTAAGCAAAATAATGTAATTATTACGAGAGGGTCGGCATACTCCGATTTTGATGAACTTTAAATATGTTATAGATTTCGCGACATTTTGAACAACTTTTCCAGTATAGGGGAGTCACTTTTAGTTTTCAAGACATTCGTAAAAACTATTGATAAATGTACAAGAACACGGAAAATTCAATACAGTATTAGCAATAGTTTTTTGCAAATATCTGGAAAACTAAAAGCGACCAACCCCCCCCCCCCCATATTAAAAAAGGAAAAAGTTGTTTGAAAAGTGTTGCTGCATAATATATTTAAATTTCATGAAAATCAGAGTACGGCTACGCTTTCGTAATAATTATCGAAAATAAAGTCTAGAATATTAAATAGTATTTGAAATATTTGTTTCGCCAAATAATGCCCACCTCTGAATGGAAGGCTGTGCATGTCGAAATCGCTAAAACGGGCCGTTTGGAATTTCTGTTGCAGGCGAGAAACCGCACAAGTGCGTGGTGTGCGGCAAAGCGTTTTCTCAGAGCAGCAATCTGATCACTCACATGCGCAAGCACACGGGATACAAGCCTTTTCAATGTGGCCTTTGCGACAAAGCTTTCCAGAGGAAAGTGGACCTGAGAAGACACCGAGAAGGACAGCATCCAGCCGCCCCCGCCCTCGACTACCGTTCTCTTCAGCTTCCCTCGCAACCAAACTCCGTTCGACACTCGCCTCCCCTCCAATCCCCCTCCGCTTATCATATGATACCAATACCCGGCAACAGTTGAGATAGTTCGACGATTGTTGTACGATCGTCCTTGCTTGAACTTTTCCGTCGAGTCTCCTCCGCGAACCGTTCGTACACGTGTGCGACTAGATCTCGTCGCGTGTGAAGTGCGACCAACAACAAAGTTTGATCAAGAAACGAAGAGGACCCACATGGAGCAGCAACGGTGTGTGTGACCTACGATGTCTATACAAACTGTACTTCACATTGGCAGATTTGTTGCTCGCGTATGTAAGTGTCGAAAGCGTTGACGTTCGGGTGTCCCTAAAAATAGCGTTCACCTCGAAGGAGGTGACAACATTCTGAACAACTTTTGTCATTACATCTACCCGGCAATCGGTCTTAGTTTTAGAGATATTTGCAAAAAACTATTGCTAAAAATACTCTATTGAATTTTCCGTGTTCGTGCGCGCTCCGTGGAAACGTATGCCTGTTTCGGCGCGGCGCGGCGTCTGTTTACTTCTTTTTGTAAACATGTTGTAGGGATGAGAGAGAAAACTTTAAATTTTGAGAAATTACTCCTGAATTTTCGTCTGAAGGTAATTATTGCGAAAGGGTCAGTCCGATTATGATGAAATTTAAATATGTTGTGCAGCAACACGTTTCAAACAACTTTTTCCTTTTCCAATATAGGCGGGTCGCTTTTAGTTTTTCAGATATTCGCAAAAAACTATTACACGTATACGGAAAATTCAATACAGTATTATCAATAGTTTTTTGCAAATATCTCGAAAACTAAGACCGAACGCCGGATAGATGTATAGAGAAAAGTTGTTCAGAATGTTGTCCTTTACAACATATGTCAAGGTCAAGGTATTGGAGATGCTTCCCCTAAAGTAAATATTCACCAACGCCTTTAACGATTTAACTTCGCCTATTTACTTCGAAAGGAAGTAAAAGAAATTCTTTTATATCAATGTTGATCCTCTTGCTAGATTTCATACAAATAGTTAAATGAAATGTTTCGAATACCTTACATCGTTTGAGTCTCCTTACATTTGATTGCCAAAGTATTCTTTTCATGCCTAATTTCGATCGAAAATTTTTACAGCAACTAAGTTCGAAATAATTGTATCGAGTCTACTGTATACATACTATTATTTCATCGGAATTTCCTCTGCTTTTTATTTTACGGGGTTAATCAATTCGGCAAACGAGCAACTCAAATACGATCATGTCATCTACTGTCCTTTTTCAGTATTTTCATTTCTATAATATGCAACGAGCAGAGCTGGAGAAAATAGTATTTTAAATAGTAAATAATAACATTTCCTATTTATTTTAAAGTATGTGTACAACTTTGAATATGAGATATTTTATTTAATGCTATCATTTTTTAAAATGAAATCATTTATTTGAGGCAGTAATTATTGAAAATTATTGAAAATATTCTGTCTTTTTATTTTCAATTTCATGTTTAAATATTATTGCTGAAAATTATTGCTAGAATTCAGTACATTTACGAGTGCAAAATATTTTATTTCGTGTATTAGATTGCTAAAACAGAAATATTTTATTTTGTCGATGAAATTGTTGAAATAGAAATATTTCATTTTCAGGTAGGGATTATTAAAGTAGAAATATTTTCGTTTTCGAAATTGTATATCTTGTTTAAAATACTATTTTCTTTAAGCAAAATAAAATCTAAAATATTAAACAGTATTGGATATATATGTATCGGCAAATAATGCCCACCTCTGGCAACGAGAAAATCATAAACGTGTACGCTATTTCATCGGACACTCCAACGCACGTGCTCTAATGTTATTTATAATGAATCAAGTGAAGTCCCGTTCCTCGCTTCGACATTAAATTTCTCAATGAAAATCGATCTCTGCCCGCTCGTTGTTAACGATATGTTTATACCAGAGTCGTCAAATCGAGGTAATTGACTCGAATCGAGAGGAAAAGCTACCATCTCTGCCAGCTCGTATTTTGCCAGAACATATTTTGAGCTGCACGAAGGTTCATTTGATAGAGAAAGGTTCATTGCGCTGCGCTGTGCCTCATCATATGAGTGAAAAAAGTCGTTTTCTAATAAGAAAAATAGATTGGAACCTGATGGTGGTTTTCTCGACTTTTTACCCACTTGCCTAGTTTGCACGCTCATAACATTAGATATAAAGTGCGCTGAACCTTCGTCTTTAGAATGAGCCCTCCACATAACTTCACCCCTGTTAAATCTAGTAATATTCTAGCTATCTCAAGGGGTTATCTTACCCCCCTTAATCTGATGACTCTGGTTTCTACTGTCAGGGCGTAAACGTAGTTCGAATTCAACGAATCTTCCCGTCCTTGAGATCATTGATATAACTAGACTGCGGATTTTATGCATTTATTAGCAAAAACAGTAGCAGAAGAAGGAAACCATAGAAAGATTAAAAGAATCATAGGTTGTTGATACATGTAATTTTCAACGTCTTTTTATATTGTTAAAGAAAGAAAAACATTCCTAAGTGTCTGCTGCATCTTGCAATTGACACAGACCATTTTATTTTGCATAAGGATAACACATTTCACTTTAAAGTTGAAAGCAACTGTGTGAAAATAATAGATTTACCGATCGATGCTCCTAATTTCCTTGGAAAGGTGATTTTATGCGGATCTTTATACAAAATAAAAATGTTCTGCGTCGATTGTGGCCAGCAGATATAAAATAAAAATTGATTTCATCCCTTAAGAACCTTGATACATTAAAAACAACACCACAGTACTCTTAAATTTTCTTTATCTTTTAATATTCTTTTAATTTAATTTTAATTTAACTTAAAAGATTATTAAACTAAATTCTATTATAATTAAAAGATAATTAAAAGATTAGGAAACTTTAAGAGTACCGTGGTGTGTTATTTTTCATGCGTCAAGGTCGTTAAGGGATTTTAAATTAAAAGATTATTTAATTAAATTAATTTTCCTAATCTAGGAAATCTGTTTTATACTTGACATGACAAATTTTTTCATGAATGCGTCAAGATCCGCGGTATGGTGATTATTCTTGACAATTGAACGATGTCTTTTAGATAGGGAATCATGAACCGTCCATTATTGCAGTACTTTCAGTATGTACGTACAACTGTATATAAAATAAATATATACTTGAGACAAACAAGATATAGATATACGCTAAAGTAGATGCAAAGAAAGTTATATGTATATACACACGCGTATACTATGTGAATGCAGTGTGAAAACATGCGTGTGAATGGAAGCACGACGGGATACATATATTCGAGAAACTAGGTAATTGTATTCCTTGGTTCCGGACGCTTCATTTGCTAGAATCAAGTACACGAAATGAATGATTAACAAATTAATTAGTCAAGTCAGTACGTAACTGTTCTTACGAAATTGGCACTGAAATCCCAATCAAATTTTATTATCGTAAGTTTCCTACAGATTTATATGCAAACTGCTTTTTTCTAATATTAAGAATTACTTTAAAGCCAGAAGAAACTAAAAATCCACGTTTTCTAATCGAAATCTAAGATTGCGGAGGCTGCAGTAAAATGCATACGAGTCTACCAGTCTACATTGCTACATCTTACAAAAGTTGTTTATCAAATTTTCTTCTACCTAGTCGAGACACGATTAAACGCGGAATCGCCAGATAAGGGGAATTGTCTGGAATTGACTGGAATCGAGGGGAAAAAGTTACCCTTTCTGCAAGTATCGGATTAGTCACGTGACACATGCACAACAAAGGCCGAAACCAGTGTTCCGATTGAAGCCACAGTTTTTCGCGTATGCGCGGCGATTTCAGCTTCATTAACGTAATCCTTCTCGATAAAATGGGGTACTTTGAGCAACCGGCACAATTTAAAAAAATTATTAGTACTTACATATGAAAAGGCAAAGGGTCAAGTTACCTTTAAAACGTTAGCAATTAAGTGTCAAGACGAAACATTCGTCCCGCCAATATAACTGACCGCTCTGCTACGTAATTATACAGGCTATCTAAAAATTCCTTCAATATCCGCAAATGGGAGGTTCCTGAGATCATTTGAAGCAACCTTTTCCTTTGAAAAAAATATAACGTCCGCGGCTTTGTTAAAGAGTTATTAATAAAAAAACTGTCCAATCAGAGCGCAAGCTAGACGCTTGTTGGAACAGTCGGCCAATTGACAGTTGTTGCGCCAGGCTGACAGTGCCAACTCGCATCTAGGTCGCGCTCAGATTGATCTGTGTTTTTTATTAATAGCTCCTAAACAATTCCGCGGACGTAGTTTTTGCAAAGGAAAATGTCGCTTCAAATGATCTCAGCGACCTCTCATTTCTGGATGTTGAAGAAATTTCAGACACCTTGTAGATATGGATACGCTACTGTTTCTGCCACGCATTTGCGAAAAACTCTGGTTGTGATCGGAACACTGGTCGAAACGCGTCACGTGAGGCACTCCATGACGGAAGCGTCGAGGAATAGCGTCGTATAAGGGGAAGATAGAGTGGGGAAACAAGTTTTAATGAGGTAAGACCAACTCCTATTCTAGGGTACTTACCAGTATTACCAATCTCTGTGCTAGAATCTCTGAGGGTGGTTTTCTTGATTCTTCCCATACTTTGGACGCTGATATTATTAGATACAAACATAATCTCGTTAAATCATAAGCTCAGTGAGCTACGCTGAACCTTCCTTTTTAGAATGAGTCCTGACACAGCTCAAAACATGCTTGTATAAGGACAAACAATTGAATCCCGAAAAAACTGTTTTTACCCTTAAATCTAGTAATATTCTAGTTATATCAAGGGATAGTCTTATCCTCTTAATCTGGCGACTCTGATCGAACGTTCTCATAGTGAAGACTACAAAGGTGCGCGGAGAACTCAAGTGGATAGTAATGGAGGAACCATGAAGAAAGCTCCTATATTTTCATGAAACGCACATTACGCACCTGTATATCTGTTAGGTTGCGTACCCCATTTATGCGAGTGTGGAGAAAAATGTTTGCGTTTTTAATTAATCGTACATACGATTCAGCGTTACCATTTGCACGTGCAGGGTTTTAAAATTATACTTATATGTACGTACACTTATTTATCGAGCCGATCGTTTATGATCGTTAATCGCTTAAGTGGCAGTAGGGAATCATATTCTTAATAAAACTATAGTCTTTATTGCGTGCGAAATGAGTGAACCAAATTTTGTAAATAATATCGTTCGATGTGAACTCGATCTGTGCTGTAACATAAACCAAATTGAATTAGGGGGATATGAATAATTAACAGGTTGCGGGTATTTCTGCATTTATAGTATCTACATAGTTTCAAAGCACAAGAGACATGTACAAAATGTCCATATTGATTATTTCGTAAAAACAAAGAACACAACCATTGACCTGGACTCATTTCAAAGCTTTGAGGCATCTACTTGTATAATCCATCGTTCGTTTTGTTACTAGATTTGATTATTTCAAGAAATGTTGTACTTCCTTGAACGGGGTGATTCCTAGAGTAATTTCAAGTGATTTCCCTTTGCGAAAATGGTTCTCCACAGTTTTATCGTGGAGTTATCAATAGACGATAGCGGATTTTATGCATTTATGAGAAAAATGAGTAGGTGTAATTTAAAACAGTAAAAACATTAGAAGAATTACAAAATGCTGTTATATAATTTTCAACCTCAAACGTCAAACATATTAAGAAAGAAAATAAGTTTCTATTTCACTCCAGTTTGTTGCAAAACAGATAGAAAGTTTTCATTTTGCATAAAGATCCGCTGTGAGCAGAGGCTCAAAACCTCAATCGTATTATCTGGCAATGTCCAGAATATGATTCAGAACGAGGGGACACCTGTTTCAACTACCCCCCCCCCCCCCCCCCTCAATCGCACACACTATCCTCTTTACACTATTCATTTTTTTCTAAGCGTACGAGAAGTTATGGCGCTAATGTTTATTATTAACTTCCTCAAAAAAATGCAAGATTAAGATTTAGCGTCTACCATTTATATCAAGTTCTTTTTACGTTACATTATATACTTCATTATTCTTATTTCTTTTTTTTTTTTTTTGAGAAGTGTTATACCTTAAGCTGTAATGTATAACTATATAAACCAAACGTGATTTACGGCATCAATAAGTAAATAATTAAAGATCCGCTGTCCAGTTATCAACGTCGCGTTAAGCGTGGCGTTGGCATTTTTTGGTTCATGTTTTTCGTTAATAACTTCGGAACGAAGACGCGGAGAACATTTTCGCAAAGAAGAAAGTTACTTCAATTGACTAGGAATCACCTTTTTTCGAGAAAGTGCAACATTTTCGGGTTACCCGGTATAGACAATTTTTGAGGAGTCGAGATTCAAATCGGGGTTCAAATACTTCTTAGATTCACTGTATATTGACAAACATTAATAACATCTTTATTCTAGTGCTTTCCATAATGAATTTTGTATTTGATAAAGTGGATTCGTTCATCATCATGAATTTTCTGAAACAGTTCACGAGAATTGGAATTTGCGTAAAAATCCGCAGTCTAGTAATTAAAACAGTACCTCGTTTTTTAGTTGGAGAGAAGTTAAATGACGAGTTTCCATTAGCGAAGAACGTGCCACTTAAGGGATTAAAAAATCGTACCAGTTAATGATTTCAGAGTGTGTGGTAGAAAATATTTCCAAAATGCCGCGTACGTCGAGAGATAATATGTCCAAATGCAGAGTAACGGTGCCGCAATAATCGATATGTCATTGCTGTTTGCATTCTACACTGCCCGAAAACCGAAAATCTTTTCACCTCCGAAAATGTGAATCGAGGATGAGTACGGCGTTCGTGTGTGTGTTCTCACTATAATACAAAATCAAAATGCAAAATGTGCCTTACAACAGTTACAAACGTCCATTTAAAAACGAATCGTCCAATTATATGTCATATTTAAAACATTCCGGAACAAACAAAGAATTTCGAAAAAGATCGAGTTGCACGGGGATGGCGCGAAGTTTGACCTCGATTTAAATTGTAAATACGATAACGAGAGAATTTTTCAGCGTGATCAGATTTGTAGAAAATGACGGAGAAGTTTCTAGTTCTATTTTTCCAACAGTGCTTCCGAGTTGTAGTTCCATTTCAGTAACATGAAATGCAGATGTTCCCGATGACGAATCGCATTGGAATGGCAGAACTTACGAACTTCATTCTAATAATTCAGCAGAAAGGATTCTGTATAGCGGAAAAATAAATAACATGGGCAAATTCTGATAGTGAAAGTTCGAGGTCTAAGAAAAAAACAGAGAAACTATAATTCGATCGCGAACAATGCGTTTCGGTGGAATTAAGAAAGGAAAAGGACGGTGGATGCGAGAATGATTGGAGAAGTTTTTTGTAAAAAACGAAATTCGATGTCTGGCAACGAATCATAGCGGCTAGAGGACCAAAGATAGAATAAGTTGGACCTAGTCGAGCGGTACTGTTTGCGGGTTCTCGTAATGTAAAGACGAAAGAAATTCGAGACATTTGAAATTTAATCGATCGGTTCAGCCAATCGAGAACCCGAGATTCACCGAAGACTTTGGTCCACCGTGCGTACGTACAGATTGTATTATACATATTATACTGATCATCAGGTCCATCAGGAGGTGGCCAACTGATGACGCCAGTGGGGCGCAGAGTAATCTGCGAGACTCCATTCTTACGCTTAGGTCTTGTCAGGAATGCTAGACACCGGTAGTAGCATTTATGGTTGGCCAACGGTTAGGAGTTGCTCGGTGATTTTGTCCACAAATTCAGAAGATAAGGTCTACGACGAAACTTTATGACTATTTGCCAACAAATATCCAACGTTGGGCCCACAAAGATCATGGTTGGTTAATTAACAAGATCGACATACATATTCGATTTTTATAAAAAATCAGCAAGTGATTTCGAACTCTTGGTCGGTAGTGTAAATGCTACTAGAACTAGGGCAGAACTAGGAGCTCAGCGTCATCGCATCGCTCTGTTTCAGTCACGCTAAAACTCGCATTGCTGTCTTGGTTAAGGAGGTAAGACAACCCCTATTCTAGGGTACTTATCAGCATTACCAACATCTGTGCTAGAATCTGAGTGTGGTTTTCTCGATTTTTCCCCTATTTTTGAAGCTCATATAATAATATTAAATGTAAACATAATCTCGTTAAATCATGAGCTCAGCACGCTGCGCTGAACATTTCTTTTTGGAATGAGCCCTCACACAGCTCAAAACATGCTCGTATAAGGACAAACAATTAAATCCCGCAAACACTGCTTTTACCCTTAAATCTAGTAATATTCTAGTTATATCAAGGGGTTGTCTTACCTCCTTAAGCTACTCGGCCAATAGCGAAAGATGTGTAGCACAGAGTAGGGACGTCACGTGGTCCCTACAACTGCCATCTCCTGATGGGCGATCGGTACATACGATTAAGCTTATCGTTAGACAATTAGGCGCGCGAATCTCAAAAATCGAATCAGGTATCACGCGCGCGACGCGTCATACAAATTTCATATTTTTTCAAACCCCGTTGCGACAAGCGCCGACGAATAACTGGCATGGAAAACCAGCTGTCGGAATTAATTGTTAAACAATGCGATCGCGTTTCACGCTGTTACCGTTGTAGTCGTAATGATTAAATCAATGTAGGGATCGCGATCGATTTGATGTACGTACTTCGAAGAGATATTTGTCTAACTAAACGGATAATCGACTATGAATTTGCGTATTTCGTTAACCCTCGAACTATTTCGCGTGCGGACGACTCTAATTGCGATTAGCTCGAGAATCCAATTCTCGCAATCTGATTTAAAACGATGTTGAATCGTAGACACGGACGTTACACGTGGGAAAGGCATAGTGAAACTTTTGTTGAACACGATCTTTCAAGCTTGATAGTTTGAGGGTTAAGAATATATATTAACACGTTAACTACTACGCCGGTCCATAGAGACCCACGGACCTGCCACAACAATGATGATGGTGTGGGCCGAGTATGGGCCTGAACGGAAAGGCAAGCAAAACGGCGTGGTACTTAACGTGTCCACGGATAGAAAGTGGTCGAGCAACGATGAGCAGACTTCTCGAAAGCATGAGTGAAAAGAGAACAAATGCCGACGACAATGTGTTCGACGTGTGTGAGAGTGAATGATAGATTTGTGTTAATCGGTAAAACCAAAAAATATGTTTATAATTGGTATAAAGACGGTAAAGATTGAATAAATTGTTTTTCTTATAAACTGTGTAGCTCGTTCCGACCTGACACAAATTATTTCCTCAACCACTGAAGAATTTCTTACCACGCTACCCTAATCACGGGACTATGAATCTTCGTGCAAAATCACTATTTACTACCTCGATTATATTACAAACTGGGTGGAAATATAGTATTTTCTGCCTTGGTAGGTTTAATTGATTAAAAAATAATGTATAACCAGAAGTGGGAATTATTTGGCGGAAAAAATATTTCAAATACTATTTAATATTTTAGACTTTATTTTGCTTAAAGAAAATAGTGTTTTAACTAAAGATATACAAGTTTGTTAAATAATATATTTCTATTTGAACAATCTGAACCTCAATATAAAATATTTCTATTTGAACGATCTGAAACACGAAATAGAATATTTTACTATATGCATTGTTAAAATACTCGAAGAAACCGAGTAAATATACCAGTCTATTCTAGAGTAAATAAAAATTGACTGATAAATGTATTGAATTTGAACCATTATTTTCAGCAATAATATTTAAAATTGAAATTAAACATAGGAAAACACAAAATACAAATATTTTCAATGTTCTTCAAATAAAATTCTATTTTTAGAAATTGCTGCCTCACATAAATTATTTTATTTTCAAAAATTAATGCATCGAATAAATATTTTATTTTCAAAATTGACTGCATCAAAGAAAATATTCTATTTTCAAAAATTACTGCATCAAGTAAAATATTTCATTTTCAAAATTGTACACATACTTTAAAATAAATAGGATTATTTATTATTTACTATTTGAAATACTATTTTCCCCAGCTCTGCTAGGGTGCTTCTAGCAGATCGATCTTTTCAGATCTTTTCAGATCGATCGGATAAAAGGATCACCTGATGCATTTAAATTGAAAATATTACAAATTTTGAAACTCATCTTAACTGTGGAACATGCATATCGTACTTTGTAATGCAAAGTACAAGTTGTTTTCGTTTATTGTTCAATGTTAATGTGACTAAACTGTCACTGTAGGCTTCTTAAAGTTTCATTACAGGAATAAATAAAATGTAAAACATAGAAATGTTTAAATATAACTGTTATTTGTGATTACACGAAAAATGTCAGAGGAGAAATTTGCAGTAAGGTTCAGTAAGGTAAATATAATGGCAAAATAAAAAAATTATTTGTAAATCATATTTTCGAAATTTCAAGGTCATTGTTATTTTTAATTAAAGGATGTCATAATTTTTCCATATTCCTATTCAGAAAGAAAGATAAATCCAAGTTTTTAACCTACCTGCATTCACTGTCTTCGGTTCGGATAATTAAAAATTTTTTATAACTAAATGGCTTTAATTGTGGATTTTGGAACATAGAAATCGAAGTCAAGTATTTAAAATGATTTGAAATGTTGATTTTAGATAAAATTTGAACAATACCATTGTATATTTTAAGCATCAAATTTCAGATACATTTGATTATTAGTATCTAATAACCAAACGCGGTCGGCGCAGTCATAGATAGAAAAATAGTGTCCGGGTACGATCACTGTCCGTGCAAAACACAGCTGTTGAACAGTAAGTGCCGTTTATTGTAGTATGCGTACCAAAAATATGATCTCAAAGAATTAGACTAGAATTTTGCAAACGATATAGCCGGATAAGCATGGGCCAGCGACCCTGATTCCTGATTCCTGTCTTAAAACATCATTTTGTGTCTAAAAAAACATTGTGTAAAATTTTTTTGTGTGCAATTTCCTCTAAAACGAGAACAGATATCGACGAGAACGGATAAACGGCAAACAAAAGATATAGATACACTTCTCTATATTTCAGATTTTTTCAGAATTTTTTGCTAAATATTAATAATAGAAAATAATTAATTAATTTTTGGGGAATTTTTTTAACTATCGTTTGGTGGAACAGTGTCAAAAAAAATAAAGTATACCGATAAACGCTCGGTTTGATCAGCGTTTAACGCCGCGGCGCAGCGACCGAGTCTCCTTGCGGTGGCTAGTGATGGGAGCGAACGGGAAGTCGGCGCGTGTACGGAAAAGCGAAGTGCGACTAAATCTTCTAATATATGATTACAGTTGGAAGTCTAAACAATTATATTTTAGGAAATAGCTTACATTGAAGATGAAAAATGCGTGTAAAGCTAGCTTGTTGCTGTCAAGTGACAGAAAGATGAAACTTCTCGCAAGTATATTATATGGTCACATGGTCAGTTTGGTCACGGTGTTATAGGTTCTGCTCCAACTTTTGTACAAGACCCTAACAAACAGCAATCTACTATTAAAAAAAACTAGAGAGGGATTGTTGCTCGCTCGCTTCGCGAACTTCGCGGGTGGGGTTGTTGTAGGCATGGCTAATGTACGCATAGCTAGTAGGGCCTGCAGCTATTATTGTTTCTTTTTTTATTTTGTGGGTGCCTCTCCACGATCCACACAAAAAACTTCCCGATTCGTTAGTTGCAGTATATTATTATCATTATTTATTTAGTGTACGTTTTAAGAAGATTATACGTTTTCAGGGAAATTCAATAGTTTTCTACTTATCAAAAAGTTTGTAGTAGGCGCGTTGTTTGCTTGGTTCGTTGTTATAGCATACTAATGTTACAAAATAAATTGTCATAATTAATTTTTCGCAAACGATGCAACTCCTCATTATCCGGGTTTGCAGTATTGGTCTTGGTTTTCTCGATACTGTTTATTTAAATTGTCCCAAAATATATAAACCACTCAATTTTGAAACTCTGCTCAGTGCTATATACAACATTTGTAAGTTTGCGATAATTTTCCATTATTGTAAGCGGTAACATTAGCATTAGTTGCATGAATAAAAAAAATGAATTAAAAAGAATTTTTTTAATATTTTTTTTTAATTTTTTAAAAATAAAAAAAGTTTTAATAATTTTTTATGTAATTACGTTTGTTTCTTTGGTGGAAAATTTCCATCCTCTCGTGTAAATTGCATTGTTGAATGAACTTCTTTAAAAAAACTAAAAAAACTAAAAAAACTAAAAAAACTAAAAAACTACTGGACCAAAATTTAATCAGCTCTAAGTTACAGCGGGGCACATCGATTGCATCATTCATCATTCTGATCGCATTGTTACTTTTTCAGAAAACGTTAACAAAAAATTCGATAACATACAAACGGACATACGCGCGCGCGTGCGCACACATACATACACATTTCGATAAAAATAGTCTAAAATAACTCCAATGATTATAAAACGTGACGATCTACTAAAAAATCAATTTTCGATTTTCGGGGTCATTACAGTAACTTCCCTATAAAATCGGGAAGTTAATAACAAATAAGAAGCGAAAGAAACCAACAATTTAAAATAAAACATAAATTACCGTATCAAGCACTAAAGATATTCCACGAATATAAATGATAGTAAACCCAAAGACTTAATACATATTTAGTTTGTAATTGCTGTGGATAGGTTTTTACATGCTAAGCGTTTCCTATAGGAAATACTAAAGACTTAAAGTACAAAGCGAATGGCGTGCAATAGACGAATACCACAGCTGTAGACGAATTAACACGGAATAGAAAGTAAGAAGCAGCAGGTACATCGTATTAGGTAGTAACAACACAATAAAAACACATAATACATAATAAGCCTGTTTATAATATACATATATGTATAAGCCGGCTTCGGGTTAGGATTCTCATCCCTGCTACGTACAGCCGTAGTAGAGCCGTGTCGTGCATCGTGAGTAGCGCGCCTCCCATGATGGCAGCTCCCCACTACTATACATATACATATACATTGTAACAATGAAGTCTAAAACTGGGGAAAGAATCTAAACGGAGAAGATGCCACGAGAAGCGCCAGGGGAAAATTGGTTCAAACTGCCTGTCTTATCATATATCCCGGTCTACATCTTTCTACCCCCATCACCAGGCTTGTGCGAGAACCCGAAATCTCAGGAAACCCGACGTTCGGGTCGGATCGAGAATAGTCGGGTTCCTGAAAGTGAGATACGTTTCGGGTCCCGAAAGTATCCGGCTGCCTGTGTCTCTTCGGGACCCCGAAGGACCTCCGACTACACACGAATCGACACGAAGTTCGTATCACGAATGTACCGAGTATCGAGATATGTATCTGGAGATATTTAAAGGGAGAGCGGGTGTCAAGAAAAAGAGACGACGCATGGCGCGGGAAGCGTCGGGGTCTCGAAGAGACATAGGCAGCCGGATACTTTCGGGACCTGAAACGTATCTCACTTTCGGGAACCCGACTATTTTCAACCAAAAATCCCCGACACGACCCGAACCCGAGGTCTCGGGTTCTCGCACAAGCCTGCCCATCACCCATTTCAGGTACCTTTCGTGTAGTTTTTTCTAAATGAACGATAGAGTCGCTTTTGTCGTAGACTTCAAATTGTTGCTCCCGAAATAGCGTTACGCGAATAGGGGAACTCTGTATGTTTTTAGGATCGATTGTAAATTCTAACGAACGGAGTTGAAATTTTCCGGAAGTTTAGTAGGTTTTATTTAACGAGAGACACCTACTAGGAGAGAGTGAACATTAATAATTTCTGGTTCCCTTTGGCAGTCACGTGAAGCGACGAGCAGGTATAGCGAGTGCGGGTCTGGTGGCGTTTCTGTTATCTTTCGCGTACCGGTTACCGGTTAACGCAGTTCGCTGCGACGACGCGACACGGTGCGGTTATTACCAATGCCTTCGCTATATAAATAACGAGTCGGTAAACAATACCGTTTCTCCTCGAGCGACACGCAACATGCCATGTGCGCCGCGAGTCAGCGCGATTACTCTGCTCTAGAATCACACTCGGGATCACTGTTGCAAAAACCGTGCCAGCGCTTTCAACGTTCGGTTCTTTTATCGACTATTATTTACACTTGATCGATTGATAAAATCGTTTCATTGAAAAGAAACCTGTGCAATAGGCTGGAGGGTGGACCTTATTTTTCGACTAACGAAAATTAGTTGCGGAACAACCGAAACAGACTTGTGCCACTGGCCGAAAAAATAATCTGTGGAAAAATGCTGTCGCATCGACTTTGAAAATTATCTTCATTTTCTAACACGCTTTTCTTCACTGCAGCATATTATTAGTATATATTTTTATATATCGTTGAATTTGTACTTTTACGCACTATAACGCTAAAATAAATACAAACAAAATGTAACATTGATTTCAAAAAAAAAGTTCGTAACCTTGAAATCTCGAAAATTGACCTTAAAAAATTTGTTTCTTTTTTCCAGAATCTTTAAAAAAATCTTAGTGTTTCGTGATAAAAGTCTGCACTATCGCGTGGCGTAATTCGATTTTCCGCTGGATCCTTATTTTTTATATAAATTGAAAAGTATCCTCAAAAATAGTTGCAGAAGTGGTGTCTCTCCGTCTTGTTTAAACATTTTAAACAATCACAACGTGTTACTATTGCATATCACTGGACTCGGGAAAATCTACAGAATCTTTTGCTGTAAAGAACAGTACAATATCTTATATAATACAATAACATCACAATATTTGTTAAATCCGAAACATATGTCCTTTTTCAAACTCAAATTTCTCGAAAACTGTGCGGCTAGGAGATAAATTAAGGCCAGATTCGAAATCAGCGCGAAAAACTATAAGATCCACCCAACAGTTATTTTCTTGGAAGAAATTTCTATTTGGACAGTGTAATTGACAGTATTGTACATTAATATTGTTTGTCTGCAAATCAAATTAAAAGAGTGCGTAAGATATTGAGTCAATCGAAAAGAGTTTTATTTGTTACCTCCTATGGTCGACGTTTTCAGAAGAAATAGTAAATTCAAAGATTTTTATGAGAGATATAACGCAGTTTTGAACCTAACTGCATTCACCGGCTTCGGTTCGGGAAATCGAGAATTTTTTACAATTAAATGGCTTTGGTTGTGTATTTTGGAACGTAAAAATCGAAGTCAGTTATTTAAAATGATTTGAGAGTCTGATTTTGCATAAAAAAAAGAAAATTGAACAAAATATATTTTATGCAAGAAATTTCAAGTACATTATGTTATTAGGATCTTATTATAAATGGTTAGTATTTACCGTAGTTGGATATCGCTTAAATACACGGAGGAACAACGGAATCGTCACTATGATAGCCCAGCGGATGTTGATGTGGTTATTGATGATTATCTTGATATTCGATACAGCGAGGGTGTACACGCTTCGGTGTTATTTTTGTAAAACTTTACTTTAACTTAAGGAGAACTGAACTGGATAATCTGAAACTAACTTGACTTTCTACTGTCGACTGGACTTGATTGAACGATAATGATTTTGAACGGCGACAAACTTTGACTGACGAAATCCATTATTCTAACCTTAATCTTCTAAGGGTGCGTGCGTACATCCACATCGATTCTTCGTAATCGCTTTTCTTCTTAATTTGTCGTAAAATATAAATATTCACCGTATGTATAATTTTCGATTCGTTTTTATCATTCTCTTGGCTTGTTCACGTGGCTCTACGCATCGTCTTAGGTAGTTCTATTGAACCAGTCTATTGTTCATTGATTATTTTCTGCGTTTCTTCTACGCAATCTTTATTCTAGTTTCTTCGAGACTATCTTTTACATTCTTCGGTGATAAATAAATTTCAACGGGGATGTTTCATTTAATTACTCGATCGCGTATTATCTTTGTCTATTATCTATATAAATAAAAATTAAATGCTGTCGCTTAAGAACGGCTGGACCGTTTTAGGATAATTTCTTTAGAAAAATGTTCGTGATAGTCCAAATAAGGTTTTAGGAAAAGAAAAATTGGAGAAGTTGCCTGAAAAAATGGAAAATTTGGGTAAAAATGAAAGTGTTTTTTTCCATGGGATTTTTGTATGAACTCAAGACCATAACTCACGATTCGAACGTCGGATATGCGTAATTCTTTTTTTTTTGTTTTGTTCGTTATGGTTCTAGATAAGTTTTCAGGTAAAAAAATTCAAGACAATTTCAAAGAAAAGTCGGAAACTTTGGACAAACTGCAAAGATCATAATTTTTGTAACGATACAAGAAAACAACCGTATCGTTAATAGATACAATGGTCACACAGAAATACGTATTTTTCTCAGTTTTATTTTGTTTACACCGTTCCGATAGCTTTTTACAAATTCACAAAACGATCACTAACAAATTTTTAATTAGTTACTGTTTTCGGCGCACAGTTTCGATCAATTTAAATAACTATTAGAAATTTTACAATTTAAACTCTAACGTTTCGGTCATGATTTGGACTATTTTCAAAGAGATTTTGCGTCTAGAAATTATTAAAAATAGTGTGTATTGTAGGTGGATTAAACCATTGAAAAAAAAGAAAGATACAAATTTATTGCAATGTGGACAGGACAAGGTCTGGCGGGTGAGCTAGCTAGTATTTAATAAAATGGATTTCGCTGTGTTCTTAATTCGTTGAATGAAGTTCTAAATTTAAGATAAGTTTAAGTTTGAAATAAATCACATTAGTTAGCAATCCAATGTTAGTCCACTGCGAAATGTATCTTATATGTAGATTTTTCTTAACTTTATCGCTCGCAATGAAGTATAATATACGATAATTCAATATTAATTACTAGCTGACTCGACAGACCTTGTCCTGTCCAAATTTCAATAAATTTGTTAAAATTTCCAAAGTAAAAACTTAAACTTAAAATTTCTGAAAACTTTTCCAAGACCATGATGAATAAAACAAAAAAAGAATTACCCATATCCATCGTTCGAATCGTGAGTTATGGTCTTGAGGTCATACAAAAATCTCATAGAAAAAAGCACTTTCACTTTTATCCAAATTTTCCATTTTTTCCGGACAACTTTTCACATTTTTCTTTTCCTGAAAACCTTATTCGGACTATCACGAACATTTTTGTAAAAACATTAGCCAAATCGATCCAGCCGTTCTCAAGTGATGGGCAACGTGATGATCAACGAACAGCATCTAATTGTTATTTACATAGATTAATAGATTAATTATGATATTTTATGTTTTATTTCCCGTGCGACATTAACAGAGTAAATACGAACAGAAATTCAGAAAATAAATGTATAATATACATGATTGATTTTATCGATTATCAATAACGGCTGAACCACCGGACGTGACAGATTTTTATTGTACAATCTCGTAAATATTGTTTTGTCTGTGGGTGATATTGCCGAATATTGGCTCAGTTCTATTTTTACAGTCGCAAAGTGAACATTAAATTTTTAGGTGTGGCTACGAAGGAGAAAGAGAAAGACAGAAAATTTATTTTAGTGTGTATCGAGGTGTATCAGAGGTGTATCAGAGCTTTGACAAACAAGAAATATTTTTATACTTATAAATTATGCTCGAAATTTTTATTTGTTTCGTTTTGAAATTTAACCTTAGCAAAAATGAATTTATGAATTTAACGGAATTGAAAGGAAGAATAATTTGATTCGACATAAAAAAAGAAACGGTGGAGAGCAAAAGAATTGTTTTCGTTAAAAGCGTTTTGGTCGCAACTAATTACATACATATAATGTATTGTTAAAACATAAAACCATCTGCAACGGAACGAAGACGTAACTAGGTCGAAAAATAATATATTATACCGTGGTAGCATAAAAGAAATAAGAATGTAAATAGGTCAAACGGACAAAAATAATATACCGTCGCCGTAGCATTAAAGAAATAACAATATGAATGGTTACAAACGCACCAGAGAAACGCAAGTATTAACATCCTTTCTTATAGCACGATAAAAAATGATATACATTTCCATAACGGATCACCCTCTCGCATTAATGCTGCTAAACGTCATAAAGTTTTAAGTGTAACTGCACGCGTTTGCTTTGCAAGTTATCAGTAGGCTGAGAATCTTTATGCAAAATAAAAAGTTCTCTATAGCCGTTGCATGAAACAGAAGTCATTTCGGAATTAATTTTAATAATTTTAACATTTCTGTCTCTCGTTAATAATTTCAGCAGATCGAAAGTAATACATCGATACTATGAAATTATTTCTATCTTTCTTCCGTTTCTACTTGCAGCTACTAATGTTTCTCATAAATGCATAAACGTCAAGTTATGAAGTTATTATTAGTTCGTTTTTAACTGATACCGAGCCTTGCCCAACAATACCGAGTCGGAAGATTCTAAACGGAGTCTAACAAATGTGCCCGTAGTTACGGATAGACAGCGGATCTTTATGCATTTATGAGAAAAACGAGTAGGTAGGTGTAATTTAAAACAGCAAAACTATTCGAAGAATTTAAAAATACTATTATATTATTTTCAGCCTGTTAAACGCATTAAGAAAATTTTGTATTTCACTCAAGTTTCTTGCAATTCGAGTAGATAATATTTATTTTGTTTAAAGAACCGCTGTCTAGTTATAAAAGTGGTCTAGGCCATATATTTCTTGTTTCGAGATATTTAAAAGATAAAGAGAATGATATTATTAACACTGAATGAATTCCGTATATCGTACAAATTATATTCAATTAATTCTGTTCAAAATAAATGTGACGTGAAATAACTGATAAACTTATTCTTTTTTTCATTTTGACTTGAATCACTTTCATTATTTATGGGCAAAATATATATATATATATATATATATATATATATATATATATATATCTATATGTGTGTATACATAAATATGTATGTTATTAATTTCCTTTAAACCGAAATAAAACAAACAAAAAATTTTTCTAAATAGAACTTATTGTTCAAGATCGGTTCACGTTTACGAATCACAAGTTTATCCATTTATTGTATTATGATAAAAATTGAATGCTTTTCTTATTCGCGTGCGTAGTTTTTAAAACGACCTCCATTTCTGACTTTCTTCCAGCATTGATGAATAGTGCGTGGAATTATAATCGAATTTTAAGCAAAAATCACATACTGCTGTCGTCAATATGGCTATTTCGTCACTCATATAAAAAGACAACATAAAAATCACATTGATCGACAATGAAATAAATTAATAGTAGGTATAGAAAAAAATCTATTGAGCGGTGTTATAGTTGTGTAAGATGTGCTTATATTGTGAAAAGTTAATAAAAATATGAGAAAATTTTACGGTTTTAAGTAATTTATTTTCCATAGAATCTACATATGTTAGATGCGTTTATTGTGATACTGACATTTTAAATATTTTTTTTTGTAATTATGAATGAGTTAATATAGACATTACAAAAGATAGAAAAATCTATTTTCGTGTGGTTTTCTAATGCGTGAAACACTCATAAAGATGCACGATACTGAAAACACGCGAAACGATATATGTATAGCGCCCTGATACGTACCATGAAGAATTCGAAAAAAGTGTCAGTTGCACCAATTTTCGAAACAACGGTATGGTGCAAAGTAACGAAGTTAGTTATCTTATCGAAGTTGCCACTTGCACGTAGAAGAAAAGTAGGGAAATAGAAGGTCGGGTAATCGCGAAAGTATCAGTGAGATATTCAAACAAAATTTTTACACCATAAATCAAGTGGTACCGATTGGAATTAGGATAATGTTATTCTCAGGCACTGCCCTTCGACTATAGTGACTTCCACTTCTTACTTACTATTAGTGATATTTCACTGTCAAGCAAATTTCAATTTTTTTTATGTTTCTGAAACTACTGTTGTGTGGTTCTCATAGAGTTTTTTGCGCTGATTCCAAATCTGTCCTTAATTTATCTCTATATTCTCATTTCATTATTCTCATTTGTTTGTCCCATAGTATCCATAGTCCTGGGTAATGCTAACGCCACACTATGAAATCTGTGTCAAAATTAAAGAACGTTCGATAGGAATGAGATAGAGCGATGAAATTTTGTTTTAAATTACAGCTGAAACTTTCCGGAATATAGGATAATTATGGAGATTATGGTACGAAAGTTTTTTAACCTTGTAAAATTAAACATTTGAAGGACTCCTGAAGGACCCCCGCACTAAACCACGTGAATGGGTCCTCGCTGAAAATGACCGAATTTAATATATGTTGTACCTTTTGGGCCACTGAAGGTCACGGTCTGTCAGGCAAAATATAAAAAAAAATGGACAGTTTCGTTGTTTCAATCCTTGACAAGCCTGAACAGGTCAGACCAGCAAAGATATCACTTTTCGATCACTGCGGTTACCATTATAAGGGAACAATATGAAGTTTTACTGAAAGAAATAGTTAAAGAATAATTGTTTATGACAGTATTGTCTCCACAATTTGAAAATGTCATTATTTGCAAGAACTGATTGATGATTTAAAGTGGGAAAAATCATAACGGATAGCGCTTTAAATAATACTGTCATAAACAATTATTCTTTAACTATTTTGCACACTAAAAATTCATATTGTTCCCTTATAATGGTAACCACATTTATCCGAAGGTGATATCTTTGGTGGTCTGGTCGGGCACCTCGGGCTGCGGCCGACCGGGTTCAATACGATAAGGGTTGAAACCAGGGCTTCGGAGTCGGTAGACAAATTTCGTAACTCCGACTCCGACTCCGACTCCAATCCCTCTTTTTTTTATCTCCGACTCCGACTCCGACTCCGACTCCGACCCCGACTCCGATTACGACTCCGACTCTCCAACTTGAAAAAATATGTACTAAAAATAATTAAGAGTTGTAATAAAACTGCATAAATAGTTGAAATATTGTATGAAAGTATTAAAGTCTAAGAATATGGAACAGATAACTCTGATACAACACAACAAGACTGTTACTTTCTCATATTCAGGAAATAGTTAGAAAATACGTATCTGTTTGAGAAATACTAAAGATAAAGTTTCCATTTTCGAAAATTAATATAATCTCTAATATTTCATAGAGACACTTGTTGCTTTTAGGACTGTCTTTTCTCTTTTTGGCAGTGAATGAATCATTTCTTCTATAAGAACCACAGGGAGGTCATTCCAAGCTTCTTGGATAGATGTAAATAAATTACCACGCTTAATTAAACTTCTGCTCATTGAACCTGTGTTTATTCTCGTCATATAAATGGTTAATGAAGTTTGAATGTGAAGTTTTTAATCGAGGACTCATACCGGTATAATACCGGTATAATAACCGAGATATACAGGGTGGGGCAGTAACTATTAGCACCTCAGATATCTTTGAAACTATAAGTTTCACAGAAATATTTGCTGAAATAGATTGCACAGTACGAAGGGCGCTATTCGGTGGCGATAGTAGTTTTTTTGCAGGTGGACGTACTTCGGACATTTGAAGGTCACCTCCGCTATGATCGGATCTGGCCTCGCTCGGCGTGGTTTTGGAGCATGCTGCCTCGCGTATCACTGTAGTCCTCATATTTATTCTATAACAAATATTTAAACCAAATTAATATTCTGAAATGCTACACAATACGACAACATGTAATTTAGAATACACACACGAGTTTATAAGCTTATATAGCGGGAAATTTTGCCTCAAGAAGCGTTAAAGAATTATCGCTAACGTGCACGTGCACTGAATAATTACTGCGCAGCGAAGTACCAATGCACATAAGGGCATAGGTTTGCATAGATTGTAAAAATGGCGCGGAAAATATGAATTGAAATATTGAATATAGACTAATTAAGAACTAATTAAGTTACTTGTACTTGCTCCCGCTTAATTTATATTGGATTTTCTTTGGGATCTCGGAACTTACGAAACTAGAACAAGGTTCTATTAAAATCGATAATGGAAATTTAGCAAAGCTAAGAAAATGTGATGGTGGTGTGGTGTGAAAGTGAGGAAAAGAAGGAAAGGAGCGTTTCCGTCCTAGACCCGCTAGAGGACTCATCAATAAGGCTGTCTAGCGGGCCCTGCCTTAGACGCTAGGATGTCGGAAGGTGGTTGAGGACTGTATATATGTATAGTAATCGTGTCGACTCAAGGTACTAGCGGGTAAGGCTGTCGCTTCGCTGGCCATCTTGCGGTGAAGATGGGAAAGCTGGGCGCTACAGAAACAACATTTATCTAAGAAGTTGATAATAAATATAGAGTTTTTGTTATTCAAGGCTTGACCTGTATTTTTGAAAAGTTATAGTGTGTAAAATAGATGTGTTAAAATTTAACCAAAAATCGTTCTATAAGGTTTTTACCATTCTAACTAAAACTATTCTTTTTAAGGAAATTGTTTAGGTAAAAGATAAAAACAAAAGTTTAATACCATGAACCTAAACAACAAAAAAGGATCTCAATAAAAAGTCCAACATATGTAAATATGACAAGCGGGAACAAGGACAAAGGCGGAGTAACGACCTAGTTAGGTCATAACAAAACTTCATGAAAAAGCCGTAATAAAATAGTTTTTATTTGGTAGAAAGACTAAGGGCACCTCATAACATAAAAACAGTATTGCTTGTAGGACGTTATGAAGGATACTCAAAGTCTTAGCAAATTTTTCAGTTAGAACGTTTCGGAAACTCGTTGCGGACAGACCTCTAGTATAGTCTATCGTGGTACCGAGTTATAGATTCGAATTCGTATTTAGTTTTTTGCTTTATGTTAAGTGGTGACGGATATCCCACATTAGTTTAATTTAATTAAATAGTAAATTAAAAATAAAATAGTGTTTTAGTTTTTTACTATTTATAACGGTTATTCAAGAAGGATTGGAAGACAGTGCGGTCATACTTTAAGGTTGAAGGCATAGGCGGAATTCCGGCTCGAAAGTTCGTGGAATAGGATTAATCGCTTCTTTTATAGATTACTGCTCCAATAATTAGTAATTAGGGTTGTGAAATAGTTATCTAGGTTATTGTAAGACAATTAGTATTAGTATAGTATAGTTAATTGCGATATTTAGTATTATGTAAGCGCGAGAAGGGATAATACCAGACTTCATTACGAAAATACTTATTAGAATCAATAAAAAAGGGGAAACCTTAGTAAAAGGTTAGGTTAGTAACTGGTTTTGGTAGTAAATGAAACATGCGTACTGTAAACAGTAGAGGAATGCGTTTAGTAGTAAACAGTAGAGAAAACCATAAGTATTATCGCATTTCTCTACTTTCTATGACCTTGAATGACCTTATGTAATAGGTCGTTGAACTCGTTTTAAGATCCTCTATCGTGATATGGAAGCCAAAACATACCGATCCATTAAAAAAAATGGAGGTGACCTTCAAATGTCCGAAGTACGTCCACCTGCAAAAAAACTACTATCGCCACCGAATAGCGCCCTTCGTACTGTGCAATCTATTTCAGCAAATATTTCTGTGAAACTTATAGTTTCAAAGATATCTGAGGTGCTAATAGTTACTGCCCCACCCTGTATGTATACAAATACAATATGTCTGTACTGTAGATCGAATATTAGCAATTGTTTACATAAATCCATTAATGAATTATAAACAAAAGAGTCAGAGTTAGAGTCGGAGTCGACATATTTTTTCCGACTCTGACTCCGACTCCAGGAGTCGATATACAAGCTTTTTCTAACTCCGACTCCGACTCCTGTTATCAGCAATTACTCCCAAACTCCGACTCCGACTCCACGACTCCGACTCCGACTCCACGACTCCGACTCCGACTCCGAAGCCTTGGTTGAAACAACGAAACTGTCCATTTTCTGACATTCTGACTGACATACATTTGTTCAGTGACCCAAAAGGTACAACATATTTCAAGTTTAGCCATTATCGCCAAGGACCCATTTCACGTGGTTTAGTGCGGTGTCCTTTTTAACAATAATTCGATTTTTAGGCCCACGTTAAAAAGTTATAAAATTCATTTTTTTAGTATTATCCCTACGCTTCCGACCAATTGCAATCTTTGAAACAATGTCTTTTCTCGTCTTGCAGTAAACTAGTTGTTCTAGCGTCTCAAAAACTTCAAATCGTGTAGACAAATATTGAAAAAGTTATCGTTTTTCTTTTTTAGAGCATCCGAATATTAAGACAGTCACTGTGTTTCAAAATAGTTCTGGAAGAAAGACAAATTTTACTGAATTTTTTTTTATAAATTTGCATTCTACTCGTTCTGCTGGTCATATATGATTTACTAGCTTTCCCCCGTCACGCGTTGCTGTGGCACATTATTTTTTAAAAGCATGTACATATTGAACGTGTTTGTGATAATCTATTTCGTTTAATTCCATTTCAGTTTTCGCGTTGCTCTGTAGTGTAAAAGAAACACCTTGCGCTATTATGGAATCATGTATGTCCGTTACGCGAGGAACAGTATCGTTTCTCGAACAATATTATGATGCGCGATCGTCGCCGATATTTCGTCTTAGGACAAACAGCTGATCGACGACGACTCGCGCTCCAAGGCCAAATATATAAAAACCGCGGACAACCAGGCCTTCGTTCGAATAATCCGTTTTGGAAGAAGCAGTTGGCGTTCATTCTCGACAGAGAACAGACTAAATAAAGTATTCTTACATTAACGCGTTTCGATCTCTCCTGAGAATCCCTTCCACTCTACAGTATCAGAAGTGGGATTACTGAACTTTTGGGAAACGGTCCGCGACATTTTAGTTAACGCGTCCGTAAATTTTTGGCTATCCGTTTTGTATTGATCTCGTTAGCAGTGGAAGTTTAAGAATCATTCTCAGGATATTTTGATCTGTTTCGAACAAAGACTCTTTTGTTAAATATTTACCAGTTTCATTTTGGGAAACAGTGTTCGCTCGTGTTTCACCTTTTGTTTGACTTGGTGTTATTACGTGTATTAAGAACATTTCGTTAAAATGCCAAGACAGCCGATCTCCAAAGAATCCATCAGTGATTTTACGGTTCCGGAATTAAGAATATTACTACGATCAAGAAATCTGGCAAGCGGAGGCTCGAAGCACGATCTGCTCAGACGACTACAAACCGAAATCCCAGATTGTGACGAGCATTTACAAGATTACATAGAAGAAAATACACCTTCGTTAATTGAGGGATATAGTGGAAAATACACCTTCGTTAATTGAAGGAGCAGGAAAAACGGCACAAGAGATTAACACCGTTAGTGCTCGCGAACTTGATCTCCTCCGACGGGAAAAAGAACTTTTGGGACGCGAAATACGAATGATGCGATTAGAACGCGATTTGGCCCAACCTTCGCGACCCGAAGTCAGTAATTCTTCCGGACGACCTATGAATATACGCCACATAGCCGAAATGTTAAATGAGTTTTCGGGTGATGGCGACAATTTTGGCAATTGGAAGCGGCAAGTAGAATTGTTGCAGCAAACGTACGAGTTAGATGAAAATTTGACGCGTCTGTTGATTCACCAACGTCTACGAGGGAAGGCGTTAAATTGGTTTCGAGCACGATCAACTAACGTTTCACTATCCGTATCGGGAATTTTTGAAAGATTGTAGTCACTGTTCGACTACCGTCCGAACAAACTATCATTAAGAAGAAAATTAGAGGAGCGCATTTGAAAGAAAAATGAATTTTTCACGGATTATCTTCACGATAAACTGACGTTAGCCGAAGAAGTCAGCATCGACCAGGAAGAGTTAATAGATGTTATTATCGACGGTATATCCAACACCGAATTAAGGAACCAGGCAAGGATGCATTGCTTTAAAACAACAGACCAGATGCTGAAGGCATTTTCGAAACTGACAATAGAGGAACCGAAATTCATTCACGAAGGGAAAGAGGTGAAACGGCCTGCATTAATGAAGAGAGCAGGAACGACATCTCAAGGAACTCGTCGTGAAGAGCCCAAGTGTTTTAATTGCAATACCAGTGGTCACCTAAAACGAGATTGCCGCCAGCCAAGACGTGATTGGGGATCGTGTTACAACTGTGGAAGCCAGTCGCACAAAGTTGATAGCTGTCCACGAAATCAGCAAGGAAGCAATGATTCGTTACCCAGAGCGTCGCGGCAAGAATCATCGAGGCCAACGACTGTCAGTCTGGTACAACCAATGTCGACACAAACTGCATTTATGGTACCTTTTAAATTTTCGCTGCATAGTAACGATGGTAATATTTGTGATTATTCTCTATCTGCTATGATCGATTCAGGTTCCCCCGTCAGTTTGATTAAGTCCAGTTTTATACCCGTAGCGTTTCGGTCACCTTATCAACAAACAGATTCGTTTAGCGGGATTAATGGTTCACCTTTAAATGTTGAAGGCGTTTTTGAAACGACTGTTTGCATAAACAATGTTGATATCTTTATGAAATTCTGAATCGTCCCGAATACTACAATGCATTACGCGGTTATTTTAGGACGAGATTATATATTAAATCCTTTGTTAAAGATAACTCTAGGACAGCAATTTCTAATAGAGCGGGTCGAAGATTTCGAGAAACAAATTTTACAGATTCAATACGTCGATAAATCAACAGACCCAATAAAAACATTAGATATAAACCCCGAAATGTCGGGCTTAACCGATACTGTTAGAAATTTATTTTTTGAAGCTTTAGACTCTGGCAATAATAACAGCATTACTTCTGCCGGTCTCGAGATGGCGATCGAATTAAAAAATACGCAACCTATTAGCTTTCGTCCCAGGAGACTCTCCTTCGCAGATAAAGAAAAATTGAAGGAACTTTTAGACACTTTGCTTAGAGATATAAGATTATCCAACCGAGTAACTCTCCGTACGCGAGTCCAATTGTGTTAGTACGGAAGAAAACAGGCGATGTGAGGTTGTGCGTAGACTATCGAGCATTGAATGCAATAACAATTCGAGATAATTACCCTACTCCGCTCATTGATGATCATTTTGACCAATTGAAAGAAAAAAAATATTTTTCTAAACTCGATTTACGTAATGGCTTTCACTATGTTAAAATGGCTAACGAATCCGTGAAGTATACTTCCTTCGTAACGCCACTTGGTCAATATGAATATTTGAAAATGCCTTTTGGCTTAACAAATGCACCACGTGTGTTTCAACGTTATTTGTCTAACGTTTTCCGTAATTTACTAAATGATCATAAAATATTGCTGTATTTTGACGACATATTGGTCGCAACAACCACAATTGACGATCACTTAACTATTCTGCATAGTATTTTCAGTTTAGCTGCTCAATATCAATTAGAGTTTCGTTGGGATAAATGCTCCTTTTGTACACGCATGTGAACTATTTGGGTTATTTAATAGATGAGGCTGGAATAGGGCCTAGCAAAGAAAACGTAGAATCGGTTCTGAACTACCCTATTCCGAAGAATACCAAAGAATTACACCGGTTTGTTTGCCTAGCCAGTTACTTCCGTCGATTTATTAAAAATTTCTCGATTTTAGCGAAACCTCTGTACGATACAATAAAAACAAACACAGAATTTCAATTTGGTCCAAACGAACTTCAAGCTTTCGAAATTTTGAAACAGCGATTAGCAGCGGAACCTGTCTTAGCCATTTATGACCCGAAATTGGTAACAGAACTGCATTGCGACGCCAGTGCTAGTGGATTTGGAGCTATTTTGGATATTCTGGATACTCGAGAATCTAAGTACCATAGTTTTGAACTAGAATGTTTATCCGTCATTTACGCAATTAAGAGATTTGATATTTATCTGTCTGGAATACATTTTAAAATAATTACAGATTGTGACAGTTTTCGATTAACTTTGAGTAAGCAAAATGTAAATCCACGTATTTACCGCTGGGCGTTATTTTTAGAAAATTACGATTACGAGATAGAACATCGACGTAACGAGAAAATGAACCACGTAGATGCATTAAGCAGGTGTCATAATATATTAATTTTAGAGGGAAATACGTTTGAACAAGTTCTAGCGTTAAAACAATGCCAAGATGAGACCATTCAAGCAATTCGGAAACGGTTGGAAACAACAGAAGATAAGGTTTACGAGCTTAAAAATGGTTTAGTATATCGAAAAGCAGAAAAGAACAAGCTATTATTTTATGTACCACAGAATCTAGAATCAAATGTATTGCGTGCATCACACGACGATTTGGGACATTTAGGCGTCGAAAAAGTAGTCCAGCACATTACACAAGTATATTTGGTTTCCGAATATACGGCGGAAAGTTAAGCAGCACATCCGAAATTGTCTCAAGTGTGTTGAGTTTTCCCCCTTGGAAGGCCGAAGCGAAGGACTTTTAAACAATATTCCGAAAGACAATGTACCATTTAGCACGATACACATCGATCATTGCGGTCCGTTTGAGAAAAGCGGACGTGGTTACAAATTCATATTACTAGTTGTCGATGCATTTACAAAATTTATCAGATTATTCGCGTGCAAGTCCACGAAAACCGAGGAAGTTATTAAATACCTTAGCGATTATTTCCGAAGTTACAGCAAACCCAAACGTATAATTAGTGATCGCGGCTCCTGTTTCACGTTAATTATTTTTAAAGAATTTATCAATGAAGCAGGAATAAACCACGTGTTAATAGCTGTCGGAACACCTCGAGCCAACGGACAGGCTGAAAGATATAATAGATTAGTAACACCAATGTTAGCAAAATTATGCGAAGCACCCAAGGATTGGTCTTACGTTCTCGATAACGTAGAATACGCTATAAATAATACAATTTGCCAATCGACTGGAACTACTCCCAGCAAATTACTTTTCGGTGTGGACCAAGCAGGTAAAGTGAACGATAGCGTACGACCAATTCTTATCGATAATATTGATCAATCGAGAGACTTAGTTGCAATAAGAAACAATGCGTGCGTCGTTATTGACAAGATGCAAGACCGCAATAAACTACAATATGATCGGCGTCACACACCGAGTACTCAATACGGAGTCGGAGATTATGTAATGATTAGAAATCACGACGTTACGCCAGGAGTCAATAAAAAATTGATACCTAAGTTTAAAGGCCCATACGAAATAATTAAGGTGTTAGATCATGATCGATACGTAGTCAGCGATATCGATGGGTTTCAACGAACACGTATACATTTTTCGACGGTTGTAGGACCCGACCAAATGAAACCCTGGCCAAATAATCGTGATGACTAATTTTATATTATTTCATTTTATGTTATAATTTTATTTTATGTCATCACATTTTATTTTACCACACATTATTAAATGAATGTATATCGTTTCTTTTACTTATTGCTTTGTTTGGTCGCGATGAAACCAATGATAACCGAGGACGGTCATAGTGTCAGAATAGGCCGAACTGTAAAAGAAACACCTTGCGCTATTATGGAATCATGTATGTCCGTTACGCGAGTAACAGTATCGTTCCTCGAACAATATTATGATGCGCGATCGTCGCCGATATTTCGTCTTAAGACAAACAGCTGATCGACGACGACTGCGCTCCAAGGCCAAATATATAAAAACCGCGGACAACCAGGCCTTCGTTCGAATAATCCGTTTTGGAAGAAGCAGTTGGCGTTCATACTCGACAAAGAACGGACTAAATAAAGTATTCTTACATTAACGCGTTTCGATCTCTCCTGAGAATCCCTTCCACTCTACAGTAGTTCTCTCTCTTCCTCCCTCTCTCTCTTCCTCTCTCAAATTGAACATATGTGCTAAAAGTCAAAAGTTATAAGCAGAAACGTGGCCAAAAGAGGGCGAAAAAAATAAGATAATTTCGATTTGTCCTCGCACGCAAGCCAGCGCAGCGCAGCGGGAAAAGTCCGTAACTGTATTTATTATTGAAGGACATTAAAAGTCATAAAATTATTCTGTTTTGTCGTTAATATGACGGCAAGTTACTTATCCACAAAGTGGATAATGCGAAAATGTTCATCGTGTTCAAATACCTTTGTATACCAATTTTCATAGCGATAGGTTCAACGGTATACAACGGTGAGTTACAAAAAATTGAATAGCGTAAAAACCTTCTCCATGAAACAATACATACATGTTCCAAGTTTCATGTTGATCGGTCAAACAGTTTCGAAGTTTATCAATCATATGTATATACAAACATCCATTTTTATATATATATAGATAGATATAGATTATTCAAGCTCTTACTAAACTTTCTCACATATTTTCATGGTAAATTCCCTCAAAACCAGACTATTCTCTGATATCATAAATAAGATCTATTAGTTTATATTTAAAAACGAAATATTTATACGAAAAACATAAATATTAAATTTTGTATAGTTCTAATAGAAAACCCTAAACGTCTTGCTCTGAATTACCTTTGAACTGAATGGTTTAATTGAAACGTTCGATTTTTAGCTGTGCAAAGCCTTCGAGCGAGGCAGGTGAAGAAAAGGAACAGGAAAAAAGGAAGAGTGAAACAGGATCGGCGTAATAGATTATCGACGATTATCCTTCGCCGTAGGGACAAATTACCAACGGAGGACGCCTTCTTTCAAAAATAAGCGATGAAAGCGCGATAGAAAAAAAGATAAATTGCTGAAGATATCGTGTTGCTCTTTTATTGTAGCCGACGCGACCGAAGGATCCCTGATTCTTGCACGGACGTGTTACTTTCGCGATATAACAAACACCGTGTTGCGTGCCCGCGATTAGCATAACGATGATACATTTCCAAAGAAATCTTGAATTTTATAGTGTCCCGAAAGTAGAAGTTAAGCGCTCGCAAAAATATGGAAATGACAGAAAATTATACATAGCACAATCATTTAGCACTTTTTCCACTTCATTGTTTCGCGTAAACGAGAGTATGCGTTTGTTAATAGCGTTTTTATTATAATGAGAATAATTTACATCGAAAACACAGTCGACAACACTCGTTTCGTATCCACTGCTGTTTTTATATTATTCACTAGCTGACCCGACAGACGTTGCCATGTACAAATTACAATAAATTTGTTTTCTGATCGTTTCGTGAATTTGTGAATAGCTATTAGAAATTTGTAAACAAAGTCTAATTGGGAACTAATAATGCGCAGTCAAACATGTCAACCTGCTACTTGCATCGTTTCAAAAATTATGATTTTTGCATTTGTCCGAATTTTCCGATTTTCCTTTGCCGATCTGATTGTCCCGAATTTTTTCTCCAGAAAACTTTTCCAGGATCATAACGAACAAAACAAAAAAGAATTACGCATATCCATTGTTCGAATCGTGAGGTATTGTCTTGAGTTCATACAAAAATCCCATAGAAAAAAGCACTTTCGTTCTTTCCCGAATGTTCCATTTTTCCGGGCATCTTTTCGAATTTTCCGTTCCCTGAGAACCTTATTCCGACTATCACGAACATTGTTGTAAAAAAATTATCCAAATCGATCCAGCCGTTCTCAAGTGATGCGCTTACCAACGAACAGAATTTCATTTTTATTTATATAGAAGATAGAAGAGATAGAAAATATAGAAGAGATAGACGAGAAGATTTCTGAGATGTTCGAGTGGTTCACTTCAAATGGGACACTCTGTATAGCGGGTGATTCGCGAGAAACGTATCACCTAAATAGCTCGTTACGCTTGAAGATACAAGAAAACATTTTGAAGTTGTCATTGCTTTAATCAAAATGTCTTATTTCATACGTTATAAAGACGCATTGGGGGCACACGTAAGAATTCTGTGTCAAAATCAAAAAACTTTCGATAGAAATGAGTCAGAGCGATGAAATTTTTTTTAAATGGAAGTTGAAACTTGGCAGAATGTGAAATAATTATAGAGATTGTGGTACGAACGCTTTTTGACCTTGAAGAAATTCGTTAAACTTGCACAAGTTCAAGAAAATTGTGATTTTTCCAATACCACATTCTGTATTTTTCATTATTTTTTTATGGGACTTCGCTGACCATATTTGCGGCATTTTTCTAATTAAAATCATACCAAATATGATATAATTCCGATGATATTTACTTGTGTAAGAGACGATTAAAGTTTCGGGCGCAAAGAAGGATAGCGTATGGGAAAGAAAGAGACGCAGAGAGTCGCAGTCGCCGACACGTTTCAAAGGCTCGCCGGCGACTGTCTTTCCTTGCAACCAAAACTTTAATTGTCTATTATATAAGTAAATATCATCAGAATTATATCATATTATGTATGATTTTTATTAGAAAAATGCCACAAATATGGTCATCGAAGTCCCATCAAAAAATAATAGAAAATAGAGAAGTTGATAATTCTGATTAGGCGGGCTCGCCAATATATCCGAGCCGCATGGTGTCATATTTCTCGGCGACCGAGGCCTCTCGATCTTCACGGCCCCTCAAGGGGGTACACCCCGCAGTAGTGGGGATAGATCTGGGACATTTACAAGTCAGACTTTTGGGACATTTATGGATAAAATACTGTATATTACAATAATAATATGTTACACAGAAGTGACTGATTTATTTGTTTGGTGTCCGTTGATTAGCGTAATGCGGGCAGCCTTGAAATGAAATGTCGAATTTGAACTTGCTGCCTCTTCAAATGGCAGGGTTATAATTCTCGCTGAATCACTTAATAACTTACGTGTTTAAGGAAATCTTTTTCTCGGGTTTTTCGATTTTTCCTGTTGGTTTGGATATAAAAGACACCTGATTCCAAAATTTCAAGTTTTTGAAATACGATCGAAAACCAAATTTACGTTTCAAGTTTTTAGCTTGTCTGGAAGTGGATTAGAATAGAAGAAACATGATCCTCCTCATATATATATATTCCAAGAATTATGCGTTTTTCGCGTATTTTTATCTCAGGTTTCAAGCTAGGTAAAAAGTAGCTTTTTACATGAGTTACTTGATATTATATCTAGCTCACATACAAATTTTGGTTGACCTCGGTTACCAGGGAGAGCGGGAGTGGCGGTGCCAATATGGCTAAAAGAGCAAAACTCTGGTTCGAGATATACTACTCGACTGCTTAGTGTGGGGGGAGGACCTTGGTTCGCGCGCTGCCGCGCGCGTTGATATTCAAACGATTGATGAATGCATGCAACCTCATTCAAATTACATAATTTAGAAATTCATATAAAATTTGATTTTCCCTCCTACAGCAAGGTTTACTCCGATTTTGCTCGATACGTACACTCTTAGAACAAAATTAGCTCCGCTCTTAGGCCCTCTACAACGAGGTCAGGGTCTGCATTTCATTCAATACACGGCGAAATTTTAATTGAGCTTAGATCATTCGACAGCCTACCTAAAAAGATCCTTCTTTGCAAAGTTTTAGCCCCATATCTCATCTGTAATCTCGTCTATATCATTGTAAGGATAGTTATTAAGTGTTCATGAAATCTACCATCCTGATTTAGTCACACAACTAAAAGAGGAAAGATTTTTAAGAACAGCTCCAATTAACTATAGGAACACAGTTGTCATTCCTTTTATAAGAGACATTTCTTTTGATATACGTAGAATATTCAGGAAAGTTGGAATTCACACCATTTTCAACATACCACCATATTTAAAAAAATGGTTTCCACCTATAAAATATAAAATACCACCTTCTAAAAATTGCAATGTTGTATATGAAATTCCTTGTAAAGGTTGTAATTCATCTTATGTTGGACAAACTTCTCGACATCTAGATATGCGTATAACGGAACACAGACGTAACATTTTTCGACCTCCGTCACAACACACAGCAATGACTAAACATTCATTAGATTCAGACCATGCATTTGATTTTGAGAATGTTAAAATATTGGACAAGGAATCGAATTTACAACGAAGATTACTACTAGAAACTATACATATGATTAAACAACAAAGCAGTATGAAACACCTAAGATTCATGACTATTACGCTACATTACTAAATCAGTAATGCCTTATGATGTAGTTTCTAACCTCATGTAGTTTTCTGTATATAGTACTTACTATAATTTTGATTCCGACTTCTAACTGTTTCTCTAACAAATGCTATTGAATGTTAAATTACTTTTATTACCACAACATTGTTGAAGTATTTTCCTTTGCATTTTGATTGTTGAGACGGATCATATTAATAGTTAAATTTCCCGCCTTCATCGATCTTTTGTACATAGATCTGTTATCCGAGTGGTCGAGTTTCTTTTCTGTGTTCATGTTATATTATTATCTATGTTATAACCTTCAACAAAGAACAGTCGAATATTTACCAGCATGTAGTAGCACGTTGTTCTCTAACGGTAATTTTACCTTTTATAACAATGTGAGTAAAATTTATGGATCTTCTAGTTAAAACATATTTTTGAAATTATGGTATTTTGTAGTATATAATAACATTTACAATCCGTTACAGACGCAAAAATCTCTTGAGAAAGATCCTCACCAGGATCGAAACGTCGCGGCGAGATCTTAATTGCACATGTTGTTATAAATTTAAAAAAAAATTTTTTTTTTCTATTTTGATCGAACCTGTGCGCCGAAATCATACTACATTTATTAATAATTTTTCGATCGCAAAACCATATACATATAGTTATTAAGAAAAATCGAAAAACCAGTTTTTTGCCCAATTACACTATTTATTGACAATTAAAAATTCTGAAGAAAATCTGACACATTTCCGATACTAAGTCACATATTAGATATCATTTTCCGATGTTTTGCGTTACAAACTCTAGTTGTAGAAAATGAAAAACACGAAAAAAATTGGAAAAATGCAGATTTCATATAGAAATCTTAGGTTGACCATCACGCATTTAATTCAGTAATGAAATATTACCATAAGTACTATGCTCTGGCAGCAAACTTTGCAAGCAAATACCGAACCGTTTGTTTCCGCATTAGACTCGATATCTACCGACAGGTTATGACCAACAGATTCGGAGCAAATGAGGATTCAATTCTGTTTCAAACATGTCTTGGCACGAAAATAAGGATTCCAGACATTCCCAGTCAGAAAAATCTTTTCGATCAGATTAATACCAAATGTCTGCAATGATACTTTGCGAGCAAATTGCCACATTTTAGTGGCAATACATGTTCGGAATAGGATTTGGTCCAATGGATGTTTCATTTAATTATTCGCTCGCATATTATATTTTGAATAATTTCATTCGTTCGATAAAATAAATTTCGCTTTGTTTTTAATTTGTTCAAAGAATATCTTAATCAAAGATAAGTTTTAAGTTAGTCCACTGCGAAATATATCTTACAGATATTTCTTAACTCTGTCGCTCGCAATATACGATAGTGTAATATACGATAATTCAATATTAATTATTAACTATATGATATTTGATGTTTTATTTCCCGTGCAACATTAGTAGAGCAAATACGACAGAAATTTAGAAAATATATAATATACATGATTGATCTTATCAGTACTGTTTCTAGCAATGTTGGCTAACTCATCAGCTTTGTCATTACCACGAATACTTGCATACCAGGTTGGACGGTACCCAGTAAAATCGAATTTTATTGGAATCGGGATATTTTCTGCTGTGTTCATAAATTTATATTCCTGATACTAAGTATGTAAGAGTTAAGTCAGAAAATGTAATGAATCATTGATTTTTGTTATTCAGAGCAACGTCTATAGCATCCATGAGCGCAATGCACTCAGCTGTAAAACAGTCCTTTATATCACCGCTCTGTTCTAGATTTTCTTAATTCGATCAATGAAGCTCTTAATTAAAGATAAATTTAAGTTTGAAATAAATCAGATGAATTTGCAATCACATGTAGTGCTATCCACTGCGAAATATATCTTATAAGTTTTTCTTAACTCTGTCGCTCGCAATATACGATAGTGTAATACGCGATAATTCAATATTAATTATTAATTATATGATATTTGATGTTTTATTTCCTGTGCAACATTATAAGAGCTAATACAAATTCAGCAGCCACAGCCAATTCAAAATTTGCTCAATATTAAAACTGCTGTAACTTTGCTAAAATTTATCCAAATTTTATGAAAAAAGAACCATTTTAAAGCTTAAGATTTCTACTTTTGCCGTTAGTACTGTATGCCGTTTTCACTGAAACGGATGTTTTGAGTGCAAAATTTTTTTGCATAAAGAGGACCGTATCAGATTGTAAAGTTTTCAGTCATTTTTCAATAAAGTAGCGCGGATAATAATCAATATTTTAACGGTATTCGTCTATTTTCTTTCGACAAGTACAATCATTTACAAATTAAAATATCTCTTTAGAATTGTTATTACAAAGACTAATAATCAATATTTTTACGTCATTCGTCTATTTTATGTACACTATCGAAGAGTATAATCATTTACATTTAAAATATTTTTTTAAAATACTTATTATAAAGACTGCTGTGTTTTAAATATATAACCATGACGAAAAGTATGTATTTTTCAGTAGGGAGTTTTACATATCTAAGAAATTGAAGATGACCTTCACGTGATTTTCAAACATCTATCAAAGGTCAAATCAATGACACCATTTTATGTTCCCCTTGAAACCATACAACTTTTGTGTGAAATATTTTCCCCAAAATGCTTTATTTCCGAGATATACGTTGGATACAATTTAACTAACTCACCCTGTATATTATTTAAATTTTACGAGTGTACTGATTTCTTATTTTAGTGTATATTGTATGTTTATAATTATTATTATTATTATTATTATTATTTAGTATTTACTTAAGTTAATACGGAGTTATCTCCTTCTCTTTCCAATCTCACCTATCGCCTAATTGCAGCCAATTCCAGCGGGACCTACTGTGTTTTTATGGTGGGTTCCGAACCACCTTAGGCACCACAGTATTTAGATAGCACATGGAATATTTCCAGAGGTGCCGGCGCGGCGCGACGGTAGATCGAACCCGCGACCACGGTATCCGCAGTCGCGCGCTTTACCCACTGATACATGATTGGGAAAACGAATGATGGGAGATTGTTCCTCAGAAATTCAACTAACTCAAGCAGCCACAACAAATTTTACAATTTACGTAAAATTTTTAAAATTTCCTTATGACCGCTGAAATTGGGCAAATACCCCACTGCGCGGCGCAGCGCGGCGCGAAAGTTTCGACGAAAGAAAGGCAATGGAGATTGGTTTCTTGTTAGGAAGCGTGACTATTAAAACTGTGCGCGTGGTGGAGATACACTAAGAAATCGGTAGCATCGTTGGGAACTGTACGGTAGTACAGTTTCTGGAAACAGTTTTTACAACTGTGCCGTCGATAACGAATATTTCGGTACAGACAGATGCCGCTCTGGTTTCCACGTCTCTGACTTTATAACCTATAATTATAGGTGCAATAAATCCTCCTTGTAACGCAGTCGTTTGGAAACACAGCTTTTCCTTCGCGTTGTTAATCTCGCCTTGCCTCTGTGCTCAGCTTATTGTGCTTTTACGCTTCTGTGCTTTCACGCACTTCGGTTAGGTCAGCTTATCATGCGTCAGCAAATTACAATCGACTATACAGGGTGGTTCATCAAATATTACATTACCACCTCGATTTTCGTTATTCGTATTGTTCGTAGCGAATAATGTTTGTATCGGGTGTTTTTTTAGCGTAGATAAAACTGACAATAGGCATACAAGCTGTGAATACAAGCTGTCTTTCTGACTGCTCCTGTTGATATTTGTGTTCAGTATACTCTGGCAAATCATCATGAATAGACTCGAACGCTCGAACAACACTACCAACATATTCAAATTTACTTCGAAAATTTACTTTGACCCGGACAAGATGTGGTTTCAACAGGTTGCCGCTGCGTGTCATACGGCGACGGCAACCATCTACTTATTGAAACAAAAATTTGGCGATAAGATGATTTCAAGAAATGATCGATTGGTCAATTGGTCGCCAAGTTTGATCATGTGAAGTCACTGGTTTCTGATAATAAACCAGTAACAATTAACGTCTTGAAGGCCAACATTATTCGTGTTATTTGTGACATACGACTGCATACGGTTGCATACGGCTTTGTACAGACAACAGCGCACACTGGGGTATTTGGCCTGAAAACATGGAAAAAATTATTGTAGCGTTATTTATAGGCTCAAAGTTATAATATTATATATTGTTGGATTTGTCTTCAGATCAGCTACAATATTATGAAATCCAAAATATATTTTAGCATTTCAAAAATCAAATTCACCTCAATTTTTTTTAAAAAAAATTTTCCCCTTTTGTTTGAAACTTTTTTGTCAGATTATCAAGAACCCATAAAAGACCGTGGCAATAAAGCAATATTTGCACCGGAAAGCTGAAAAGAATTATTTTTGCACATAAATTATATTGAAATGATGTAAATTATTATTTTATGCAGAGTATGTGAATCACGAAGCCTTTTAGTAAATAAATATATATATACGAAGAACATTTTTAAATTATTACCATTAACTTTCACCAGAAAATGCATCAGAAATTTTTATTCCTCAGATAATGTTTCTTCTTCGTTTGATTCCGCTGATTTAGTTTCATCAGTAGGTTGAATAGGCAGAAGCATTTCCATACATTCTTTAGAAAATGGTATCTTCTTTCGTTTTTGCGATCTTATACTTGATAGGAGGGGATCAGAACTCAATAGAAGTCTATTTATTATATCTCGGTTGCAAGCTACTCGAGAAAACTTTCTTGAATAACTTTTCCTACTATTTAAGTGATGTAAAAAATATTTTAAATGATACTTACCACGAATCAGAAAAGTGAAATTTAATATGACTGTAAAAATCACAGTACTTAAATGTAAACTTGACCAATAAAACGCACATAAAACAGTATCCAAATACACACTAAACTAATACACATTGTGTAACACACTCGGAATAAATATTATACGAACGATATAGAATGTAAAAGAAAACATAAAATGTATAAGAACTGAAATGTAACACTTAAGAAACTAAAAAACATACTCAATGAATCAGACCGATTCATTCAGTACGTTCCATTCAATAGAAAGAAAAACCTCAGTCGAATGCTTATTTGGAACCTTTTATAAACAACTAAGTGCCAGTAATATAAACAGTTCCGCAGAAGAATTTGTAGAACCTCACGCAGCCTTAGCGTAGCCGAACGTGCAGACTTACGCGAATCGCTGCTAAAACGCTTAATACTAAATTAGCTATAAAATTTGAAGGCAGATTGACGAAGATCCAGTTTTTCTTGGCCTATAATCACGAATCTTTATCGAATGTTATGACACCAAAAAGAGCATGCAGACTCGCGCAGAAATATGACAAAATTGCCAATAAAGTTTTGTAATCTTAAAAAAAAACTTACACAATGATTGGTAATATTCAAATATTAATAACTCTACTAATTTAGATGATAACAAAATGAAACCTATGTGAAAGTGCTTTGTACACTTACCTGAACAACTTTTGCAATACAAGAATTTATACTATTTTCCTTCAAACACTGGAAAATCGCCAATGAATGGATGCTGTTGTAGAGACTGTTTAAGAACGCCGAGCGTGCCTTAAAATCTCTCGGGTTTTGATGAAGTTTACTACTTCATGAGTGTACAAGTAGAAAAAAAACAATATTGCAGCCTTATTCTTCAGACCTTTAACTACAACGCACAACAAAATTTTATGCTATACGCAAAAATTTTGAAATTGACTTTTTTACACCTTTTCGGATCAAATACCCCAAATACCCCACAGTGCACCGCGCATTTCGACGAACATTTCGCCGCGCCGATTTTTGCTATTTCCAGAATTTCTTGCGAATAACTATAGAAGCTGCAGCAGTGGTCTATACTACACAAAGAAATTCAGAACATGTATTTATAATTTTATTTGTAACATGCCTATTTAATAATTCTATATATTATCAACTAATCCTATTTATTTTAATGTATGTGTACAATACAGTAATTGTTAAAAAAAAATTATTTGAGGCAGTAAGTTTTGAAAATAGTATTTTATTTGAAGAATATTGACAATATTTCGACTTTATCAATCGACTTTGTCAATTTCAATTTGAAATATTATTGCTGAAAATAATGGTTTGCATTCAATAGATTTACGAGTTGAAATAGTTTCCTGGGAATAAGATGCACTGTATGTTTATCGAGAAACCTCAGTAGCCACAAAAAATACAATATTCTATTTTGTATCTCAAATTATTAAAGTAGAAATATTTGATTTTGTGTGGTTCCGATTGTTAAAATAGAAATATTTTATCGTCGAAATGGTATATCTTATTTAAGATATTTTCTTTAAGCAAAATAAAATGTAAAATATTAAATAGTATTTGAAATATTTGTTTCGAAAAATAGTGTCCACCTGTGTAAGAAACTCGTTCTGCGCGTTATTAAAAAATGTAGGTAGACGCGCGCGCGTTTTGAAGGTCGGACCTTTATCGAAAGCTAAAGTATACTGTGCCCTACACCTAATTGTAATCTAGAAGCTAATAAACGCACAAAATGTCCCCGTGTAATTTCGAAAACACTGCAGCGACTGCAGATTATTTCCGTTCGAATCGATTCGAAAAAATGATATGTTTAGGTAGAGCGTTATTAGTTGGAAGAAACACTGCGATGAAAGAAGTCAGCTTATAGTTTATTTAGCTGTCCCTCGGGGACAATTCTCTCCTGGCATTTATCGAGCATTTCTTGCGACGTATAAAGCAGACGATTAAAACAATTCTTAGGAACGGAATTCCCTCGTGGGGAAGCAGATAAATGTTTTCGCCAGGGTCTCCACGGGAACACACGTGTGTTTCCGTGTAAAATTTTTATTTCAATCGTCTGTTTGCAGATAATTTTAGTCATAAGTCACTTTCGTCGCATTCTGTATTTATCATAAGAGGCGGACAAGCACGCGTAACACGGCCAACAAACAATTCATTCAACTGAACACGACAAACCGTGTCGGTTCGCTGTAATGCAATTGTCACAAAATATTTCAACCCCTATTCTCAACAGCCACGGAATTATAGTGATTAAATGTTTCAGTACAATTTACCATTATGAAAGATGTAATTAATGCTCTCAGCGCATTGGTTCGATCAATTTTTACTTAGAAGCAATTCTGCAATTTATCAAATTCAAATTTCGACGTTTCGATCTGTGTTCAGATAATCTTCAAGAATATTAATAATTGCGTCTGTCTATTCCCAACCTAACCCTCTCCGCACCCTCCACTACCTAACCACAACTCGTTCCGATCGCATAATTTTTGCATTGCAGCTGTCATCCGGAATTTGAACTAGTAATGGAAAAATCATACGAATAGAGTGAGCTGTTAGGTTCATGGAGGGGGGGGGGGGGGCGGAGAGAGCCGACCGGGTCGTAAAGTCGTCCGGCGCGGCGGTCGGCCACGCATACGAAAATCGTTTTATACAGAGTGTCTCAAAATTCCTTCAACATCCGGAAATTGGAGATTCTTAAGATTACATTTGAAGCAACATTTTTTGTTGGAAAAATAGCGTCCACGGCTTTGTCGAGGAGTTATTAACGAAACGACGCGTGTTGGCACATCCGCTAGTCGGCCAATTGACAGTTGGCACGCCGCGCCACTCCACTTAGCTATAGTTTTTTTCGAATACCTCAAAAACGAAAACCGAGCGGCGGTAACATGCATAGGGAACGCGTGTTGTTCAGAATAACGACCTTGACATTTCAAGATAATAAAAATCTGAGAGGAAGCCAACTTCTAAATAATTACCGAGAATATACATCTCTGTCCATTGTAACCTACATTATTTGAAAATTAATACCTAAACTATGCATCAGTGCATTGACAGTTAGTTGAACTCATACCGCATATTCGGAAAGAGCGGAAAGACCTAATAGGATGTAAAAAATCCGATACGCTTTGCAAATTTTATGACCCTGCATACCGTGAACTCATGAATTATCTTGTTGTAATTGGTTTCTTGTGCAAGAACAGAATATTAGTTTATCGACCATCCGCCTACTTAAACCACCCTTATCGATTAGTTTAATATCTAACTACATCTGACGCCCGAACCAAGTCAACCGATTAATTAGAATTTACCCATGCTGTAGTGCCCAGTAAACGGAACACTTTCTACTTTAGAAAGAAATATCGCTCGACTAGGTCCAACTTATTCTATCTTTGGTCCTCTAGCCGCTATGTTTCGTTGCCAGACATCAAATTTCGTTTTTTATCGTTTTTCCTCGTTTGTTCGCGATCGAATTATAGTTTCTCAGTTTTTTTTCTTAGACCTCGAACTTTCACTATCAGAATTCACCCTTGCTGTTTATTTTTCCAGTATACAGAATCCTTTCTACTGTTCTCGAGAGTTATCTACTGTTAAAAAATTCCGTAAGCTCTGCCTTCTTACCTTCGAACTAAATACAGGATGTCCCAGAAATGTAGGCCTAACATATCTGATTTAGCAATTTCGATTCCATGACCGTGACACTGTTGTTTGTGCTTCGGGGTAAACTCAACTAAACTCGATTCTACGAAAATACCTTGGTTTCGGAAATGTGTAATGACGAGAGAAAAGAGTATCAAAATTGAAATTACAACTTGGAAGCACTGTTGGAAAAATAAAACTAGAAACTTCTCCGTCGTTTTCTACAAATCTGATCACGCTGAAAAATTCTCTCGTTATCGTATTTACAATTTAAATCGAGGTCAAACTTCGCGCCATCCCCGTGCAACCCGATCTTTTTCGAAATTCTTTGTTTGTTCAGGAATGTTTTAAATATGACATATAATTGGACGATTCGTTTGTAAATGGACGTTTGTAACTGTTGTAAGGCACATTTTGCATTTTGATTTTGTATTATAGTGAGAACACACACACGAACGCCGTACTCATCCTCGATTCACATTTTCGGAGGTGAAAAGATTTTCGGTTTTCGGGCAGTGTAGAATGCAAACAGCAATGACATATCGATTATTGCGGCACCGTTACTCTGCATTTGGAAATATTTTCTACCACACACTCTGAAATCATTAACTGGTACGATTTTTTAATCCCTTAAGTGGCACGTTCTTCGCTAATGGAAACTCGTCATTTAACTTCTCCCCATCTAAAAAACGAGGTACTGTTTTAGTTACTAGACTGCGGATTTATACGCAAATTCCAATTGTCGTGAACTGTTTCAGAAAATTCATGATGAGGAACGAATCCACTTTATCAAATACAAAATTCATTATGGAAAACAGCACTAGAACAAAGATGTTATCAATGTTTGCCAATATACAGTGGATCCAAGAAGTATTTGAACCCCGATTTGAATCTCCTCAAAAATTGTCTATACCGGGTAACCCGAAAATGTTGCACTTTCTCGGAAAAAGGTGATTCCTAGTCAATTGAAGTAACTTTCTTCTTTGCGAAAATGTTCTCCGCGTCACCGTTCCGAAGTGTTCCGAACGAATAACATGAACCAAATGCCAACACCACGCTTGGCGCGACGTTGATAACTGGGCTGCGGATCTTTAATTATTTATTTATTGATGCCGTAAATCATGTTTGGTTTATATAGCTATACATTACAGCTTACGGTATAACACTTCTTTAAAAAAAAGAAATAAAAATAATGAAGTATATAACGTAATTTAAAAAGAATTTGATATAAATGGTAGACGCTAAATCTTAATCTTGCATTTTTTTTAGGAAGTTAGCAATAAACATTAGCGCCGTAATGTCTCGTACGCTTAGAAAAAAAATAAATAGTGTAGGGAGGATAGTGTTTGGGATTGAGGGGGGCGAGGGTAGTTGAAACAGGTGTCCTCTCGTTCTGAATCATATGTTGGACATTGCCAGATAATATGATTGAGGTTTTGAGCCTCTGCTCACAGCGGATCTTTATGCAAAATAAAAACTTTCTATCTGTTTTGCAACAAACTGGAGTGAAATAGAAGTTTATTTTCTTTCTTAATATGTTTGATGTTTGAGGTTAAAAATTATATAACAGCATTTTGTACTTCTTCTAATGTTTTTACTGTTTTAAATTACACCTACTCATTTTTCTCATAAATGCATAAAATCCTCTGTCCTCTATTGATAACTCCTCGATAAAACCGTGGAGAACATTTTCGCAAAGGGAAATCACTTGAAATTACTCTAGGAATCACCCCGTTCAAAGAAATATACCATCTTTTGAAAAAATCTAGGAACAAAACGAACGATGGATTATGAAAGTAGAGGCTTCAAGCTTTGAAATGAGTCCAGGCCAATGGTTCTTCTATTTGTTTTTACGAAATAATCATAACTTTTAAATATCGACAATTTCGTACATGTCTTTTATGTTTTAAAACTGTGTAGATACTATAAATGTAGAAATACCCGCAACCTGTCAATTATTCAAATTCAATTTGGTTTATGTTACAGCACAGACCAACTTCACATCGAACGATATTATTTACAAAATTTGGTTCACGCATTCCGTGCGCAATAATGATTATAGTTTCATTAAGAATATCAATTCCTACTGCCACTTAAGCGATTCACGATCATTAACGATAAGATCGATAAATAAGTGTACGCATATATAAAAGTAGTTTAAAACACCGGACGTGTAAATGGTAACGCTGAATCGTATGTACGATTAATTGAAAACGCAAACATTCTTCTCCACACACACATAAATGGGGAACGCAAATTTTCGTAAACTATTTCTTCATATCTATTTCATTATTTCAATGTCTTTGATTTAGTACCAAGACCAACCAAATCGGACACATATTCACAGATCCAGATATTGTTCTCAGAATGAAAAGAGGTGAGAAAGTTGAAAAAATCGCAACATTAAAAAAAAATTGTTTCATACAGAAAAATTTTAACCTTGATAATCGAATTCAGTCGGAGAAAATCCATAAGAAAAGTTACCTCTCACAGAGGTGTTCATATTGCGTTCGAAATTCCTCGAAATTCTTCGAAATTCCGAAGTCTAATCAACATCTATTGTACTTTATATGCATACACACTACCATAAAATAGTTTGGTCCTTAAAGAGTCAATTCTGGAAGAACTTTCGCGTTTTCTTTGTGTAGGTATACGTGTAGAAGCTGTTCAATAGAAATCATTTCCATCTTCGTCCGAAGATCGTATCTGAAATCTACGTATATAAGGTAATTCTTAGACCCCTTGTAGCTTTTATTATGATAATTAGACTGCATCCTCACCGGCGCGAGATCAGTTCCAGTTCATTAATTCTGGGGAAAACTAGTTGCATTTGAATCGTTCTAAATTTTCACAAACAAAGCAATGAAAATATTGGACGAACATCGAAAACTTGTAAACGTGTACAAGCACGTGATATTAACACATTTTATTCAAGATTTCTATTAGCTTGTTTCCCTTCAGCCATCAAAATTCTCTTCAGTTTAATTCCGTAGTGTTATGTCGTTCGATACTATACTAAACTTTTAAATCAATTAAATAACTAAGTTTAGTACCATTTCTTTGCCCAACTAAATTAATAATAAAATGGAACACGAAATCATAAATAGAATATGGGACTGAGTAGGTTAAATAATTTGTTCTGAGATTTTTACATGTTTTAACGATGATTGCAATATTTATTTTTCTGCTCCAAATATGTTACGTACTTCTTCTATCAAATAGTTCAATAACAAGTTTATTATTAACCCAATACTCCTCTATCTTCTATCTTCTATCTTGTATCAAATGTCAAGTTTAAATCAAAGGAAATTTGAAGTCTAAATTTCAAGTTTTCGTTGAGCGAAATTTCAAGTTCAATTTGAAAGATATTTCAAGTTTAAATTGAGGGAAATTTCAAGTTTAAATTGAAAAAATTTTCAAGTTTAAACTGACGGAAATGTCAAGTTTAAAAGTGAAAATCAAGATTTGAATTGTGAAGAATGTGGGAAATGCTAAAATTGTACAATTATAAAAGTTGCAAAGTAGAAAATTGTGAAACTGTGAAATTGTAAAGAAGGAGACATAATTCATAGCATTTCCTATACGCTCTCCTTCTTTGTTTTAATGTTCGTAATAGTCAGAATAAGGTTTTTAGGGAAAGAAAAATTGGAAAAGTTTCCCGGAAAAATGGAAAATTCGGGATTAAATTAAAGTGCTTTTTTCTATGGGATTTTTGTATGAACTCGAGATTCGAACGATAGATATGCGTAATTCTTTGTTCGTTTTGTTCGTTATGGTCCTTGAGAAGGTTTTCAAATTCACAAAACCATCATAAACAAATTTATTAAAATTTGGACAGGACAACGTCTGTCGGATCAGCTAGTTGTTTAATAAATAAGTTAGATTACTGGTAAAACCGATGAGATAAAAAAAATATCTCTCGAATGTTATTGTCCTCAACGAAATTTATTTGATGAAACTGAATAGAATCGTGCATAGGTGTATATGATAATAAAATGTTTCTCACAGTACGAGTTCAAACTATTGTATCCATTGAAAGGCCGCATTTAAAATATTCATGTTACGTTACACGCTTCGGTAGAACATGCTTCCTAAGGGATCCTTTGTTGCATAAAACACCACTCGTGCTCTAATAATGCAACGAGCCACATTTTATCCTCTCGGGAGCAAAATTAATCGTCTATCCGAGCGAGACACGTTTTACGTGTCGGCAGTTTTCATAAATTCCTGTTGGTCAATTAATCTCGAGGGAGACAATTATGATGAAAAATGCATATTTCTCTTTCCGTGTCTCTGTTCAAAATACAAGAAACAAAATATACACAATAGGAGGATTATGAAAATTCAAATCCACTGTATATTGTTAAGTAGTACATCTACGTATTTTTCAGTATAAATCTCATAACTTTGTATTTTTTTTAATTCAGTATCGAGAGTTCTACCTAACCTTAAGGAGGTAGACTCGTTTTTTTCAGGATTGTAAGGATGCGGGATGCACTTTCTCATTAGCCGACTTCGAAAAAGAAGGAGGTTACTCAATTCGCGATCTATATGTGCCTTTTTCTTCGCTTTTTTTATCTATGTTCACAGCAGAAGTGGGCATTATTTGGCGAAACAAATATTTCAAATACTGTTTAATATTTTAGATTTTATTTCGCTTCAAGAAAATAGTATTTTAAATAAGATTGTATACAATTTCGAAAATAAAATATCTCTATTTTAACAATCTCTCTGAATCTCAAAATGAAATATTTCTATTTCAATAATTTCATCCACAAAATAAAATTGTCTATTTTAACGATCTAAAACGCGAAATAAAATATTTTACTTTCGCATTGTTATAATGAGAAACCGTATGTTAACAAACGATTTACACTCTCAATACTGAATCTATTGAATTTGAACCATTATTTTCAGCGATAATATTTAAAATTGAAATTGAAAATAAAGAGAGAGAGAAAGAGAGAAAATACAAATATGTTCAATATTCTTCAAATACAATAATATTTTAAAAGGCCATGTCAAAGAAAGAGTGAAAGCAGCAAATATGATACTAGGGCAAGTGTAGGGAATAGGAGATGGATTGTTTAAAGAGGAATTCAGGAAAAGAATGATTCTATTTGAATGTCTAGTGGGAGGTATAATAGTGTATAGGGCAGAAATATATGTATGGGTGGAAAGAAAGGGAGGAATTGAAAAGAGTTAAAAGAAAGTACAGAAAATGGTCCTTGAAACTGGACAGGACAAGGCCTAATTACATGGTACAGTTTTTAACTTCCCGATTTTATAGGGAAGTTACAGTAATGACCCCGAAAATCGAAAATCGAATTTTTAGCAGACGTCCATGTTTCATGGTCATTGGAGTCATTTTAGACTATTTTTATCAAAATGTCTGTGTGTGTGTGTGCGTGTGTGTGTGTGTGTGTGTGTGTGTGTGTGTGTGTGTGTGTGCGCGTATGTCCGTTTGTATGTTATCAAATTTTTCGTTAACGTTTTCGGAAAAAGTAACAATGCGATCAGAATGATGAATGATGCAATCGTTGTGCCCCACTGTAACTTAGAGCTGATTAGATTTTGGTCCAGTTTGGTCCAGCAGTGTTTTAGTTTTTTTTTAAGTTTTTTTTCGAAAGAAGTGCACTCAACAATGTAATTTATACGAGAGGACGGAAATTTTCCACCGAAGAAACAAACTTAATTCCATAAAAAAGATTTTTTAATTTTTTTTAATTTGTTTTCATTTTGTTTTCCATTTTTTTTTTTAATTTATGCAACTAATGCTAATGTTGCTGCTTACAATAATCGAAAATTATCCCAATGCAAGAGTAAATTTCATCTCTACTCTCGAGAATACATTTTCAAAGAATATCGATGAAAGTACAAAAAAAAATTTGTATTACATTCTTTGAAAAAACAATCAGCTCGAAACGAATTATTAACTGAGATTAAATTGAAAATTAATATAACATATATGATAATTATTAATAACATTGATATTGAAGACGGATTGGTTAATGGAGCACACATGCGGAATATTAAAATTTATTACTTTTCAAGAAAATACTAAAATTCCGTCTATATTGTGGTTAGATTTTCAATTGGCCAGAGTAGGAGTGAAAGTAAGAACTCGTTATCGTGATGATATGAAAAGTGCAAATATTCATCAAAATTTAATACCAATAATAAATATATCGAATCAAGTAATAGGCAGTTGAAGTTTCGAGTGCAAGGTAGGATAATCGCCGGCGACTGCGACTCTCTGGGTCTCTTTCTTTCCCATACGCTATCCTTCTTCACGTCCGAAGCTTTAATTGTCTATTACAGGAGTAAATATTATATCATCGGAATTATATCATATTTTGGTATGATTTTAATTAGAAAAATGCCACAAATATGGTCATCGAAGTCCCATCAAAAGATAATGAAAAATAAAGAAGTTGGAAATTTGGATTAGCTATGTTTACATTTCTACTGTCTTACTTCTACTATCCTTCTCTACGTTCGACAAATGTCAAATAATACTGCCCTGGCGCATAAATGTCTTTCAGCACACCCGTGCTCAGGACTTATATGGATAAAATACTATACTGAGAGAAACCAAGAAGGAAAATGTACGAATCAGGACGTGGAACGTGGGACGTGGAAAAGCCAAGAACAGGCGTGGTTGATGAGATAGTGGGGTTAGGTTAGCAAAAAGGAAAGAAATAACCAAAAGAAGAGGCAATATTAGATGTAGGATAATAGGATAGATTAGAATAGATCAGATTAGATTAGATTAACAAATGGCATAGGATATGGATAAATGGGTGGAAGAATGGATGGATAGATGAATGGAAGGGTAAGTGATACAGCAGATATGTCAAGCCAAGTTACATCCATTCTTGGCCGCGAGGCCGAAATTAAATAAATTATTATTATTACTAAACAGTATTTGAAATATTCGTTTCGCCAAATAATGCCCACCTCTGCTCTAGCTTCCCAAAAGAGTTCAAATCGTGTAGTACAATATTACGAAAGTTATCGTCTCTTTTAGAGCGTCCCAATAATAATCCGATATACTGTAGGTATTTTCATAAAGCTGTTGTCGCAGCTAATGCTGCTGAAAAATGCAAATTACGCCTCGTAACAATATCCCGGAATATACATATAGCCTCCACAGAAATTTCACTTTTCGAAAGGACCTCGATTAGGATAAAAAAAGGGATTTCTGACCAGTTTTGACATTGATTGTATGGCGGGTATTCCAGTCGCGAAACTGTCAGGTATGAATTTGAACAACAAACGACTATGAAATATATAACGAATCGTTCAGAAATCCACACAATGCTGGTGGAAATCAAAAGGCATTTCACTCTTTTGTTATGCTAATAACGCGGACATAACGTCGCACCCCTTGTTTACATTTCCTCGGAGGACAACATGAAACTAACAAGGGGGGTTATCCAATCGTAACACGCCAATTCTAATGAAATTTTGGTATGATATAGAACTCAAAAAAATATTTGACACGTATTCTTTTATAACGGCTGAGATTTATGTTGAGGGAGTGAAAATAGCTCTCAAAGTTGGGCTGGACAATCCTATTTTATTGAATATCTCCGAAAGTATCAGGAAAAATTAAAAAAATTCGTTTTTAAGTATATTATAAAAGTAATCTTTACACGAAAAGATTTTGCGTTCAAAGACGCATAAATTGAATTTCGAAATTTTTGTCTAGGCCTGATACTCTCGGAGATATTTAATAAAATAGGATTTTCCACCCAAACTTTGAGAGCTACTTTCACCCCCTTAACACGAGTCTCAGCCGCTATAAAAAAAAACGTGTCCAATATTTTTTTTAATTCTATATCATACCAAAATTTCATTAAAATCGATGATTAGGAGGTAACCCCCCTTGTAAGAATCGGTCAATCATGCATATTCCGCTGAACAATATTCTATATCGTCATATCTCAAAAGTAGATCACAGGTCTTTATGCAAAAATTGTTTAATATATCAAAGATACTAAGATGTACACAATATTGTAAGAAAATGTACCGTGTTGCTAATGACCTTTGATGTTAAAGCAACATTAAATAAATAAATAAAAAAAATCAATTGTAAGAAGCAGATGTTAAATAAAAATATATTTCCTCTTCTAATGCTTTTAATGAGTTGAGAATATGTTATAACAATCGTGAAATGAACTGAGGTGGGCATTATTTGGCAAAACAGATATTTCCAATACTATTTAATATTTTAGACTTTATTTTTCGAAAAGAAAAAAGTATTTTAAATAGTATATAGAATTTCGAAAATAAAAAGATCACCGGATAGAAAACCACGCGCGGCAAACGTGAAACTTCTTGCAGTCTAGTAATGAACAATCAGCGACGGCAAAGAAGAAGAGCGTATGGGAAATGCTATAAACTATGTCTCTTTCTTTACAATTTCACAGTTTCACAATTTTCTACTATCCAACTATACAATTGTACGATTTAGCAATTTCATAGTTTTACCATTTTCAACATTACAACTTCAGCATTTTACAGTTTAAGATTTGCTGCTTTGAGATTCTACAATTTCACCATTTAACAGTTGTCTACTCTGCAACTTTAAAATTCTACAATTTTGCAATTTCACAATTTTAGCATTTTCAACATTGCAACTTTAGAATTTTACAGTTTTACGATTTACTGCTTTGGAATTTTACAATTTCACAGTTTCACAATTTTCTACTATCCAACTATACAATTGTACGATTTAGCAATTTCATAGTTTTACCATTTTCAACATTACAACTTCAGCATTTTACAGTTTAAGATTTGCTGCTTTGAGATTCTACAATTTCACCATTTAACAGTTGTCTACTCTGCAACTTTAAAATTCTACAATTTTGCAATTTCACAATTTTAGCATTTTCAACATTGCAACTTTAGAATTTTACAGTTTTACGATTTACTGCTTTGGAATTTTACAATTTCACCGTTTCACAATTGCCAAATTTGCAACTTTAAAATTGTACAATTTTAGCATTTCCCACATTCCTTGCAATTCAAAACTTGAATTCCCCTAAAGCTTGAAAAGTTCAAATCGTACATGGTCCAATATTAAAACAGTTATCGTCTTTTTAAGTGTCCGAATATTAGTGGGAGCCATTGCACATTACTCCTTGTACATTATACAAAGAATTGTTATTTGGCAAATATTCTGAAACGAAAAAAAAACGAAAGCAAAAAACAAACGGACACTGTTGTACATAAACGTAAGTTTAGGATAACGTCTGTTCGTCGAGTAAGATAAAAACAGCAGGTGGCGCACTGCCTTCGGGGACGCGAAAAAAAATGTGTAACGATGAACTTTCACCGGATAATGAGTCGTTAATGTAACAAATGACATACTGAGTTTAAACTTTGGCTTAACGAGAAAAAATGTCGATCGAGCTGGGCATTCATCTTAGAATAATTATTTAATAATTAAGAGCGTACGGCCTTTCGTTGATGCGCATGTATACATACATGTGCAACGTATGTACATCATACGTATATGTATATGTATATGTATATGTATATGTATATGTATACGTATA
>CM052339.1:14049756-14063172 GCA_028455595.1 Lasioglossum vierecki | reverse complement strand
TATAATATGTGGTTTGGTATCCGAAATGTGTCAGATTTTTTTCAGAATTTTTAATTGTCAATAAATAGGGAAATTCGGCCAAAAACTGGTTTTTCGATTTTTCTCAATAACTACCCTTAAAGATGAGATAGGGGGCTGAAACTTGGCAGAGAAGGGTCTTTTTGGGTAGGCTATCGAATAGTCCAAGGGCGATTAAAAAGCCGCTGGAGGCGAATTTCACTACCAAACCCGCCTATAGCCTTTATTGAAAGGGCAGGAGTCTGTCGGGTCAGCTAGTTTTTTCATAGAATTTCCTTAATTCCGCGTCACATGTACGGCGTAATACGTAAAAATGTGTTGACAGTTGTACAATGATATTGCCAATGGCACGAATCAAAGCTACTCTCCGATGCCAGGAGAAAAATAATAACGTATCTTGCAATTACGTAGTGCGACCATTGAAAAAATCTTACCATAATCTTAGAAACGCAAATTAACTGCAATAATCTCGCACCGAGAAAATATTACGGGTGCGTAAGTGTATTCCATGAAAATTTCCTCGTAAAGTAACCAGGTTCTTGGTAGAACATTTACTTGAAGTATTTCTCGCGGCAACGTATGGAGATTGATTTACTAGTGAGAAATTCCGTCTCCCAAAACAGTCCCGCATTATTCCGTTGACTGTCGAACAGACAGTATTTCATAATTAGTGCCACTCATATAAAAACAATCATTGATGACCCCGGATATATTTCAGGAATAAGAAAAAATTCTCAATTCTTTAACGTACAAAACGAATATAAAATTTAATGCCCTGCCTTTTAATAACCTCCAATATATCGTAACTTTTAATAACAACGACGATTCGCAACAAAATAATTCGCATATGCATGTGCCACAGAATCATGATCCTATTCGTCCGGTTTTGTTTAACAAATTCTAACGAACTCTTTCAGAGCTGGAGAAAATAGTATTTTAAATAGTAAATAATAAATAATCATAGTTTTTGACTTTGAACAAATATTGGTGATGTTATTATAAAAGATATTTTATTATTCTTTACAGCAATAGATTCTCTAGACTTTCTCGAATCAAGTGATGTGCAATAGTGTATTACTATACATTATGATTGTTTAAACATGTTTAATATATTTTTAAAAAAGTTTCAATTTGTTGGACTGTGCAATTTAATAGCAACAATTTATGTGACAAATTTTTACTTCGTTAAATGCCTACAGTCTTGTGAATGACCATCGTGTCTAATTAGTACTTAATTTTCGTAAATAAATCTTAATGGGAACAACATTTTCGTATGAATCTATTAAAATCGTATTACACCGATTGAATATGAAAACGTTTTATCTCATATTATCCATTGAAAAATTCGTGCATAAAACGTTGCGGGCCAATTCTCTTAGATGTTCTGGGAAGGCGGTAGATTAGACAAAGGTAAAAAGAAAAAAACAGAGCGAATTGTAAAAGGAATCGTCGTCACTATTAGGAAGCACAATCACCGACTAACAATAAGTGCTTCGAATGCAGGAACTCGGAAGGTAACGGAGGCGCATAAACCTCGGTTATAGCATGAAATAAGCTCAAGTATAATCCTGGTATGGTCAAGGCTCTGAAACCCACGAATTTCACAAGAAGATACTAGGGGTAATTACAAAAGTCGTTGGATTCCTCGAAGAAAACGTACCGAAACGGGAGTATGTAATAAACCGGGGCATTGATTTACAATTACGTTCTCCCATCCCAGAATTCTACGAACTTCTTCGTAAGTTGATTCTCAACTCAACTCCGTCCAGCAAATAAAACCACGTTATACCACGTTACTTGAAACCTCGGTGAGATTTTTTAAAATAAATCTAGTTAGTTAAATCTAGTTAGTCACTTTATTAACTCTTATCAAAAAATGTTGTCAACATTTCTTGGTAATTATTGCGAAAGGATCACTGTACTCCGATTTTCATGAAATTTATATATGTTACAGATTTCGACATTTTAAGCAACTTTTTCGTTTTCCAATATAGAGGGGTCGCTTTAGTTTTCGAGATATTCGTAGAAAACTGTTTACTTTTTTTTTGTAAACACGCTGTGCTGAAAGCGATCTCTATGTTGTAAAAGGAAAAAGTTGTTCAAAACGCGTTGCTGCATAACATATATAAATTTCATCAAAATCGTAGTACAGGGACCCTTTCGCAATATAATTACACATTTTTTTTACGGCACCCCCAGGGTTGTTCCAAATAGTTCAAGACGATTCAACATTAAAATAATTAATTTAATGCTCATAAATCCTTTATCTCGAATATCTTCTAAAGTATAATCTGCGTCGAAAAATATGTTAGACGAAACTTGTGGATCTGCACAGGCTGTGTCTTTTGTGTTCTATTACATTCTTTCGTAAAACAAAGGTTTTCGAAAAAACTTCAGGAAAACGTCGACCCAAAATCCAAAAATTGTTTCTGAAATTTGCAAATTGAAATGTGGTATCGTTATCTTTCATCAACAGACATTGGTGAAAATGTATTTTTTCAACTTTCAGAACTTGTTTTTTGTTTTAATTCCAGATTTTTTTGCCATAGATGTTTATTGATAAAAAAAATAATGAAAGCATGCACACTTCTTGGAACAAGAAGTTTAAAAAGAAAGAAAAAACGATTTTATGAGCATTACATTAATTATTTTAATGTTTAATCGTCTTGGGGAACGTGTCCCCGTTATTTGTGAGCACTCAACAACTCTGGGGTGTGCCACCCTAGCGTACATACACCGACGATAAAAGATGTTTAATCATTGTAAATTATGATCGTAAGATTTTTTGTTATACGCCCATATTTATAATTTATAAAAGAAAGGCTGGCAATTTAAATAGTCACTAATCAGTAATAAACGCTGAAAATATTAACCCTTGGACCCCCAATGCTAATTCAGAGTCACCAATAAAACTTGCTGTATCATTATTCGAAATATTTTTTACATTAATTAAATATTTTGATATCTAATCAATTACTAAACATTTAAGTATTGTATGAGGTACTATATTAATTGCATATCCATAAAATGAAAAACATAATATAGAATGGAATTTATTCTAGGTCGAAAGAAATGTTTAATTTTCGAATTAAAAGTTCCGAAAACATAGGACTCATATGGTCCAACACGACAAGATGGAAATATCCTTCACGATGAAACGTTAATGAAAAATAGATAATAATACAGATCATTTTTTGGGTTTTCCCATTTAATATAAAAGTTGTGTACGCGTGCATAAAGACACTTTTTTAAGATAGAATAACTTTTCTAAAATTGCACCAATGATTTCAGTCTTTTGGAAAAGTTAAAAAGAGTTTTTTATTTACTACATAACACGTAAAAGAAATCTTGGGAAAATTGCAGTTAGTCAGATTCAGTCAGTTTCACGGAGAACATACTAAAAGTCATTTTTCTAACATTTTTTTACCAAAGTATGTATAGAAAATTTTCAAAATACATTTTACAGATTTGTTTCATTAAAATTGGTTAATAAAATTAAGTACATATGCCTTATTTATTATGTACAGAAAGTAGAACAGTTCGCAAAAATTAATTGAGCAATGGTTTTTTTTTATTAGATTAACCAACATATAAGGACTGCCTACATTGTACATATTATTAATTTCTGTTACTATAAATGCTAATAAATTCTTACAGTGATCTCATTTTACTGTTGTTCTTTAATGTACATAACATTACAAATAGAAGAAACAAAATAGTAAAAAATTGTTAGAAGTATTGAATAATTTGAATTTTTGTTGAACGCAATACTTTCTAAAAGAAACTTTGTTTTGCATTTTCGATTTATTACCACGTTTTTATTACTTTTTGCAAGTGGAAACATACACGTCCAAGTTTCACGAATTTTAAATTTGTCTTTGCTAACAAAAAGAATTAATTGTTTTAAACGGTTTTAAACAAATTTCGTATATTCATATTTAAAAATCATTCAAGAATAAATCGTACACTTGTCTACCGAGTAAGAATAACTTGATTAGACAAATGTCCACAACAAATCTTTTAATTAAGAATTTACATAAAAGGTGACAAATATCCAACATATCTGCATTATAAAATAATTCTCTCTTAGGCTATCCATTTACCTAAAGTACAATACTTATGACATATTTACACTACCGTCCATAAGTATTTGACCACCTTTTTTTATCAAAAATATACAAAATATATTTAAAATAAAGCATCCCGATGTAACTTTTGTGAAAACGAAAACTTTATTTTCATGCAAATTAACGATCCTATACATAGTGCAAAAGTGTGTAAAAATTATTTAAAGCAATTAAGAGGACATTGATAAACTTAAAGTTATGTTATGCAGTGGCCGCCGCAATCACCGGATTTGAATCCGATTGAGAAACTGTGGGATGAAATGGATTGGAAGGTGAAAATAAAGTGTCCAAACTCAGAGAAACAATTGTGGACTTATTTAGAAAATGCTTGGAACGAAATCCAAGAAGAAACATTAAAAAAGATTGTAGCTAGATTGCCTCGAATTGTAAACTCCGTCATTGCCCAGTGAGGTGAATATATTGATTAATGAAAAATTTAATACTAGAATTTTCATCTATTTACCGGTAAAATGGTAAATGCTTGCGATTCCGCAAAGTGGACAAATACTTGTAGACGGTAGTGTACATATGATGCTATTACTATGCAGCTTGTCAAATCTAGATGTGTGGTTGACCAAAACTTAGGAATGCGCAGACAAAAACAAAAACCTCGTTACGAGGTTCCACCTATCTACGGTGAGCTTATGCAGCGGGGAGATTTCCCCTTGCAGAGGACATTCAACAACACAGCTAGATTTGACTAGCTGTACATTTGTACACAAACATCAGACAAGTCTTCGCTTTTTTTCTTCATACTATTATTTTGACTGACTAGATTCAATATAAAAACACCATCGCTTGTTATACATTCTGACACTGATTTTATAGTTGGCATGTTTAACAATTGTTTGGTTGGACAACACATGCCAACCATAGTATCTCTGCTATGACATCAAAAAGTACGGCTTCATATTTCTTTCCAGCTGTCGAGGTTTCTTTAATAAACTGAATTCCATCAGCAATTTCAACTTTCATTCTGGCATCAAGAATAAGCCCACAATAGTTGGTTGCAAGTTTCAGCATTGCTTCAACAATTTCAACAGCAATTAATATCAACTGCAAAAATCAAAAACATGTTTTACTATTTTACAACAGATTTACAGTGGACTTTATGCATTTATAGCAAAAATGAGTAGGTGTAATACGAAACAGTAAAAACTATAAACTATATTATGAAAGAAAATAAATTTCTATGTCACTCAAATTTATTGTAATTCAAGTAGAACATTTTTATTTTGTATAACAATCCACTGTCTAATAATTACGATATCTTATACAAGGTGTTCCTAGACAGTGTTTGTGACTAAAAACAAATGTATTTCAATATATAGACAAATTATAAAAAAAATTATGTTTTAGACACTTGAAAAACATATATAAAATTTAATGATATATTAATATTGCTCTGAATAATATGCTTAACAATGTACTTTCATTAAATAAGTCCCATGGAAAACACTGACACGGTTTTCACAGAGAACATTTCACCGACTTCAGATTTGACAGACAACGACTTTGATCAATATGGATTTTGACAGACAACGAATTTGACCATTGACCATTGTCGATCAAAGTCATTGCTGGCCAAAGTTATTGTCTGTCTAAATCTGGAATCGATGAGAACTATGTTGGGGAAAATTCTGTCTGTGATTTTCTTGGGACCCCATTAAATATCAATTTTACCTGTAACCAGCTTCGTAGAAGTACATATTGAGCGTTGAATTACTGCAATCGACATTGTCCATTGTTTTTATGAACTTTAAGAGTATACTGCATAATTCTGGATATTTTTCATACCTGCATACAAACACAAATACCATAATTTTAACAAATTACATCTATAAGTTACATATAAGTACAAATAATACGTACCATTTAAAACTCCTTTTGCCAGATTTTTTGAAAAATGTGTTGCAATTTTCGAATTGACTGAATTCTTCATGAGTTTTTGGCAACAGGTTCATATTTTATGTATAATTCTAATAACGTACATATTTGTTTGAAATCGCTCGTTAACTTCATGTTTACATACGAAACTATTTATTTTGTAGGTTGAACATATAGGTTAGATTTTAGAAATAAGAAATGTTTCTGACACTATATAATGTGAGAATTTCTATGAACACGTATGCATATATTTTCGAAAGGAAAAATATATGATACTAGAACAGAACTTTTTACTATCTTAATTTATTACAAATCAATAATATATATATATCACATTCTGTTTTAGTGTATAAACACTAAATGTCTTATTTGAATATTTTCATTTACTTGGGCACCATTTAGGCACCATCAAGTGAACTATTGACTACATCGATAGTAGCCAACTACTATTTTCAGTCGACTGACTAAATTGGTTGAATTTTAACGGGCGGGAGTTTTAAATAGATTTTTCACTCATTAGCGATATCGAATAATTCGTTCAATAAGCATGTGTATGTAGCATAAATAACAATTATTATACCATAAATAACAATTATTATACTAGAAATATTATACAATTATTAAATAACAATACTTATATAATACATTTATGGAAATAAAGTTACAACCTGAAGAAATAGTAGTATTCTATAATTATATCTATCAATAACAGATATATTTTTAAAAAGTTCTTTATCACATTAACCTGTTTTTACCACGATTTCTTGATCGAACAGGTGTGATAAAAGTGGTGTGATGTTGAATCACTCCAAGATATAGTAAACATAACTATCAACGATAATAAGAAGATAAAAAGAATAAGATAAGCCTTTCTATTACCGAAGCGTTTCTAGCCGAACTAAATATTAAACAATATATAACATCCACTATATCTGTACCCTAACATTTTGTTTATTTATTCAATCTGGAGGGTAAAAAACGCACCATTTTCGAGTTTTGAAAATGTTTAAAACGGAATTCAAGGAAAAGAAATAAAATATTACAAAATATACAATAAATTTAAACTCGATACATTAAATTAAAATCTAATGAATTATTATATAGAATATTTGTATATTTCTATATTATTAACTCTTTAGATTTTATAAATTCAGTTTATAAATTCAAATTCAATCATTCTTGGTCTTTTATTAAGTTATACGTATATACAAGGTATTACCACACACACCGTTGATAACCGATTGGGAAGTATATCATTCTGAACGCAAAAATTTTTTTGTTTGACGCTTGATTTTCGGAAAAACCCTGTTTTCCAATCGATTGTACACGATATATACAAGGAACCCTATGTATATCTCACCGATGTTATTCCCAATATCTAATTGAAAGTATTTAATAAAACTTAATAAAACAATAAGAAATAGTACAAAGAAATTATAACATGTCAATTTATTACAAACAAGGTCAATACATTAATATGTATGTACAGCTACTCTGATACATTTTATATGTGTATATATATATATGTACATTTTATATAAAGAATATGCCCAGACATTCATGACTCACATTCGTTTATATATAATTTAATATGTTATCAATATAAAAGCTTTTCTCTATGATTATACGGGGTGTAAATAACGCTGTTGATTTGAACCAATAATCATGATTAAACAGAAACAAGAAGTTTGACTATTTTCAATTATACATACAATACATGCACAGCCTTAAACAAGAAGCAACGGTTCTTCAATATTTTTTTCCATCACCATTGAATATTATTTCTATAAAACTTTCATTCAAACGAAACAAATTTTCTTGTAAAGCTATGGTCTAACTTTTTCATGAAAATCTTCTTTCGAGTGTTTCTTACACACATGAAACATACTTGATAGCATTTATACAGTATAATTAGAGAATATGCATATATTGCACATTCTATTTTATTTGTATTATACTTGTTTATACACAATTAGACAATAAACTGGTAAGATACAAAATTTTCTGTATATGTTATTTATCTTTGCTTAATTTCTAACAACATATACCTTATTTGTTTTGCAATTGTAAAGTATAATAATAAAAAGACAATATTATCAAAGGTATTCAAGAGTCATTAAATATATCTAAATCTTTCTCTTGAAATATTTTAACAGTATCCACAATAACAAAATAATATGTAAATTGGTCTTAGAATGTAAGAAAAATCAAGACGAATTTTTATTTTTATTTTCATTTGAAAAATATTATAGATATACATGTAAGTTATTCATTCCTATAATTTTACTTCCATTTCCTATGTAAGTAAATATATTTTTAGTAATATGAAAAATTTCAATCTACGTCGAAAGTTCAAGACAGAAACATTAGCATAAACATTATATATCTTATAGTGCAAAGAGAAATTTTACCGGATACAGTATTTTTACTCTATTCATTCCATTATTGTGGGCCTTTTAAATTACGTAAAAATTCGATTTTTCAGCTGACGTGTTATTCCTTAAAAATGAAAAGGTAATATTAAATTATTTGTGTAATTCCTTTCAGATAGATTCTATTTAAATTTATATAAATCACTGTGATCACATTGTGCTCTTAAAATAAAGTAACATCTTCTTAAATATAACATTGCTAAAATCTTTGTCACAAAAACAATGAAAATATACTAAAAGAATTGTGTTAATTTGTTTTCTGCAGAAGACAAATATTTATAGAACAAGAAAAAATTACTGGCTGCTCAAGACTAATGTGGATCATGTGGAGTAAATCTTGCTATACTTTCTTGTTTCTTTTGTATGCGTACATTTTATAATATAAAACTTTGACACCTAGAGCTTTGAGTATATCAATTTTCCATGTCAGGCCAATTATCAAAGCCATGAAAAATCCATTAATTTGGTTAGAGACTTCATCTCTATTGGAAATATTAAATGATAAATAATTTTGAATTTTTATCTGATTCGTCAATTATTAAAAACGGACACAAAATTTAATTAAAACATTTAATCCCTACAAAAGTACTAATGATAATTATTATTGTTGTTAAAACTCCAAGCCGTTTTCATAAATAATTATATGGACAACTGAAAAAAGCATTTTAGAGATAACAAAATCAAATTTAAATTCATTATATTAAAGTAGATACATTAATATTATCAATACTTGAAAACGTGACTCGATTAAACTTATTTTGCTTATATTTTGAGAGAAGCACAATGGAAGTATTGATTTCAGCACCTTATGTCGAATATTATCATCAAGATTATGAAGACATATTCTCGATAAAAAACAATTGCAATGACATCAAGGAACTTAGAAAATTAGATTGTGTTGATAGAATCGCGATATAGGCTTTGGAATCATTTGAAAATCTAGAAAAGAATATATTAAAGCTGTTTGTTGCAACTTTCATTTAATAATACATAAAAGTATTTTCTGGTGAATTTTCGAATTATATAAGTGAAATGAACATATATCTAACGGTGAATATAAAAAGAAAAAACAAAAGCTCGTAATTAATTTGTTCTCGTAACAATCTATTAATGAAAAAAATAATCAGCAACTAGTTCAGTTCAATTGCAACATAAGAACTTAATTTAAATAATGGCACTTAAAACGAACACATATTAAAAACAAATTAACATAGTGTTGCTAAAATAAAAAAGAAAGGGGACAGTCTGCCATATCAACAGCAGCCGCAAGTGTCAAGCTTTCAAATTTATTGATGTCGTGTAATGATAAAATAAACGAGAAAGAGACTAGCACAATGAAAAGTGATCGGAAAATTAAAATTTCCATAGAAATTGTGACCTAGTGCTGAGTTTAATTTCTAACCGATTTTAGTCTCGGAGCTTTTTATAGTAAGTAGATGCGACTCCATGAGTAAATTAACCGCATACAAATAATGGAAAAAGTGTATATGCTAATTTGTCCTATCTCATCTTGTTCCTGAACTGTAGCAGTTAGGATCAAATAGTCTTATATTTGTACTTATATGACGTTTTTTTCATTATTTGTATGTTCCTTATTCATTTCTACGATTGTGCCTTAATCTTTATAGATCAGCCAGTAAAATGTAATAAATAAAATTATAAAATTGTATACTATGCATGTATCATACATAAAAGGATATTGAGATAAAATTATTTTGAACTGATCAAATGCCCTGGCAGTTAGATGTTCCATGTTGTATGTCCATTTATCTTAAATAGTAAAATAGATAATTTAATATGTTCCATGGTGAAAGAATCACAAAACCTTGAATTCATGATTTCTTATAAAAAAAATACTATACAAATTTTTAGTTATATTATCATTAACCGAGTAGAGATTGATACTTGCTGATTCAAGTATTGTCCGATCAGTGTTAATTGAATTTTTACAACTATTCAATTCATAAAATTTTAGAAATGATTATGAAGTTAATAATTTTATTGCTCGAACAGGCACAACATCCAATTGGCAGATACGTACACATTTCGAAATATAAAAAGAAAGAAATATTTGGTTTAACATTGGTAGTTGTCAAAATGTATCATCTCTGATATGAAAGAATAGTAGTAGCCCAAAGAAGCCGCTGCCAAATCCATCGTGGAACTCTGCATGGTCCAAGACTAGCCATTGCACTTGCTATATGACGTAACCAATCCCAGATACCCCACGGTGCATGTCCTCCATTAACATAAAGGACATATGTAAAGCCATCTTTGCATTTACCACGAATTGAATAATAATATGGTAGAAAACTATGCAATCGGAAATGACATCTCTGGTAAAATAAAATAGCAGGTGAATTGCTAGATAATACATGTAGGAAGACTGCTTTTACGGAAGAACGTTCTGGAGCGGTAACATGTGCAAGTAATTGTTCCAGTAATAACGAAGCAATTCCATTTCTTCTATATGCACGACGCACTCCTAAACTAAGAATGTAACCTACTAAACAATCTTTCCCTAAACTCGAGCACAAAATACCGCGATCCTCTGTGTTCAGTATGGCATAAGGTTTTATTTCCGCAACGATAAGCCCAATTATTACTCCACCATATACAGCTGCAAGCGCATAAAACCGTGAGGAACTTGTTATATCTTCGTACCATGAATAAGGGTAATCTAAGACAAAATAAATTAATACACATATTAAAAAGTAAGCAATTTATAAATGTAATTGATAGATAACAAACTTGATATCTACTTTTCTCATTAATACTACTTTTATTCGTTAATTCTTCCTGTATTAATGTCTCGTTTAGTTTAATGTTTAATTTAATTCGATAAATATGTAATTATTGGACAGTTTATATGCTGTTCATACGTTAACGTGCATGAAACACAAATGGCATTTAAAAAATTGTATAATATAATTGAAACAATATAATAAAATAGAATTTTATTATGTCTATGTTTATTTCTTGAAGCAAAATATTTTTATAAAACACATAATTTAAAAAAAATATCTTTTTATTCAATAGTGGATTACTATGAAGTTTAGTCATGATGTCGTAATATATATATATATACAGTCTGAACCAGGGACGGAAAACCTAACTGAAGAGTGGGTCACAATTATTTTTATTTCTTTTTTAAATACTAGTCTGTCGTGGGAGGCAGTGGCCACAATTATAAGAGGGGAGGGGGAGATAAGAAGGATGCCTATTATTTGAAACAACATCAAACATTTTGTTAAAGATATCGTTGACAGTTGATTCTTTTTGGTTCTCACTTTTGAAATAATCCAAAAATGGTTTTAGTTTCCTTTTTGATTTAATATTTATCTATTTATCTATAGAAATAGAAATCAAATGCTGTTCATTGGTAAGCGCATTGCTTGAGAACAGCTGGATTTGGCTAATTTTTTTTTTAATATGTTCATAATAGTCCAAATAAGGTTTTCAGGGAAAGAAAAATTGGAAAAGTTCCCTGGAAAAATGGAAAATTCGGGAAAAACTAAAAGTACTTTTCAAATCATACTTCAATACAATAAAAAAAACAAATGCCGCAGCTTTTAATCAATATTTCAATAAGAATTTACATTAACGACGTCTGTTTACAAACTTATAGAAATTTGGATAGGACAACGTCTGTCAGGTCAACTAGTATTTAATATTTTCAATTATCTTTTCTCTCTGTTATATAGAAAAAATCTAGGCCAATATTACAATAAATGCGTGGGTCTGTATCTGACGCGGGTCACAGGTTCACCATCACTGATCTAAGCTGTGCATTGAAACTTATTCAACAAATATATAATTACTCGTATGCAAATAATTATAAGTTCAATAATCAAAATAGAAAGCATATGTTTTGTCTTATGCATTTGACATACATTTTGATGGTAACCAAGTTATATTAATATAACATATAATGCAATTAGCCGTGAAATGTGTATGTTTCTAATTACACTATTATTTAAATATAAAAGAAGTTAATCTAAAAATTAAACAGTAACTTCCCTATAAAATCGGGAAGTTAATAAAACACGTAACAATAAAGTTTAGTAATATTAAACATAGAACTAAAATAAAATGAATTACGTCGAAAGATATCTATATCTTACTTTGCATGTGACATAAAATTGTAAAACTGAATTTAAAATTTATGAGAACCTCGTACCAATTGGGAACCAATCTTGACAAAGTGCTCGTACTTCCTCTAAGTCGTCCGGACAGAGGAAACGCAACTGAACGTCACCCAAGACACACAAGGGAACAGTTGCCGCTGTCACGGAGGTTTTCTGTTCATTAGGCGAATTTCTGATAGTATTCTCATCCGTGTATTTGTGTTTGTTTTCTTGAGATATTTTAAATTCACTTTTCTCAATTTCCGGTAAAATAAGATATCGATTAAAAGATACGGCCATCACGCCACACTTTTTGTATCATTTGATTAATCATTTCTTGAGCAATGTCAAGCATCTCTCGCTGCATATGAACCTTTGCTAGTAAACATATCGAGAACCGCAGACATTTTGTTTCTACCCCTCTTCTACTCTTCACTGTACTCGTCTCTTTCTAACTCCATCCCTCTCCGTTTATGTATGTATCGTATGTACTTATATGTATCAATTTTCTTTTCGTCCTCCATTTATTAAAAATGAATTATTAAAAATATGATTGCATATAATATTCTTAAATTATAGCATATATCTCATAAAGATAATATATGTCCAGCCAACTAAAAATCCAAATTTGGACGACCTCCTGTGCGCGCATATGCCGCGCCAGTACAGTGTTCCAATTGAAGCCACAGTTTTTTGCGCATGCGCGGCCAAGACAGTACCGTATCTACAATCACGCAGCCTTAGACCACAGCCTACTATACTCCTAGCCATGCTGAACAACTTGGCAACACTGTCGTGTTTACAGTTTAGGACTCCCGATTTCGA
>CM052339.1:14028796-14049656 GCA_028455595.1 Lasioglossum vierecki | reverse complement strand
TCTTATAAAGGATAATTTTATAATTGTAAAATTTTAAAAATAATATGTGCATTCATTTCTAATTTCTAATCATTTAGTAAAACATTAGAAACAATTGCTAATAATTTATACAAAATACTGTGATAATCTTCACCACAAATGCATCTATCATCTAAAATTGCTAAATGATGTATATCTGATTGTTTACTAGTATATGTTATTTACATAAAATGTGTTTATGATTTTCAGATTTCAGAAAATCTGTTTCCAAATTAGGAACATTTATTACGGCTTGCATTATTGCACACTTGTGAGTAAATACAGTTGTTACTTTATCCTCCACAATTAATAATTTACATATATTACAATTTATTATTTTTTTTGCAACAGAATGGGATCCATTAATGGAATCATCCACAATACAAGTGGATAAATAATCAATGTGGAAAATTTCTGAAAAACTGCTGACATCGACAGAAAGATTACGAAGAATGAAGATCATTATCACAATTCATGAAATCCATTACCTTCTTGAAAAACTTGTCAATTGAAATTACACGCTTTTCTTTCTAATCGTTTATTAAATTTAAGCAACCACTAATTAGATCAGAATCAATAAACTCTTTAACTAAATTTTCATGGTTTTCAATTATTCTTTCCCTGTGCTCTACAGAATCTTTTCTTTGTGATAACACACGTTTTAACCTGAATAAAACATTCTCCAGTACACTGTTGGGAGATAGAATATCCTGATACCTTTGAATGTCAGTTTCCACAAAATGTAGACTATAAACTGCAGAATCAAGGCCACTGTTGATTCCTCTCAGAAAATTGAAAGACTCCTTAAAGATTCTTCTGCTTTTTCTATATTCACGGATGGCAGTAAGACGTCGAATGATAATTTTGTGGGCTTTGCTTGCTTTTGTCCCGAACTTATTGTTCACATAAACATAAGCATGGAGAAAAATGCGTCAGTGTTTACGGCAGAATGTGCTGCTCTAAGTAGTGCTTTGGACATTATACTTGAAAATGATTCGCACAATTATTATATTTTTTCAGATACTCTTAGCTCTCTTCAAAGTCTTGAATCGGTTAAGGTTAACGCTAAAATTAATTCCTATATTTTAGACATCAAAAAGAAATATAATCAATTTATTCAAAATAATTCTAATACATATTCCATAAAATTTTACTGGGTTCCGTCTCATTCCGGAATCTGGGGTAATGAAGTTGCTGATGAAAATGCTACCACTTTCTGTTACTTAGATATTTGTAAAATTCCTTATACTGATTTGTATGAACTATTCATGAAAAAAGCCTTTTCCAACACTTTCAGAATAATTAAAAATCAAGGGTTATATAAAGGTAGATTTTATTTTCTTCATTATTATAAGGATAACCGTCTTCCTTGGTTTAATGGTACAAATCTATCTCCTCATTTTATTGTATCAATAAACAGAAGCAGAGCTGATCATTATCATCTTGCTGGCTCTCTTGCACGAATTGGCATCATTGACAGCGCTATGTGTACTTGCAACTATGAGTGTGAAACTCTTAATCATGTGCTTTGCAGTGCAATTTATATGATGCGCAAAGATTACTGGTGCTGAAAAAAATTTTTAAGTTAAAATTTCAACTGCCTTTGGACGTTTCTATATTTTTGGCTGGGCCCAATATCAAAGTCTGCCTTTATATTCACTCGTTTCTAAAAAGTTGTAACTTATATGTTTAAGAAAAATCAAATGGTTGTACATCCTCATGCTTAAATTTGTATAAGTTTTCTTGTTATGTTTACTCCATGTATAATTATATCTAACGTTGTAATAAATCTCTTCTGAGATTTTTAAATAAAAAAGAAAAAACAAACTGCAGAATGCCTTGGTAGTGTTCAATTTCTGCGGGGAATAGCAGCCATCCGCACAGGAGCAATTTTTCCGCATTCCTCATCATGCAGAATAAAAACATAGAAATACAATTATTTTCTTTAAGAGTACTATCATAATTTCCCTTGCAATTAGGGACACAACAACGTCGTGGCAATCAATGTAATAAAGAATTGTGTAAAACAAATTTTCGAAAAAAGTGATACTAATAAATGTTATTAAAACTAAATTAAAATGTATTGAAAAATAATAAATTCTATGAAATAAATGTGCTACGCATAAAGAGAAAAACCTGAAAAGTTAATAAATACTATTTACCTGCGTTGCCTTACCTTCAAAATGTGTAGCACACATTGATGTACATTTAAAAATTACGCGGGAAAGTGAGAGGCCGGTAGAGGAGATTGAGAGTCTGGTTGAGTGGGTTTGGTTAGGTATATTGATATATATATATATGTTGTCATTTTTGCCTCAGCATGGCTAGTAGGCTGTGGAAAAGCCATGCTTTCTACCTGAATCTATAGGTTAGGTACGAACAATGTCAGTGATGTTATCAACAACATAATATCACTGAAAGTGTAGGCTGTATTATGATTGTGTACTGACATAAGAATTTTAGAAATTAAATCTAATTTAAATCTATAGCATAAAGAGGTGAGATGTAACCGTATAATGTGTAAGGGAAAAGGAGTCAGCCAAACAGTTGCACACAGTATGTTAAACAAAAGACTGCGATACCCGTCCTTCGAGAAACCATTTTAGAAAATATAAGTTAGTATCAAACATAAGAGTGAACAATCCAAAGAGAACAATGGAGTTTGAAAGAATACATGCGGTGAAACACGTTTACAATTTATTTAATAAGCGTTTTTCAATCAAAGGTAACGAATGTTATTCATTACCTGATCCAAAAAGAATTTGTATGTGTCCTGTGTGGAACATCGATGAATTGCAAAAGTTAAAGCACGAGTTGAACGGCATAAAGAGTTCATTAAGCAATTATGATATGTTAGAATGGCATGCGCACACAGCAGATAGGAACAGCGCAAAGTTAGTTATGACGTATTTGAAGCGGCAAATCGCACCAGAATTTTTAACTCAAGCGTGGTGTAAATTTTACGAGCTAGCATCGTCCTTTCCTCTAATACCGATAGACCATATCAAGAAAAATAATGGACACTTTAAGTCTGTCCATTTGTGCGAAGCACCTGGAGCATTTGTAATGTCGTTAAACCACTGGTTAAAAACGAATACACCTGAGATTCAATGGGATTGGATTGCTACAACGCTAAATCCGTATTACGAAGGCTATTCCATTGGCGAGATGATTTCAGACGATAGAGTCATAAGACACACGTTCGATCATTGGTGCTTTGGGAAAGATAATACCGGTAACCTAAAGGTTTTAGAAAATTTGAACGAACTGATAAAAGCTGTGGAACCTCGTGACAATATATTTTTAGTCACTGCGGATGGCAGTATAGATTGTACAGATGATCCGGGGGAACAAGAGAGTATAGTAGCGCATTTAAACTTCTGCGAGACTATGGCTGCTTTGCATATTCTACAAACTGGGGGTAGTTTCTTGTTAAAGATTTTCACTACTTTCGAATGTCACACGATCTGCTTACTTTATTTACTGTGTTGCTGTTTTAAAGAAGTTAAAGTAGTTAAACCAGCTACGAGTAAAGAAGGAAATTCAGAAACTTATGTTGTCTGTACAAATTTTAAGGGGAAATCAGTCGTCCTGCCGCAATTAGAGGAGTTCATGAAGTACTATGAATGTGACTCTAAAAAAGCAATGTTCAATAAGGACGATATTCCATGTGCATTTATATCAAAGATTGTAGAGTGTAGTGCATTTTTTAAGTATCATCAAAGTCTAGTCATAATGAATAATGTCTCCGCATTCGGCCACAATAGCCCACAGATGTCGAAATATATCAAACAAATTCAGCATATGGTCAGTAAGAAATATATGACAGACTGTAATATCAGAAAAATGGAGTGGGGAGTCATTGTGGGAAATACAACGCTGACTACGACTAGCATAATTAAAAGAAGAAAAATGTTACAAGGTTCGCTCAACGAACATTACGAAAGAAATCATTTAGCACCATGGGATCAATTAAAAGCTATCTACGACGACTTGAACAGATTAGAGATTACCGAATATCCTTTGGATAAAACTCTGACAGTAAGCTATTTTACTTGGACTATAAACTTAAAATCCTGATACAGTAGAAATTAAAAATAATTGTTTTCTTTGTAGTTCAGGATAAACGAATTGCCAGGAGGTTTACAAATTTCTTTCGCAAAAAGATTTGATAGGGTGTACTCTTCAACATTCTGCAGCGGCGGTATGTTTGCGAGAAAAAATAAAATCGACGACCTTCTCACTGACATGGGATATTGGGCACAGTATCCTCCCACAAAAGATGTCAACGAATTGACGAAAAAGATTCTCTGCAAAGCGATGCATAAAGTTTTAACATTTCAATTCACTGATGACTACGATACCCACAAAATGATTAATACCATTTACGATACAATACAGAGCCTCGACATAGGAGATACTCTAGTATTAGTTGGTTACCCGTTGCTCACGTGTTTCACTGTTGGACTGCTCTACCTCATATGTTGTACTTTTAATTCGACTGCGCTCCGAGTTCATGACAGTATCGGTTCAGTGATCACGTTAGAATACTATAACAATAGCGAGGAGATACTGAAGCATTTAAGCGACGTTAAAGCTACCTCTTCTAACATTCAAGAAACAGGAGGTGCTATTTTGCAAATAATGCCTCCAGCGCTCCTGTACGGTAAGAACTTAGCGTGTCCCAGGAAAAATGTTCATGCCGTACCCTATGTTTCTATTCTATTTTTTCTTTCTAGAGAGTGATCTATTCTACCCAGTAGTGATTAGTAATCACTGGACTATCAAATCGTACATTCACCATGTCTTCACTACATTAAACATATCTTAAAGAAGGAAGAAACTAAAATGCAACGTTTCCATGTTATGTAAACAGCGGAAGTTGTATCAACATTTATCGTACAATAAACAATAGTTGTGTGACCAAATGGTGTACTATCCCCTTGAATTTTTATTACTAGAAGAAATTCGAAAGTAACAGTTTATGGCTGCCTCCTTTTTGTACAATTTATGGTTTCGTTTTTTAAATGTATGAACGACACAGAAAAACTTATTGAAATTTTTAATCTACCCTTTTAGATCTATGTGAACTGCTATCATGAAAATTGCTGCAATTGGTAGTTGCGTTCGTCTACTTTCAACTGAACGTGTTATTCCAAGAGTGTGCATCGTGGGCGCGGGACCCGCAGGTTTTTATGCTGCACAGCAACTCTTGAAGGTATGTAAAAACTTTGAAAGAAGTGGACTGCGGATTTTTATACGAAATAAAAATGTTCTGTATCAATTGCAAGACACAGAAGCCTGTACTTTTCATGCAATGAATTCGTGTAGACTTCCAGCGATGTGTACGTGGACGTATTGGAAAAATTACCAGTACCGTTCGGTTTGGTACGTTTCGGAGTAGCTCCGGACCATCCAGAAGTAAAGAACGTTATTCACACTTTCGAGAAAACAGCGTTGAATCCGCGTTTTCAATTTATAGGAAATGTGAATGTAGGGAAAGATGTAAGCGTACAGCAATTACAAGAGATTTATCATGCAGTTTTGTTGGTATGTATATAGATTGTTCTTATATTTGTTCATCTTTAAGATCTGTTATTTAATAGCAGACTGTTGTAGACGTATGGTGCGGAAGAGGACAAACAATTTAATATTCCTGGAGAACATTTGGAGAATGTCATATCGGGAAGACGATTCGTTGGTTGGTACAATGGGGTACCGGCAGATAGTACTTTGAAACTGAATTTGGATGTGGAAGAAGCAGTAGTATTAGGTCAAGGTAACGTCGCTATAGACATCGCAAGAATTCTGCTATCACCAGTGGATAAACTAAAGGTATGTATTAACCCTTAGCATTCACGTGACGACTTTATGTTGGAAACTAGAGGGAGGTTGTTGTAGCTCATGAGAGGGTTAGTGGTACGCATGGCTAGTAGGGCCTGCACTATTAATGTTTTTTATTTGGTGTATGACTCTCCACGAGCCACACAAAGAACTTCCCGATTCGTTAGTTGCAGTATACAGGGTGAATTCGATAAAGCAGGACACCTAAATATCTCCGTTACTTTTCGTTGTACAAAAAAACTTCGTAGGACAAAGTTACACTGTTTCAAGGGCCACATATAACGCTGCAAGGGAAAAAAATTTCAAGGTCATTTTTATGAGATTTCAAGGTTATCGATGTTTTTTTAAATGGAATGATATATTTCCGTTAACGTAATGTTGTACCTGACAAAATAACGAATTCATGCATGTAACACAATATGACTTTCAAATGACCTTCAAATAAGTTAAAAAAGTTATAAAGAATATATAATATTATATATTAATATTAATATAAAAAATTAATTAATTAGTATATTAATTAATTATTTTATAAAAATTAATTCACTTGGAAAAATTAAGTTTGAGGGAAAAATGAATTTTTTTGTAATCTGCATTTGGCTTCTGACAGAAATTTCAATAAAAAGGGAGAGCCGCAGTAAAAATTAAGTTAGTGAAATTAATTAATATATAAAATTAAGTAACCAAATTATAAATAATATACAATATTATATATTAATATATAAAATTAATTTATTAATATATTAATTAATTTTTAAAAATATGTTTCTTTAATTCAGTTGTAATTCTACTGTTTCAGAGCACCGATATAACATCATTCGCCTTGGTACAACTGTCGAAAAGCAAAGTGCGCAAAGTCTCATTGGTCGGAAGAAGGGGGCCGTTGCAAGCAGCATTTACGATAGCGGAGTTACGTGAGATAATAAAGTTAGATAATTGTAAAACTTACTGGCGTCCGGCTGATTTCGAAGGTATAAAAGGCACAGTTGACAGCTTGGCAAGGCCACGGAAAAGACTGACGGAACTTATGCTGAAGTCCCTGGGCGAAACACCTGCGAACAAAACCGAACCCGGTATAAAAGAGTTACATCCGATATTTTTAAGAAGTCCTACAGAATTTTTAGGCTCCGAAAGAGTCGAAGGAGTTAAGCTATCGATAAACAGACTCGAAGGAGATGATCACCAAAAACAAATAGCAGTACCAACTGAATCGGTTGAACAGATTCCCTGCGGCTTGGCATTTCGTAGTATTGGATACAAATCGGTTTCGATCGATGAATCGATACCATTTGACAGCAAGATAGGACGCGTGAAAAATTCAACGGGAAAAGTTACAGGCAATATTTATGCAGCTGGCTGGGTCGCGACGGGTCCTATTGGCGTGATATTATCAACCATGACGAACGCGTTTCATGTCGGTGGGTTAATGAACAAAGAGATCTCGGCTGTGGAAAATAAAGCTGGATCGTTAGGCTTGTACCAAATTCTCAAACAAAAAGATATACATCCGGTATCGTATAATGATTGGAAGAAGATCGATAAAGTGGAATGTGAAAGAGGAAAAGAATTGGGAAAGCCGAGAGAAAAGATAGTTGATATAAATGAAATGCTAGAAATAGCTTCGAGATGATTCATGGAAAATGGAAGGAGTTACAGTTGATATTTATACTTTGTTATAATTTAATATATTCATTAACTTAAATTGTTTTTCAACTACTATTTTTAATCGTTATGTTGTATCGAAGCATAATTTAATAACCAGTACGAAATAATAAACTTATCAATGTATTGTGTTCAATAAATTAATGTGTGCGAATGTTCATGGTTTAAGAGGCAAGGGGCACCACGTGACATACCTATTCTATGGTATTTATCCGTATTACTGATAAATATACATATATATCAGTCTAACGCTTCAATTTTGCTATGATTCCATGTTTTTCCCTTTTTTTTTATTAATGTCTTTATTAAGGGGGTAAGGTACAGGCAGATTCTAGGGGTTGTCTCAGTGTTGCTACCTTCTAAGCTGAAAAACGGATTTGACAACACTGATAGAAGCTTCTGCCTGATTACTACAAAACGGAGCTGCTTGTTATTTCCATATTCTGGTTTTGAATATTACATTCCATGCTTGATTCCGTATAGATTTCTTATAGATTCCGAGCGGTTATGCTCGGTAATATGCGTGCGATCGTCCTACAAACGGACGAAAATTCATACATTGACTTCGTCGCTGTGGCATACATATGTATCAGCCTATCGTTTCAGTAACGCATTAGTCCTCCTGACTAGGCCCCATCTAGTGTCTAACTAGATGAACTAAATTTGGCTCTAGACTTAGTGTTAGATGTATCTATGCTCTGTCTGTAGGAACGAAATATGGGGAAATTGAATGCAATCACAGTAAACAATTGTTTGTCCTTATACAAGCATGTTACGGGGTGTGTGAGGGCTCATTATAAAGAGGAGGGTTAATTGTTGTAAGGTGCACTCATTGTATCAGTAACAAAAATCGTTTTGTACTAGAAAAATACATGGGAACCTAAGGGTGGTTGTCTCGATTTTTTCACTCTACTTTGGACGCTCATATTACTAAATATAAACATAACCTGGTTATATAATGAGTGCACCTTACAACAATTAACCCTCCTCTTTATAATGAGCCCTCATACAACTCCTATTATGTTCGTAGAAGGTCAAACAACTGTTTGCCGCAAACGCTGTTTTGATGATGAAAAAACAGCAAATAACATTTGCCTGAACTATTTTTTTATTGTGCTTATTATTCAGATATAGTATCTACCCAATGTTCTAACACATGAAACCTGTGGTAAAAACAAATATAACAACAAATCTTTTCGCACCACGAACATGCAATTATACTTGATCAATTATCTGCATAAACGAAATATTTTTTAAATATAAATTGCGTACAATTTGCATGACGAATAAAAGTAAATATTTTATATACATATATTCCATAGAAGACTAAGTAGAATACTACGTATTTCACATAATAGAAACTAGTACATAGTAAAATTAGCGTACATTAATTTTGCACAGGTCACTTTGAGTTTATCTATTAAATGGTAAAATCTGTAGCTTCTGTTATTACAAAATTAACCAATCAATTTCATTGTCACGTATTACTACTAATATAAATAATATTCTTTAAATCAGCATTTGTATTTCTCATTCACAGCAATGGAACAAAGACCAATGTTTACACCCCATTCAAATTCCACGATACAGATTGTTTACTTCATAAGGTATATTGGTATAAGGTATATTATATAGTTAAAATTAAAAAGGAAACGAAATATGTATCTAAAACAAACCAAGTACATTTGATTGTTGAAATTCAATCTGTATTTTCATTTATTATTATAAAAGCTGCTGTGACTTGACACGCTGATTAACTGTTTTAAAACAAATTGTATAAGACACGATCACATAGGTCACGTATAAAGTTAGATTATTATCTGAGTATATAATAGTTTTCAAGATCACTAGTTGCATGTTCCTCACTGCTAACACATTTTCTTGCCATAATCAGGATCTGACCGTGTTCAAATTGAAGTAGTTCAGCTACTGATTCTGCTTCGTATGCAACCTGTAAAAGATAAATTGAAAAAACACAAAGTATCGTATCAAAAAAAATCCTAATACTTTATAGGTAGTAAATACTTATCTAATTTATCTCTTTTACACCGAATTATTCAGAAGCTGTGAAAACAATTCTACACGGTCGTACAATTTTGGGGTACTTCACTCTTCTCTGTAACTATTTTAATTCACAATAAGATTAATTTCAAAAATTAAATAATCTACGCGTTCCGTTGCACGTATTATATTTACATTTAATTAATGTACACTTCTATCGTCTTTATATTTTTATAGAAATTATCGAAAATGTATTTCATGTAAAAACATAACCAAAAATTTATGACACTCCACAAACCATTCATTTTATTTGGTCTCGGTACATTTGTGTCCAAAAATACTGTGCCCAATTCTATTTGTGTCCAATTGAAACGTGTCCAATCGTACTTGTGTCTAATAAAAACGTGTCCAATCGTACTTGTGTCTAATCGTACTTGTGCCCAATAGAGATGTGTCCAATCTTTCATGTGTCCAATCATGTTGTTTCCAAAAGATATGTGCCCAATAGCTAAATGTCCAATCGTACTGTGTCTAATCGAAGGCCTCTCGTTTTAGACTCTGGCATCGTGAATAGAATATGGGGAAATTGAATGCAATCACGGGCAGTCGCTTTTTTCCCTTATACGAGCATATTTTGAGCTGCACAAGGGGCTCTGCCCATCATATCAGTCAAAAATGTCTATTTGTAATAGAAAAATACATCGGAATCTGCTGGTGTTTTTCTCGATGTATGCTCTACTTTGGGCTTATTTTTCTGTTACAAATAGACATTTTTGACTGATATGACGGGGCAGAGCGCGGTGCAGTTAACCTTCCTCTATCAAATGAACCCTTGTGCAGCTCAAAATATGCTCGTATAAGGGAAAAAAGCGACTTCCCGCAAATCCATGTTTCGATACAAAATCTAGTAAGATTCTAGTTACTTTCTAGTTATATCACGTGGTGCCCCTTGCCTCTTACGAGCTGTGTGAGAGCTCATTATAAAGAGGAAGGTCGATTGTAGCGGACTCCACTCATGATTTAAGTAAACAAAACCGTTTTATATTAGAAAAATACATGGGAACCTGAGGGTGATTGTCTCGATTTTCCCCTACTTCAGACGCTCATAATTATAAACATAATCTCGTTAAATCATGAGAACAGCCCGCTACAATCGACCTTCCTCTTTATAATTAGCCCTCACACAGCTCCTAATATGCTCGTATAAGGTCAAACAACATATCCCCGTAAACACTGTTTTGATGATGAAATCACTTGTGAAATTACGCACGCACCACGCACTGTGTACTGTGTTGTACCAGGTTGTACTGTGTATGACTGTGTAGTAATAAAAATGGCTGCCGTTAAACTTGGTCCATATTTAAAAGAGTTACGAATTCTTTTGTGTCAAACATCTACGAGTAGTCAAGGTGTTAGGTAATGATATTATTTCTAAATATGAAATTTTCGTATCATTAGAAAATTTAATATTTGTCTATAATTATGATGTTTAAATCCTAACCTATTTTTTTCAGAGATTTTATCCAACAGCAGTATGTACCTCTTAAAAAAAATAATCCACAGTTTCCAATTTTGATTAGAGAATGTTCGGCAACCGAACCATTTCTATACGCACGATATGGTAAATGAAATTGAAAAATATTTCATATAATATTGTAGATCACAAATCTGTGGAATTTGTTTTGATCAAACTTTATAGCTAGAAATTCAAGTGATATTCAATAATTCTATTTTATATTAGTAATAATATGTTCATAATGTATTTCAGAATACGGAAAAGAGCAGTGTGTTTCTCTACAAAACTTAAAGTCTGATGATATACTTACACGCATTAAGGAGCTTGCATCTAGTAAACCTTAATTAGGATATGTCTGTTATAAATGTACTTTAATTTATTTAGTAATAAAATAGCATAAAGTTATGTTGTTGTATATATTTAATTGTATGTCGTCATTAATATTAAAAATAGGTACCATATATGTATAGAGTGACTCAGATTAATTATTCAGACGCTCCAAAAAGGACGATAACGTTTTTAATATTATACTATATACGATTTGAACCTTTTCAGAAAGCTAGAGCTTGTTTACTGCAGGATGCGAAACAAAATTCTTTCGAAAATTGCAATTTCCTGGAATTGTAGAGAAAATACTAATAGTTACACTTTACAACTTTTTTATGTGAATCTATATAGAAAATTTAAAACATGCGTTTTGTAGATTTGTGTCGATGAATGATAAACATTTTTTGAAAATTTGGGCAAAATCGGTCAACGTTACAATGAGCTACAAATTCATTTTCACGATTGTTGCTGCATCTGAGGATTCTTACATCTTTTAATGCCTGTTGTTTTTTCCGCATCGACCGATTTCAATGAAGCTTCCACGACGCATACAATCGACACAAATCTACAAAACGTATTTTCTAAATTTTCAAAATAGGCTCAATTAAAAAAGTTGTAAAATAAAACTTTTATTTTTCTTCTACAATTCCAGTCAATTGCAATTTTTGAAAAAATTCCTTTTTACATCCTGTAGCAAACTAATTGCTCTAGCTTCCTAAAAACGTTCAAATCGTATGATAAAACATTTAATAAAAAAAAGTAAAAAAGTCTTTTTCGGAGCTTCCGATTCACTGTATCTATTTTTGTTAATCGTTGTAATTAAACTTTAAAAAAATTCATGGGAAATGCTGTGCATCATGATTTCATGAATTAATTGTTGGCATAAATATTTTAAAATAAATTTTTTAATAAATATTCTTATGATATATTTATGTTAATCATATGGCAGACATGATCATAGCATGATAATTAAAACTGATTTTGCTAAACATATGATCATAAATATAAATAGCTACTCAAAAAAATGTAATATGTATATCACATGGTATAGATGTTAGGTATTATAAAAATATTATTTTATTTATAGATAATTTGATGATATTACACGACGAAGTATATTATAAAAATCAAACTGAAAGAGTATTATTTATTATTTATTAATTATCGTTACGTTTTCATTATTTACAAATATATTAAAAACAAAATTATTTATGAATGAAATAAATCATTTTCTTTCAATAAGGGCTGTTACTTTCCTTCGAAGCTCGAAGAAGCTTCGATTTCAGATCCTTCAAAGCTTCGAAATTTAAACATCTGTAGTCTGTAATTATTAGAGGATTAAAAGAAACGAAGTTTTGAACTTCGAAGTTTCGCAGCTAAGTTATATTGGATACAGGTACAGGCACTCCTACTTTTCGAAAAAAATAGGCCACCTCAGCTAAAAGATTGATTAAATTATAACTTCATACGATTCGAAGACTTCGAAACTTCTGGCACTTTGAAGATTTAATATTTCGTGAATAACAATAACTTTTAGATCATTTCATTTCAATAATAGTCATACCTTGTCTTCGGTTTAAACATACCATTATAATTTTTACAGCAGCATATAATGTAATCTTTAATGCGTAATTATGTTACAATAGTACATTTAACAAAAACTATTAAAAAATGAGATGAAACTAAATAGAAAGTAATTCATATAGTAAAAAGCATATAGTATATCATCTTGGTTCATCTTGGAAAATTTACTGTGATAATATTTTGCGAATTATCCAATACTTAGTTTACACGATAAAAACAGAGAAGTGGCAACCTATAAAAATTTTAATATTACAATAATGTACGAGGTTCTAATCAATACTTTTTTAAATTGATAAATTGTAAAAAAATAATAAAAACTGTAATTCAAGGTAACGTTATAAATTCTTAGTACTTTATTGAAAAAATTACGTTTATTGTTTTCACGTATAAATATATGTAACAAAAGTTGTTATCTCCTTTTTTTAAATAAAATAAAACAGTATCGGTATTTGATTAAAAGACTTTTATATACCACTATATATGTAGTTAGCAGGATTATTTTGATCATGTGTTTTATTTCCTATTTATTTCTAAAGTATATAATTGTAATTAATGTAAAGGATACATTTAAAACATTTGTACACTTATTATCTACAACAAAACCATTTTCGTCGGATAACGTTAACGTTAAACAACTGTGTTCATATAATTTCTATACCGTTAAAAAGTAAATGGTTTAAATAATTTATATGAGTAAATTATTCTCGTTTCGTTACGTTCATATACACATTTTCAGTTTAACAGAATTACATATATTCGAAATATCTGTACGTTTAAGTAATTATAGTTTGCTTTATAGTTACCGATAACTGGTTTATATAACACAATGTAAACTGTAAACCTTTCTATGTCGAACGAAATCATTCACGGTACGTAACATTAGATATATTATAAAAATTATATGGTAAGTTGGGAGGTAAAAAATTTTGCAGTGTAGCTGGCACCGCGTTAAAGTATGTTGTATTTCTTTCTCGAAATACAGCATCCGGCGCAGTAACAGTTACGTCGGATTGAAAATTTTGAATAGCCGTAGTTGGAATAGTTTGTACAACAATTGGTTGAGATGCTGACGCATGTGATACAGCTTGTATTACCTGTGAACATTCAAAAGACATAAAGGATATAAAATAAAATACAAGATGTTCAATTAAAATGAATATTCAATAAAATTTGATAGTTTTAGGAAAAGCTAGAAGGCTACATAAGTGAGTCAAAATGATGTCAATAAAATAAACATACAGTGTGTACAGAAAGTATTTGACACTGATAAATTTCAAACAATTTCAAACAAAACTATGAAATTGTTTATAAACTATTTATCTGTGAACAATGAATATGTACATATTCTGAGAAGTATCTATAGAATAGATACAACGCAAAAAGAAATCATTCCATACGCTCGATTAACTTGCGAATGTAACAAGGAAAAACAAAAAATGGATTGAAATACACCAGCAAAAAGTATTCGTATAGTTTCGAACTTTCTACAATTTGAGAAAAAAAACCTAATGTAAGTTAACGTGACATTAAAAAATTATTAATTAATATTTGGTTAGATAGCATTTGGCCTTTATAACTGCTGCAATTCTTCTCGGTATTGAATTTACTAAATTTGAGGTGACGTGTTGTGGGATTCTGTTCCACTCTTCCTTCGGTGCATTTTTAAGCTCTCTTTTGAAGAAATTTCATGTTTTCTGATCCTGTCGTTCTAAATAACCCCATAGGTGCTCTATAACATTGATATCGGGAAATTGTGGCGGAGTTTCCAGATACGCTAGTGGTGTTACGTAGTATCCATATTCTGGTACTATACGCAGTATGCTTCGGACTATACTTAACTTACGAAATCATCTTTAACGTTCATTTTCTCTACACTGAGATCTGCACAGGGTTGCGTTTCAAAATATCAATATAGACCCTGTGGTTCATTATTCTATCAATAAATTCTAATGAGCCAACACCAGCTGCGCTCGTGCAGCCCCAAACTAGTACTGAACCTCCATCGTGTTCGACTGTAGGTTTTAAATGTTTGTGGTTTCAATTCTCTATTTTTTTTTTCTCCAAACGATACAGTGTCCATCAAACCCAAAAATATTGAACTTTAATCTGTGAAGATCACTTTATTCCAGTACTCCACTGGTGTAGTTACATTAATATTTGCGAATTCCTTCTATTCGTTTCGTTAAATTTTTTACGGGCCACCCGTCCGTGATATCCTGGATTTCGTATAAAACTGCGCACAGTACTAGTAGCAGCAGATACATCAACGTTCAAATTATTTTTAACGTGTTCAACTATTTTTATTGTGTTTATTCCTGGATTTGTCTTTACCATTCTAATAATAACACTACCAGTGTGTATCGATTGATTTTTCGTGGACGTCCACTTCTTGATTTATTTTGTAGTCTTTTTCGTAGCCCATGCCTGTTAATTAAACTTTCTATAGTAGATCGAGGTCTACTTAGAATACGCGAAATTTCTGCTAAACTTTTACACTGAATGTACAAGTTAATAATCATTTTTCTTTCTACTATTGTTGTTTCCGCACGTTTCTGTCCCATTTTTTAACGATAATTTTGAATATTTCGGAATTTTCAAATGCTATCAATGCCAATAACGTTTCTATATCTATATACTGAGAAGATCAATCATACTTACACCGAAATTTGTTTATGTTTACATGGTATGTTTACATTAAGAACTATTCCCTACGCAGTTCGAATTAATTAGTAGTGTACGAATACTATTTTCTGGTGTATTTCAGTCGATTTTTTGTTTTTTCTTATTACATTCGCAAATTAATCAAGAAACTAATCGAGAAGTTTTTTGCATTGTATCTTTCTATAGACTTCTCTATAGACTTCTCAGAATATGTACATATTCATCGTTTCCAGAAGAAATAGTTAATAAACAACAATTTCACAGTTTTGTTTGAAATTTGTCAGTGTACGAATACTTTATACTCACCCACTGTAGGTATGTAATGTAGGTATGTAAAGAAACTAGTTTCAATAATAATACACTTTACCGACGAGAATTGAAAAGCTTGCTTAAAACAGAGTATTTGATAAGAGAATAATTTGTTTACTTGGACTGTTGACGATTCTGAATGGGATATAGCAGACAAAGGGTCTTCAGATGTGTTAGACTGGACTGGTTGTTCTGGTTGCTGCTGCTGCTGCTGCTGCTGTTGATGTAATTGTTGCTGCGATGGTTGAGATTGAGACAAATGTTTCGTATGAGATGTATTAATGCCATGCCTGCGTTTCATATGTTTATTATAGTTTGGCCAATTCGTGAAATGATGTTGACATTCAAGGCAACTATATGGTCGTTCACCCGTATGTTGTCTTCTATGAGTCTAACATTAAAGTAAACCATTAGTGCTTTGTATTATATAGTGGTATTGTATCAATTTTTCATATACAGGATGTTCGCGGCTATAATTCGCCATCGTTTCGCCATCTTGCAAATAATAAATATTGGGACAATCTTAAAGAGCATTCCTGTTCCATATTTCTGACATTGTATTACTACCCTTTGAAGGTCATTCTGTCATATAAGGATGAATTTTGATATTTAGACACATTTTCATTTGATATAAAAAAATTTAAACAATTGAACTATTGTCGCCTTCATTTCTAAAAAAACAAATAGCACAAACAGAAAGAAAATTAAATACGCCATTTGCGTAATATTTGCAAAAAGCAGTATTACTATTCTCGCCCTTTATTTTCTTCGAATATATAAATAATATTACTGCAAGAAAAACGATAGCTAGCAATAGCCACAAAACAACACTCTGTATAATACGAACGAAGATATTCAATTAACTTACAGTTAATATGCCTTTGAAGCGAAAACATTTACCACAAAATTCGCATGTAAACGGCATTGCTCCAGTATGTATTCTATGATGTTCTCTTAATGTACCTTTCTCTCGAAAAGTTCTACCGCAGACAGCACACTGATGCGGCTTAGCTCCAGTATGAACTGTTTCGTGTTTCTTCAATTGCAATGGAGTTTTAAAGCTGCAAATTTGTATTTGATTCTGTCATTATAATATTCGTATTAAAAAAAAAGAAGAAAACTATAATCTATATTTCGTTACAAAATATAAGCGTACGCTTTTGAACACTGAGTACAACTGTAAGGCTTGTCTGCTGAATGCGTTAAGAAATGTGCCTCCAGATTTCCTTTCTGAATAAAACTTTTACCACATTGATCGCACGTGAAATTCCGAACGCCTGAATGAATTCGTTTGTGCGTAACTAAGTTTGGCTTTGTTGAAAATCTGGAAAAGTTTTTGTCATCTTTTAATATTCAAGAAACATAAACTATGAAATTGGAGATTACAGGGATCAATTTGAATTACCTTTTGTCACATTGATCGCATGGAAATCTATTCTTCATTGTATCCGGCAAATGGCATCGACTATGGATGTACAAAGCACTTTGTTGTCTAAATGCCTTTCCACAAGTTTGACATACATGAGGCCGTTCTTCACTATGAATTGCTTTGTGAGAATCTAATACTTTTTTATGTACAAATGATTTCCCACAATCTTCGCAACTAAGTATATATACATATACATACATATATACATACATACATGCGTATATATGTGCACCGTATATATTATATATGAAAATGTATTGTATGTTAACAAGCTATACAAAATAATAAGTAGTCACGTGTTTCAGTTAAAAAACAAAATTATATTTACCTGAATTTTGCTTTATTTTTATGTCGTTTGACATGAGTAAGGAAACCATAATATTTATCATAAACTTTACAGCATAAAACACACATGTATTTCGCTTGTTGATTGTGAACTGTCTCGTGATGTACCTCTAATCCTTCTAAACTTGGCAATTTATCGTTACAATCTGTGCAAAGCCAAGGGTACCTATCCATACTGTCTCCTCTTTTATGTCCAAATTTTAATGCTTCCGATGTATGTGATTCGATGATCTCCAAATCCGAATCTGTGCCTATATACATAACAGCATAATCCGATAAATGTAAGTACGCATTGTAAAATTTACGATTTGCGCATTTAAAATTAAATACCAATATGGACATTAATACCAATAATAACACAGATTTCTTGCAATTCAAAATGTTAGATTTGCGAATAAATGTTTCACAAGTCATTTTCGTCTAATCTACAAAAGGTTCTCGAAAATTTCCGAGCTTAGTCCCGAGAAAATCATTTGAGAACCCAAACGCGCTTGAAAAATCCAAAATTCTCTGGAATTCCGAAATTTTCGAGAACTTGACCTGTCTTGATCCACCCTGACCACCGTAGTGTTATACAGTGATTCCGATTAATATTCGAACGCTCTAAAAAAAAACGATAACTTTTTAAATATTTGACTATACGATTTGAACTTTTTTGGGAAGCTACAGCAATTAGTTTACTACAGGATATAAAAAGGAATTTTTCAGAAATTGCAATTGGTCGGAATTGTAGAGAAAATACTAAAAGTTGCATTTTACAACTTTTCCACGTTTCCATGTCACCTATATTGAAAATTTGTAAAATATGTGTCGATTGTATGCATTGTAAAGTTTCATTGAAATCGGTTGATACGGGTAAAAACAACAGGCACTATAACTTTGTAACATGTAAGTAAAATCCTTTGATTTATTACAGTTAGAGGCTGAAAATTGTAAACATCTGAAATGTTTGTAACTCGTTGCAACATCGACCGATTTTGAGGAAATTTTCAGAATATGTTTAATCGATACAGGTCTAAGAAACGTGTTCTCTAAATTTTCCACGTAATCCCACGTAAACAAGTTGCAAAATACAACTTTTAGAATTCTCTCTGCAATTCCGACAACTTGCGATTTCTTAGAAAAATGTTTTTCACGTTGTGTAGCAAATATTGTGTGTTCTTGTTTCTGAAACAAGTTCAAATCATACGATCCAATATTTAAAAAGTAATTGTCTTTTTTAAAAGTGTCCAAATATTAGTGGAAGTCACTGTACATTGATATTATGATAGATCTATCTTATGAATGTTTTTACCTGTCATATAATTATCAGGAATCTTAACATTAGTTTTTACATTCATACTGTTATGTTCTTTTTCTAAATCAGAATTTATATATAGGTGTGTCTCGTCCAATTTCTCATTCTGATTTTTCCGTTTCAGCTTTTTTTTTGTCTGTTTCGGCGATGGTTTCTTCATTTGTATTTTACATTTTTTTTCTTTCGCATTACTCTCCGATTGTTTGACCTCATATTTCTTTTGATTAATACTTTTAGCTTCCTCGATGAAATAGTTCTGTGATACATTCGATTCGTGAATGTAATTATTCACAGCTGACAGCTGACATTCCGTGACAGTGTCTCCGGGTTCTTCCTCCTCTTTTGGGAACGAGTCAGCTTTTTGAATATAATCTATGTTTGTTTCTAATGACTGTGGTTCAGACTTAGTATTTATAAGTAATTGCCTGAGAGACGTTTGTGCCTGGTTGGTTTTCTCGAAAAACTCATTGCACTGATTCAATAATATACAACAGTCTATGCAAACTGTAAGTGGCAATCCATCGGTTATCAATACCTGCAAAAAGCGTTTGCTTAAATATGACACGTACCTATAAAAAGAAGTGAATTGTATGCCAATAATAAGAAACCAATAAATAGAAACAGATTCTCGCTGTCTGTCGAAATTCGAGTAATTGTAATTAATGAAATGGCTATGAGAATGACAGACAGAATTTTCTCAAAATACCAGATTGCTCCCGTTAAAAAGAGACTTTCGAAGAATACGAATGTTCTCACCTGAATTTGCAAACACTTAGCTATTTTAACGTCTATAGCTAACTTTTGTCCTTCGGCATCATAAATTCCAATAAAGTTTTCTTTGGTCTCGGCGCAGAGCCGGCAAAGTTCCGGCTCCGTCATTGTTCACATACAAAATCTGAAGGTATGTATCGCGGTACAGTACATTGTCACAAAAATTGAAGGTCTCATCGCATCATCTCGCATTTACACTGCGATATGTGATAAATAAAAAATTCATTCGGACGCCAAACAAGATAGCGGACATGTTGTTTCTTTGCACAATAAAAATATAAACTGCTTTTCAGTGCGCATAGAAAATATTATTTTTCATGGATTATTCTCCTAATACGTGTGTCCGGTAACGATGCTAGATTCTTAGGAAATAATTAACGCTGGACTTCCCATTATGTTATATCTGGACAAAACCACCCATTTATTTCATTATGCTTGTTTAGTAAAGTGTATACTGTTACTCTCCGCTGCTACGTATCTACGTAAGTACATATACGCACTAGTTACTTACACATGCATATGCATATGCATGCACAGTAGGGATATTTCGATTCACTTCAACGAATCGATTCTCTAGTCGATTCAGAATCGAAATGTGAGAATCAATTCTCTAGTCCTAGTCGATTCAGGATCGAAATCTGAGAATCGATTCCCTGAAAAAGTCGGAATCAGAGAATCGATGTTGGTTAGTTTATTCCAATTCCAATTTATTCTTTACTCTATTTTGTTTACATAGAGATGGCGTTGGAGAGCCGGAGCTCTATCTGCCCAATCCAAACCTATCTTTACATTACCTAACCCACGTTTTTCCTTACACGTACTCATCATTTTTATAAAAACTATCTACTCTATGTGTATATGAACTATTATTATAAGATGCATTACCGCGCATATTCGAATATCAGAATAAACAGAAAACCGAATAATTGTAATCTCACAGATACCCATTCAGCACCATCTGCCGCCGAGCCCAGCCTGCAGGGCCCCTGACCCTGACTGAGATCCCGTGCCGGACATCGCTTCGAGCTGGTCTAGGCCGAGTCGGCACAGTTTCTGCAGGTATACTGATTACGCCTGGGCGCGCAGATCACTTGCA
>CM052339.1:13992668-14028696 GCA_028455595.1 Lasioglossum vierecki | reverse complement strand
TCAATTTAAAAAAAATGAAGGTGACCTTGAAATGTCCGAAGTGCCTCCACCCGCAAAAAAATTATTACCGCCGCCGGGTGGCCTCCTTGGTACTGTGCAATTTTATTTCAACAAATATTCCTGTATAACTTTTCGAAGATATCTGAGGTGCTAATAGTTATTGCCCCACCCTGCATCTCCTACGTATACCTGTATAAATAAAGATTAAATGCTGTTCCAACGGCTGGACCAATTTGGCTAATTAAAAAAAAAATGTTCATAATAGTCCGAATAAGGTTTTTAGGGAAAGAAAAATTAGAAAAGTTGCCCGGAAAAATGGAAAATTCGGGAAAAAATGAAAGTACTTTTTTCTATGAGATTTTTATACGAACCCAAGACCATAACTAACGATTCGAACGATGGATATGCATGGAAATTCTTTTTTTTGTTTTGTTTGTTATGGTTCTGGAAAATTTTTCAGCAAAAAATAATTCGAGACAATTACAAAGGAAAGTCGGAGATTTCGGACAAAATGCAAAAATTATAATTTTTTAGACGACATAAGTAGCAGGTTGACACGTTTAAACAAAATTGAAATTTGAACGGGACAACGTCTGTCAGGTCAGCTAGTATCACATATAACTTAGCAGCGAAATTTCAAAGTTCAGAGCTTCGGAACTCCGTTTCTTTTAATCCTCTAATAATTGACTACAGAGGTTCGAATTTGCAAGCTTCGAAACTTCGATTCCCATCACCTCCGAATTTCTGAAATCGAAGTTCCGAGATTCAAAATCTTCGACCTTCGTAGGAAAGTAACAGCCCTATTAAATATAGTACACCGAAATATATACGGTACACTTATTAGTGTTTCGACATAGCTGCTGAAAGTAGGTAAACATAAATCTGGAAAACGGACATTGTGCACCCTGGCCTCTTTAGGTACGTATATGTATATACAATGTACATATATGTACATAGAGGAAGACATATTTCAATTAGTAAAAGGGTGTCACTATGGTGCAACCTTCGTTTCGTGTCGTTTCGTTTCGACTTCAACAAAAGCTATTTGCTCTTCTCTTTCACTTTTATATTTACTGTCTCGATTTTTCCTGTTGTATATTCGCTTTAGTTTTACCGTTTACATAAATTTCAATACTCAACCTATAGCCATCTCAGTGTTGGCTTTGGCTTTCAAAACAGACATTTATAACAGATGTATTAATGCTCTCGGCACACTGTTTCGATCAAATTTTTACTTAGAAGCAATTCTGAAATTTATCAAATTGAAATTTCGACGTTTCGATCTATGTTTAAATCATCTTTAAGACAATTAATAATTGCGTCTGTCAATTATTAAACAAAAAGCTTATTATATTAACCATTAATATCAGTTGATTAACATCGAATATCTACTTATGAAATAAGTTACTCGCTTGCTTTATGAGAATAATTTTAAAATTATTTATAAAATTAATTATTATAAAAATGTAAAATTATTTATAAAATTATACTTATAAAGCAAGCGATTAACTTATTTCATAAGTAGATATTCGATGTTAATCAAATGATATTAATAGTTAATATAATAAGTTTTTTGTTTAATAATTGACAGACGCAACTATTAATTGTCTTGAAGATGATCTGAACATAGATCGAAATGTCGAAATTTCAATTTGATAAATTTCAGAATTGCTTCTAAGTAAAAATTCGATCGAAACAGTGTGCCGAGAGCATTAATACATCTTTTATAAAAAAATATACGGTCGCTAGAAAGGAACATTTAGACATTTATAACCATATTTATGCATAAACCTATAATATATGCTGGACGTGAAAGGAAATAGTATCTTCGCATTATCTAGTACACAGCAAAATGGTCCAATACTAATTTTTCCCTGTAACTCTACGATCATAAACAATAAAAACATTGTTGAGCTAACTATACATATAATAAGAGCTACGATTCTACACTACTCTATACTACTACCTTCTATTTATAAAAATGTTAATGATGAACCTGTCTTCTTCCATTAGCAGTAGCTCTAAAAAAATGTATCGCAAGCATGCAATTTTACGTTTTAATAAAAAGATTAACTTATTCCTTGGACTAATTTAATTAAAAAACCAAAGTGAATTTATCTATATCTTCATTAGATTCCGAGAAAACAGCTCCTAACGTTTTGTTTGGCATATCTCGCATCAAAAGATGAATAATCGATTTGTGGATATACAATACGTATAATATTAAAGTGAACGAAAGAAGAGGCAAAAATAACATATTGTTAAATTGATATAAATGAAGCAAACTGAAGCAGAGTTTTAGCTTTAACTCATCTGGAAAATCAAATAAGTTCGATTCGATGTTTCTTTTATTTTTCTTCCAGAGCTAATATAAAGTAACTCTAATTTTTCCAATGTTCGATCTGCTGCAAATGAATATTTGTAAATACTGTAAATAGTGCAAATATAATACTTGCAAATAAATATTGTAAAATTGTTAACCAATATTATAAATTTACAAATAAATATTGAAAATTTTGTAAACGAATATTGTGAATATTGCAAATGTTGCGAATATTGTAAATTTTGCAAATAAATCCTATAAGTATAATGTGAAACTGTGAAATTGCAAAATTGTACAGTTTTGAAGTTGCAAAGTAGAAAATTGTGAAACTGTGAAATTGTAAAATTCCAAAGCAACAAATCGTAAAACTGTAAAATTCTAAAATTACAAAGTTGAACATGGTGAAATTGCAAAATTGTACAGTTTCAAAGTAGCAAAGTAGGAAATTGCGAAAGTGTGCAGCTTTAAAGTTGTAAAGTAGAAAATTATAAAATTCCAAAACAACAAATTGTAAAACTATGTAAACGCTTACTTTTTCCTACAATTGTTGTAAATTCCAATATTCGATCGAAGTACTGAAATTATGTTGTGACGTTGCGGTTGCATTTATTTCGCGAACACTTTCCCCGACCGGTAATCGCATCTTCTAGGCCACAACACTGAATGATAACAATATAGAACTTTCCTATTTTCCTAGCACCATTTCGCTGAATGCGTTCTGAAAAATGATCTGAGATAAACTAAGTGTATATTGTAAATACAAAATAAACGGAATCTTTCAATGATTTAAATATATAATAATAATAATAATAATAATAATTATTATTATATATCGATTTCCGTTAATTTACAAGTTTAATATATGTATGACGTCGAATTAGTACATGTATGATTTATGTAATAGAATCTATAATAATATAAACTGTTTATTTTACTATACTTACTTATCGAAAAAATGTATACACCTCGCATAATTTTTGATACACTATTGAAAATTTGTGGTATTAAATGTATTAGATCTCTTGTAAACATAACAAAAACAATTTTATAGGACAATTTATTGGTACATGTTTACATTTAATATTTTGTATTCATTCTATACTGAAGCAACAAGGTCATAAAAAAGTCTATCATAAAATACTATGGTTATATATTCATAATTTTAAAAAATGATGTTTTTTATTCGTTATAATCTTCATATAAATTCCCATTCGTAATACATTAAAATTTACTGTGCAATATTATTTACAATATCTTGCATATATATCTTATTAGTATTATATAGATTTTTAATAAAAGTTTCCAAGATTAATTCATCAATAAACTTATGAACCAAAGAAATCGTATTCGACCAATCGACGTGGTTTACTTTTTGGGTTTCCAGGTCACCTACATCACCTTTTAAAATTATTATGTCTAACGGTACACGAAACGTTCTCGATTACTAATGTAAAAGAGTATTGGAAATATGAACGAACTCAATAATAAATAATAAATTGTCCTGCAGAGCTTTCTGTCAAGATAAAAATATGAACATACGTGTCTGTTAAGTTTGTAACCATATACTTTCTATCTATAAGGTATTCCCTCGTTAAACTTTCTCATAATATTACTTTTACTATACTGATTAATATCGTTTATGGAAACTCATAAACATTAACGTTGGCGTTATATAATTTTCAGCAGAAAACGATAGCGATTTATTTTGGACTTTAGGGATGTTTCAGCGAAAGTCTACATTTTCTTGAAATTCTCTAACACATAATTCAATAAGATTACGAGTATATGTCAGTCTTAATGACTTCTATATGGAAAGTAGTGGTCTTAATTATGCAAATTGCGAACAATGATCCTACGCTAACATACACACAAAAATGAAAGTAAAAATAACTCTCAAAATACTTTTTTTCTCGCGTGATAAATCAAACTTTCATTGGCATTATACGTTTTATTAATAACTATAAAAAAATAACCATTATGTTAATACTTTTTTTCGAGTCAGTTATATATGTAACAACAATCCATACAATCTAAATAAAAAACTCGTAATAATAAGTTTTCGTAAAATTTCGAATCATTTCGAACATTAATAATGTCATTTTCTATTGATTTATCAACCACAAAAATTCCACACAATTTTAATAAAAACGCTTGCCACCGAGTATTATTTAAAATTGCATTGTCATAGATAAATAATACAAGATTATATACAATATACAAGATTTTTTAAAAGTTAGAATTAAGCAATATGTGTCTTCAACGTTTTATCTCTTAGTTATTAGCATGACTGTAAATTAATTTTATTGATTGTAAATATCATTTTAATTTGATTTTCAAAACAAGAAATTGAGAAACCTTTTTAAACTTTGTTATATATTTTCACCAATGGATTACAAATATAATTTCCTTTTACATCGAACATTTTTTTGTAACATTTTATTATTTGTAGCGTTGAATGGATGGGAGATATTTGATGGTAGATAATAACAGAAATAATGAGAATAGTATTCAGTTTGTCGGAAGTCCATAAAACGTGGAGAGAAGGTGAAAATCATTCGAATGACAAGGGGCAAACGAAGTTATTCGGGTGTTCCTCGAAAATGCTTATACTATCGTAAAAGCACTGACACGATGTCCCCGTTGTAATATATACATACATATGTATATATATAGGGATGCTTCGGAAGAAAGCGGCTCAGTTCTTTGGAGAACGTCTTTAGGTGAGCATCGTCGATTTGGTATTACAAAGTACATAGGATTTTAGTGTGACTCTCGTTTTTTCAAATATTATTACCGGACTAAGAAATTACACTAATCTATTGAACGCGATAATGAATTGAAAGTACACAATAATACTTTATTAATTATACAATAAACTACTAAAATACGCTAAAGAACTTGTAAAGATGCGAAAAGAGAATAATATTGCGATAATTAATATTATTATAGTAATGATATAAGATTGTAATACTGGTTCTTAACTTGATCTACAAGAACAGATCTAAGAAAATTGTGTGCAAGAGTTTTAGATTGATGTTCTTAAATAATATCCAATAGTTCGTTCTATACAGGATTGTAGTGTGGCTCTCGTTTTCTTTTTTTTTTTAGTATTATTACCGAATTAAAAAATTACACTAATCTGTTAAACGCGATAATTAATTGAAAGTACACCTATTATACAATATACTACTAAAAAATGCTGAAGAACTTGTAATGTCGTGAAAAGAGAATAATATTGTAATGATTAATAGTATTATAGCAATAATATAATATTGTAATAATATTGAGGTGCACTGGTTCTTAACTTGATGTTCTTAAATAATGTCCAATAGTTCATTCTATACAGTTACAGTCTCGGTAATTTTTAATTGGAATTGTTTTAAATATTACTGTACGTTTATCACTTGCCTAGATCATATAAGAAAACATGCTTCGATTTCTTATCCTGGGAACACTTGTTGCTGCGTCGATGGCGCAGTTTCAATCTACCGGAAGGATTTTGGAACCGCCGATTCCTGCTCTTTGCGCACAAAGTAAGTACGAAAACCATCTATTTGCATAACAAATATTGGACTCACGCGGAATCACTCTGAATTAACGGGAAGACGAATCTGCTTAATCAAAGAATTTCAATTGTATTAAGAATAACAATTGCATTTATTTAAAAAATTGAGAATTAAGATTTATAGCAACTGATTTCAATAACTTTTGTTGTTGAAAAAAAAGATTTGTTAACGAAATTGAAAGCATAATGTTGATAAATAATATTTTTCTTGGTTCTATGACCTGTACTGTTCTTTATTAATTATCTTTCGAATTAATTCATTTCTTAAATTTATAAGACCAAAGAGTAAAACATTTTAAAATACTTAAACGCCAGCTCTACAAACATAATTATTAACAAATATACATATATGTCGATAACGAAAGTTTTCGTTGAAAAACATGAATTATTTTTCAAAAATTAGACCGACACGACTACGTTCAGAACTGGGAAAAATAGTATTTTAAATAGTAAATAATAAATAATCCTATTTATTTTAAAGTATGTGTACAATTTTGAAAATAAAATACTTTATTTGAGGCGGTAATTTTTTAAAATATTATTTTATTTTTAGAATATTGAAACATTTGGACTTTGTCTTCTTTTTCAATTTCAAGTTTGCATTCAATAGATTTATGTGTAGAAATAGTTTCCTGGTGATAAGATACACATTTTGTGTTTCAGATTATTAAAGTAGAAATATATATGTACTGTGGGTGTATAACGTATTTGTACACCTTTTAGGATAGAATAACTTCTTTACAATTGTACCAAACGACCTGATTTTTTATAATCGATTAAAAGCGTTGGTTTACGAAATGATATGCAGAAAAGATTTTCCAAAAGATTATATTTTACAAAATATTATTTTAATTTTCATTAAGCAAGATATATTTTAAAGTTTCATTAAGGGCCCAAATAAAAAAGTTTCACAAAATGCCTTATTTATTTTTGCATGCAATCTTGTAAAATATAATCTTTTGGAATATCTTTTCTGTATATCATTTCATAAACCAATGCTTCTAATTGATTACAAAAAAATCAGGTCGTTCGGTACAATTGTAAAAAGTGTACGAACACTTTGTACATCCACTGAACGTAATACCAACAATTAGTAAGTTCGTGGTTTTTAAATGTTATTGTTTCGAAATTGTACTTGTAAACTGTAAGTAGGCCCTGACTGTCGACGTGACGGGAAAGAAAATATTTGGTCGATGAATGGGGTGAAAACGATCTGCAGCGTTAGGTGGGACATCCTAAATATGCTATACAAACTGTGACGAACTTTCTTTCTTTTTCTCTGGGAAAGTAGTTTGTACAAATTAACATACACCGAACGATGTCAATCTTTAAACCGCGCCGCGCCGCGCCGTGACCGTACTATTTGAATTTACAAGCGACATTGATTTCGTAACTTTCACCTTGGGAGACGGAATCTTTATCACGATGGAATGTCAATAAAAAAATGACGGAAGTCCCTTAAATATTGAATCGTTCTAGGGAAAGTAAGGTATTAACCGAATCGCAAATCACTGGTTAGGTTATTACGGATAGGATCGAGTAAAGTTCCTATTAAACGGATAGCAGAAGAGAAAGAGCCAAGAGAGGTAATTTAAACTTGAAATGACGGTATCTACTAGAAAACGAATTAGTGATTTACAACCCGTGGCATGAAGTTTCCGATTGGAGACATTGATACGGATTTTACACGGGAAAATATATTCACAATATAGAAGTATAAAATCATATTTTATGTAGTTAAAACTGATGGAAAATGAAAAGGGGCTTATTCAAGAATGAGAATCAACGAAGTAACACGAATATCCACTTGTTACAACAAAGAAACGAGAAAATAAACAAAATGTTATACGGAAAAAAGTTTCCGATTAGTAGAACTGCTGGAAGAATGTTTCTACACTGTCCAACGCTAAAGTTAAACAATTACTGTTGAGTGAGTTCTTATAGAGTTTTCTAATTCTAAATCTGCCCTTAATTGTTACCCCAAGACGCACAGTTTTTGAGAATCATGATTTGATACAAAAAAAGAATATTTTTCAATTTTAAACAAATATTCTGATGTTATTATAGAAGATATCGAATTGTTCGTTTCGGCAAAAGATTCTGTAGACTTTCCCTCTCTGATCGATTCTATATATATTCAGTGTTTATAATTACGAAGAATTATAAGTGTATACGCGATCAAAGAAATAATTAATATTAACAAGAATATGTCGGGATATGAGAATAATTCTTTTTTTTTGATATCCTTTCAGTGTTTGCATAAATAAACTATGAATGGAATAAGAAAGAGTACAGATAATATATATACAATATAAATCTCTAAACTATCGTAAAACAGTTTATTTTATTATGTTAAACAGTTGCCTGACCGTTCATATTAACACAGACATAAATGCCAATTGAGTAGAATGGAAGAAGTTTTATAATTACTACCAATCATTTAAAATCAAAGTATGTAATTTCAACATACTTATTTTTCAGAATATTATTTTCTTATTATAAATAGTACTAGTTATAGTACTAAAGACATACTAAAGGAATTTACAATAAGAAAAAATTTCTTATTATATTTAAAAATATATCTTATTTTACAATAAGAAAAAAATTATAGTATTGAAGTCACAGTACTATTTACAATAAGAAAAAACTATTCTTTAAAAATGAGTATGTTGAAGTTACATACTTTGATTTTAAATGATTGGTAGTAATTATAAAAATTCTTCCATTCTACTGAATTAGCATTTATGTCTGTATTAATTTGAACGGTCAGGCAACTGTTTCACGAAATTTATTATGACAATTATAAGTGTAAAAATATTTATCATTTATAATGGATCAATTGTAAAAACGTTAAACAAACTCGGCTATTTTAGTGATTCTAATTGTTTGCGATAAAATTACAATATTTAAAGATTTTAAAAAGATTTATCGTTTACGTTAATGGAGCTCTAAAAGTGAAATTTCAAAAAATAAATTTCGCTATAATCTAAATTTGAGTATTTTTATAAGTTTACTTATGTTTCAGGGATTATTCATGAACGTTTTAATGGCAAGGGTTATTACTATTCATGGGCCGATCCGAGAACAAATGGACAAGAAGTAGACTGGCTGGCAGGAAGAAACTTCTGTAGACAAAGGTGTATGGATCTTGTATCTTTGGAAACCTCTGGTGAAAATGAATTCATCAAAAGCCGCATAGTTCAAAGTACATATACCAACACAATTCACATTTCGTATACTTCAATGGCAGTGCTGCACGACAAACGAATAATAATTGCCGGTTTTAGATAAGGTCAAATACATTTGGACATCCGGACGTCTTTGTGATTTCAAAGGCTGCGATAGGCCTGATCTTCAGCCTCTTCACATTAATGGCTGGTTCTGGACTGCTGAATTACAAAAACTTGCACCAACTACCGACAGATCCCAAAACGATTGGTCCGAAACTGGCGGGTAAAATTAATATTCTATATTTTATCGCAATTTAATATTTAACGAGCTGATAAACAGCCAATTTCAGAAATAATTGTGTGTTTTTTTTAGCATTGGAAAACCTCAGCCCGATAATCGTGAGCCTATTCAGCAAGGAGGCGCACCAGAAAATTGTTTGGCTGTACTTAATCAGTTCTACAATGACGGAGTTAACTGGCACGATGTTGCTTGCCATCACAAAAAACCATGGGTTTGCGAGGAGAATGATTCTTTGTTGAAATATGTTCATTTTACTAATCCGAATATACGTCTCTAAAATGAGCACCACACGCGAAAGAGAGCAGCTGCAATGACTTTAGTATGAATTTCTGAAATAGCTGACACGTTATTTAAAAAACAATTGCCAAATTTTACAAAGATTTCTCACAAGTATACTATCGGTAATAATAGTATAATTCTCTGTATAGAAAAATTCTCGAAAAATATCTTCCTTAGTAAGAGTTAAGAAAGATGTGAGCGCATATTTATTTTATAACAGTTACACTTCAGAAACGTCTGATGGATCGATATTCATTTGCCTTCATTTTACCTCTCTATAAATATCGCATTACTTATAATATAAATTTGCTTTCTGTATACTTCGATTTCTTAAACGTTTCTTTATAAACAATGCTAGAAATTCTTACATCCCTATTGGTTATATTGATTTTATTTTTCTCGTTTCTAGTATTTAGATTATTTAAATAGATATTGTTTTATGGGTGAATCCTGTTTGGATGCATCTTTTTCTCTCTATTGTCCTATGTAAAGAATCATTTGCCATTGTATTACATCAGTGTAAAATATTAGCTATATTTTATTTATGTTGGTTGTAAGATTCTTAGAAGTTAAAATATTTATATCGTTACAATTTAGTAAAAATCTTTATTGTAAATGATACTAAATAAAGATAAAGTATATTTATACAAACGTACGTTGCGGGTATTTACATTTCTCCTTGACCACTTGATTATTTAAAAAATTCAAGAGTCATACTTATCCTTTTGTCATTTTTTGTCCATTTTAAATTTCAATTGTTAGTATATAATAGAATTTAATTGTAACGGATAAGAAGCATGTAAAATATGCCTTGTCCATACTTCATAGACAAATATATACATACGTGGCTCTCGTTGTAAAAGAAATTATTTTCTTTTACAGCATGATCAATAATTGAAAGTACTAATAACTAGAACTATCTACTTTTTACCTTCCACCATTATAATGTGATACCCAAATTTTGTTTTAACTGGTGGATCTGTATAAACTGGAGAACCAAGCGATGAAACAGGTAGCGCAAATGCAGCTTCTTGGAATGGGCCAACCATAGATCCCCGTGTCATCCATCCAAGATCTCCCTAAAATAATCATTGAATATATTCTATACATGTATTATACAACAAACAAAATTTTATTTATGAATATAAGTCAAATATCAATTCTTTTACAATTTCAAGTCAAGCATACTTAACATACAAAATAATAAGATGCGATGCAAAGAATATTTGCTTATACGTAGTTTACACAGAAGACTGTGTTGGGTATATCTGTAATGGGTTACCATGGGTTCGGCGACAACTCATTTCACCAATACTGTTTTCATCGACACTATTTGACACTTGAAATCGTCGACAAATGAATTGATCGACACTATGTTTTCATTGACACGTTCAAATTGTTGACATATGTTTTCATCGACAGTCTAAATTCCAAATTCATTCAGTAACTTATAACAATTATTCCCATCTAAACATACAGCACTTATAGGATAGTTTGGAAAATATTATGTTTATCGTAGGGTAATATGTAAGTCTAATGGAAAACTGTCTATTTGTCTTCCACTTTTCTAGGAAGATGTATGGTCTGCTTATGACAATTACGTACACGATTTCTCACATATACAAAATAGCAGTCTATGTTCGATCACCATAAAGTTGGTTTCTATCAGATAGTTACTAAAATTCAAAAGAACAGTTGTAGAAAATTTAATACAGAAAATATTGCGAGGTGAAACACTGCTGAAGCAAAAACGAAAAGATCGTTTAAGAGAAGAAAGTATTAGAAAAATACTAGAGAGCCGAGAAATATACAGTGATATGGATCTTTTAAAGGCTTTAGCACAAAATATATCACTTTAATTTCATTACTTGATATTTGTGTAATTATTGTACAATTTTGTTATGTTTCATTATCTGTATATGTATATGTATTTGTAGCATTCGTTCTGTTATTAAAATTTGGTATATGTATTTACACAATTATGTTTGAAATTAAATGAAATATTATGATTTTTGTTCATTTGTGTGTACTTATTAATAAAACTTGTTTATTCCTAGAAATACTATGTACTTCTCTGTATTATTTATTATACAAGCAACTAAATGCGTCTAGAATGTAACAGTGATAATAACGATTATTCAACATTAACAAATACGAATCTACTTGTTGTTAAACACGGACTGTCGATGAAAACATGTGTCGACAATATGTCCGTGTCGGTCAAATCATTTGTCGACGATTTCACAATGTAGATGAAAACAGTGTCTGTGAAATGAGTTGTCACCGAACCCATGATGACCCATCTGTAATGTACATACTATATAATAATGTATACATATTTACCCCAGATCGTGCTTTGTCCTCGCTATATGTAGCTGCAACTTCATTAAACTTTTGTCCTGCTTTTAATTTCTCCAGAGCTTCCAAAATTTTCGACTGTTTCTCGCACAATATATGTCTGACCTTTGCAATAAACAAAATGCATAATAATTAATAATTGTTATTAATATATGTTATTGTGAGACAGTGGGTCTTTATGCAAAATAAAACATTCTTTATCTAGATTTCAACAAGCTGGAGTAAAAGCTGAAACAAGCTGAAAATAATATAACAGTATTTTCAAATTCTTCTAATGTTTTTATGTTTTTTATGTGTTAAATTACACCTACTCGTTTGTGTCATAAACAAATAAACTCTGCTGTCTAGTTATCATCGATTAGATGATCTAATAATGAACTAACGAGAAAGTAGAAACAATGTGTTTAACTTTCAATGGATTGTTTATATAACATAGATGTGGTAATACTTTATTCTTTATTACAGGGTGACAAGAAATAACGGAGTTAAACATTTGTTATTATAATTCTGTCAAATTGACGAATTTTTAAAAACCAATTAATAACAACAATAACATAGACTTTTAGTATTCTTATATTTAAGAGGTTTGGAAGAGGCCACCTTTTGCGCCAATACAGAGGCTCAAACATGTTTTGAAATTTTCAGCAATGGGCCGCAGAGCTCTTCTGGCGTCATTGGGTCCCACTCTCAGCGCAGAGATTTTTTCAATAACTTGTAGTAGTAACTGTAGTCCATCGGGTTGAAATCCAATAAGTATGATGGGTGGCCACTTCTCGAAATCTCTTAAATATATGAATACTGAAGGTCTATGTTATTGTTGTTATTAATAGATTTTTCAAAATTCGTCAATTTGACAGAATTATAATAAGAAATGTTTAACTCCGTTATTTCTTGTCAACCTGTAATAATTCAGTGCTTTTATTGTAAGTTAATATATAAATTTTTGTATTGATTATAAAGGTTTTATGAATCTCATTATTCTTTATCCTGACTTGATTTATAACTAATAATCAGGGTATACACTTAGTATAAATAAATATGTAAATATATATTTTCTTACGTACTTTTACTGCAGTTCCTCCTTTTTTCTCTTCTTTTGTATTACTGCCCTCCGATGCTTTGGATTTATTCCCTTTCGAAGTATTTTGATTTTTCTTCGGAGGCATAGTTGACTGTTTCGATTAATGGAATAATATCAGTAATTAATTTAACACGTTTCAATCCGTAAAATATTTACAGATTTTCCATAATAAAAATGACTGACTCGTATAGGTTATCTATAAATTTACTTGTTCTTTTCATATCGTTTTATTGATTTTAATTACGCAAATTTATTACCACCATTGTTAGAAGATTCTATACAACAGAGCATAAATTCGAAAACACACGTTTATTCTTATAATAGAGTAAAGAAAAATATTATACTTACACTTTTCACAGTTTTGTTTTCAATGTGGAACTAAATAAATACGCGGAAGTTTTAAGATTTGACGAATAGCCCGGGATGTTTAAATATTAAATGCGCAATATTAGTTGTACATATATACATATTACTATTATTTGTTTTTAGAAAATGTATTAGAAACGTAAAAAAACTTTTATATAAGTATACTATTTCTGTTTATGTTGTATATTCTGTTTAAATTCCAGCGGTCGAAATGCAGTCATGCGTCTAATTATTATATAGGTGCAGTGTTCCGATTACAACCGCCTTTTTTCGCGCATGCGCGGCCAAAACAGTAGCGTATCTACAATGACGCACAGAGCGGCCAGAGCCCAGGTAGAATGTTTTTTTCCTTTTATTCTAGTCTGACACGAGGCAATCCAAATTCGCAATTTAGTCTCTTACAATCCTACGAAGATAGATTACACTCTCTCATGTTTTTCAGGTAGTTTCCTATTCGCAATCTCGTGCAATAGTAGAAACGTTGTAGTTCTGATTTTAGAGTCGATGCAAATTAGCGGAAGCGTCTGAAGTGCGCTTCTGGGCGCTTTCGTTCAACGAGCAGTAGTGTGCTTGGGGGGGGGGGGGGGGCAACAGTGTGTAGTAAGCAGTAGTAAGTTGCAGGTTGCAGCTTACCGAGTGTGTATTGGTGTGTATTGTTCTTGTTCAATCAGATTATTGTTGTGTTCATTGTATATACCTGACTATGATAGAGTGCATAGAATTGTCATAAAAACATTCGCAAATTCTGGCTGCATAAAACCTGGTAAAATACATAAAATACTAAGCTAACAGCAACGTATGAGCTATATACGAAAAAAAGTTTAGAGTTTTATGAAAATGGTAATATTTATGTATTGTAATGTTACAATGATGTAGTTCATAGTTGTTAAAGTTTACATTCTTTAAAAATTTGTACACAATATAATAACCAGAATGCTTTTATATCGAATATATATCAAATATAACCTTACTCTACAAATGTCATAAAACTAAAAACCTCTATTTGTAATATATTAAAAATAAGTGACACTATATAATTATCAATATTTCTATTTAACCTATAATTGTAATATAGTTTAGTAACATGTACTTTAATAGAGAAAGCTGAATACCGAAAATTCGTTTTACTAACCTAAATGATGAAGTAAACAAGGATGCTTTATTATCGAGTGACTATAGTTGTTACTTTCCTATAATACTTTTTATGTTTTCTATCGAAGAATTTCTATGCTTTAGTTTGTGCAATGTGAAAATTTGCACATCTGTATCGGAAATAAATATGTTAATAGTATCATTCCACGCGAAAACCGACACTTTTTGGAGTAAAATTTCGGGTTTTGTTCAAATTTAAATACGTCGTAGTCTCTAACTGTCTAGTGACTATGAACGAATCTCAAAGGATTTTTCGATATCTTGAAAATTGTTGATTTTACAGACGTGTGCAAAAACGTTTTTGGAAGCTTATTGTAACGAAAACACAAGAGCAACTACTAAAAATGTTGTGATTTAATAAAAATGTTTTTTTCACGATTTATTTTGCAATTGTTTTAAACAAATGCTGTATTTTCATAGGATGCCATTTTCTAAAATAATTGAAAAAAATTAGGATAAGACCCCAAGTGTCGTCTTTACTGATGTCTTTTTAAAAAGATGGACATTCGAAAATTTACGAAATTGTATTTTATTAACATTGATGTTACACAGTCAAAATAACATACGTACAAAAGTTGTTTTTTCGTCGACTTTACTTTATTAGAATAAAAGTATTTCATTTTTTTCAAAGAAGTTTGGTAATATTTTTCAATAATCAAATTTTCAAAATTTGGTTGAATTTGGTTAAATTGGTAGCTACCACTGTTACCGAACATACAGATAAATAATTGTCGAAACGTGAAATTACAATTTCGATTAACAAACACATTTCTTTGATTAATTTCAGTTCTACAGGTTGTGCACTCAAAATTCACACTTCCGTAACTCAATTTTATCTTTCTGTAAATAAATTTCGCCCTTTTGTAAATCAAATTCGACCTCTCACTAATAAGAATTTTTAAGTAAGTTTTTGTAAAAAAAATCAGATCAAATGTAAATTAATTGACAAGAAATTCAAAATTTTATTTATTGCACAGATGTATATTAAATACTTATGTAAATTAATTACCAATTCATAAACTTTGTTAAGTGCGAAAACTGTATGTAGATATGTATATTCATTGTAGCCATTTCCTGATTAATAATTGTAGAAAATGAAAGTACATATTTATTGAATCGTTCACGCGTGTTTAAATAAATATGTAATTTAATCAGAATAAATAAATAATTCATTTTAGATATTCTTAAAGGGTGATATTGATTTGCAGAAGATTGAATTTGATTTGCAAAAGGGTGAAATTAACTGTATTTCAATGTTGATGAGATTACAAAAAAAGTAGTAGCCATATATATACGATCTAATATCGGAGCACGGATCCGAGAATCCGTTTATATCAAGATTTTACTGTATCTTATTTATTTACAGATAATTAGTATGTTCGACTGAATACTTTTTTAATAGACATTCTTTATGTTCTATGTATAAGTCGTATAAATATGTATATTTCTTTTCAAAATTGAATTTTATTAGATCTTTGGTAATTAATCTATTATTCAATTAAGGATTAACATTTTGTATCAGGTGAAGAAAAATAGATACGAAAGAAGAAACGCGGTCTTTAATGAACAATGGCCCTTGCGAACATATCGGGAATTCCTGATAAACACTGGCAACCACCGTTTGTAGCCCTCGAAACAACGTAAGCAGATACAAAATGTTATTAGAAAATTATATGTTTACGTTTACTTATTTATATACAACATTCCTTATAAAAAAGAAGACGAAAAAGTAAATAAGTAAACCAAAATAAAGTATTTACATATACTTAAATGCACATAGCTATCACGTTATCTCCAAATGTCTAGTTTCTCGAAAGTCAGGAATTTTCGAATTATTAATTAATCGATCTCTTTCGAAAATTCTCAAGAATCTCGTGATTCTAAAGAGAGAGACCATTTTAGTAGAATTTTCTTTAAATTCCCGATTTTTCTAAGAATTTTTCTTGCAAATTGATAATCAATCTTAATACTAATCGAAAACTGGTTTCGCGATATCACTATTTGGAATGTTTCTCGATACTATATGTTCCTTTTATTTTCACAACAGTTTTTCGTTCGATCCAAAATGTTTAATGTCTTTATACTTTAATTATTTTATATTTATTTAATACTTTTTTTTCTAACAATTTATATATAATAATTTAATATTTATATATGTATGTTTATATATATAGATATAATATATAATAATAAATATTATTATATTATATACAATATATATTATAAATTATAATATATTATAATGAACATTATAAATAATAATAATAATAATAAATAATATATAAATAATAATTATATATAATAATTTAGTAAAAATTAATACTCTTTGCAGCATGGGTGAACTGGTCATTGAACTTTATTGGAAACATGTACCAATTACATGTAGAAATTTTGCTGAACTTACACGACGTGGATATTACAACGGGACGAAGTTTCATAGAGTCATTCGAGATTTTATGATACAAGGTATACGATTATGTTGCCGACAATTATGTTGCAGCCATAACTTTTAAAATTCTACTAATCTATTTTCTAAAAAAAACTGTATTAATAATAATAGTTTAAATAGTGTTGATCTGTTTTAGTCGCTTAAAACGACGAATAAAAATTAGAATTTATTTATCACGTTTTACGTGATAGTGAAGATCAATTTTTGATCTCGTTTATTCGAATGTATTGCGCTTTCAATTTTCGTGGGAAAATTGTCCTACATATTTAACCATTGTTGAATCTTCGGTCATTATCTGCATATAAGTACTATACATGTTCTTCTTCTATTTATTTTTATCGTTATATTAATTTCGTAAAGATACACAAATTCAGAGTCTTCTATAAAATTATTATTTCAGGTGGAGATCCCACGGGTACGGGGAAAGGTGGTATATCTATTTACGGCGAATGTTTCGATGATGAAATACACGATGACTTGAAACACACAGGTATTTCTTATAAATTAATAAATTTGCAAATTGTTATACATATGATATTATCTATAAATATGTATTGTATTAAATATACATGCGTATAGACAATCATATATATTATAAATTGACTATTTATAAACATTCAATTCGTCTCGTACGATTTAAAGTGATACATATACATATAATATTTGTTTCAGGTGCTGGAATAGTGTCTATGGCTAACTCTGGACCAGACACAAATGGATCACAATTTTTTATTACATTAGCACCTACACAATGGTTAGATGGAAAACACACGATTTTTGGTATGCTACGTGAATAATGTTTAAATATACAAATTATCTAATCTGAAGAAAGCCAAAATGTTTTGGCGACAAAACATTTTGCTGTAAGATAGATTTTCTATGCTTTTAAGATCAATGACCGACATTTTGTGTACATATATTAACCCAGTCAGCCAGGCCAGCCTCTAGATAACCTGCAATCGTACAGCACTAGCAGATGGCGAGCATTGTACTATCAGAACGCTGCTCGAAGCAGATAATGTTCGGAGTATGCTTGATTTTGAACAGCACACTCTGTCGATATTTATTGTAACACAGATGTATTGGATTCTGCTGGCAAGGTCTGTCCGGCAGAAGTTGACGGTAGAATGCTAGCAACTCCGTCCTTAATTCTGCCTTCGTTTAAGAGAGCAGTACCGAGCTGCCCGAATTCTGCCGGCAGATGTCAACTCTTTTTGTCAGCAGACAGCGATACTTCTGCTGTCGCAGATACCCGTAAAACATCTAGCATTTTGCTTACTGGGTTTTCGAATGTGCGTATCCCATTGATATTAATTTTTTAATATTTTTTCTGCTCGAGGCAGGCCAGGCTGACTGAGTTACGTAGCTTCTTGACTACTTATTCACTATGACAAAAGGCGAAATAGAGCAGATGTCGAACATGACTTTTTTTGCCTCCTGAAACTTCCATTGAAAAAAATCTGAACATTGATTACAATTAATGTCTCTGAAAAATTGGAACAGATAGGTTTGTAGAGCAAGAAAAATACTTGTGAATACTTTTATTTATATATTATATATTATTTATATATATATATATCACAAAAATATTGAAACATATATATATATATATATATCACAAAAAAATTGAAACACAAAATCGCGGGAAAAAATAAAATACAAAAAACGCGGGAATTTATTATGCAATCCACTATTTTTTATTAATATATTGCTACTCTTCGAGACAATGCATTGGAACTGACATTCAAATAAAAATCTTTTTTACCGTGTAATCGACCTTTTTATTACATATTTCGTATAATCGCGACATTTAGCTCTCTTTTGAATAATTTTAAGGAGTTGAAAACGACGCAATGGTGTTTTTAAATTCTTTAAATGTCTTTACTGTTTTATTTTCATTTTTTTGCCCATTTTTATCATAAATGCGTGAAATCTGTAGTTTAATGATCACAGATGAAAGAGATATGTATGTATTTTTAAACACAACTACACTGTAGTATATATTATATAACGACAATTTTTTAACAGGTAGAATCCATTCCGGTATGGCGATCGTGAAGAGAATTGGTTTAGTTGAAACAGACAAGAATGACAGACCAGTGGATGATATAAAAATCGTCAAAGGATCTGTGAGGAATGCGTGATAAAGTTTGCAAGGCACTTTATTTATAGTTATTACTTTTGTAAATAATAACCATTTTGTAATAAATAGAATTCAATGAATGACTAATTTTTTTATACATGTATGTAAACTACAAAAGAATACCATTGTGTTAGTTAAAATCGCACGTAATTATATTCTCTACAAATGTTACTTTCACAAGAAGTGAAAATGGATGATCATGAACAAACATCGTTGGTTTACCTAGGTGCATTACCGTACACCAGTCAAGATCTCGCACTACCTCCTTTTACACAAAACAACTTAGCCGTTTTTTTTTTAGAGAAAATTGCTAAAGTTACTGACTGACTGATGACAGATCATGAAAACCTTTCGGGTATTTCCCGTTGATCTACAAGCTTGAAATTTGATACATAGGTCCACCATAATAAACACTCAGAGGAATAATTATCAAAGTTTGAACTTTTATCCCTTAAAGGGGTTGTATTGAAAAAAAAAACATTACGAAATAGGTACGTAGGATAGAACATACAAGCATAACATACATAAGTATACGTTTTATTAGTTTCGAAGTCGCAACAAATACTGATGGAACAAACAATCGCTCTAACGTAAACAAAAGAAACTGCACCGAGCTTCGTCTATAGCGGCGAGAGACAAACGGATCCGAGCATCGCTGGCAGAGTGTTAATCTTCAATAGATTGAGTTTGGATTTTGTCTTGCAGATTAGAAAAGGATTTTTTTTCTTTGATCGTCGCTGCGTTCTTTAAATTTCTTTCCCCTGTCCTCTACTTTGTCATTTGGACTTTAGCTATTCATATCGGCCTTTGTCATTAGGAGTTGATATCTAAAAAAGATCCATAAAATTTCGATTTTGCTCTTACTGATCAGAAAAGATTTTCTCTCTGATTTCCTCTGATCGTTCGCTTGTACCATCTATTACTAAAAGAACAAAATAAATAATTGTCTTGAAAAAAAAACAACAAAAATTGATGAAATTCCAAGAAAAACATCCTGTAACCAAAAGCCACGTTCTCTATGGCCGTAAAAAGTTGTAAGATCAAAGAAAATACGGTCAAGTTCCTTAGCTTAGAAATACCGGTTGAAATACTGAAAAAAGCGTTTGTAAAAATAAGTTTAAAAGAACGCTATTTAATTTTTAAAGAGTCACATGAAGGGCTAAATTATTCAAACTCGGTCGCTAACACCTTTTATGGCCATTGGTTTAAAAAGTATCGGCCAAGTTTCAATAATTTAGCCCTCCATGTGACTCTTTAAAAATTAAATAGCGTTCTTTCAAACTAATTTTTACAAACGCTTTTTTCAGAATTGCAAAAGGTATTTCTAAGCTAACGTACTTGGCCATACGTATTTTGTTTGATCTCATAACTTCTTACGACCATAGACAACTTGGCTCCTTTATACAGGATGTTTTTGTTGGGATAATCTATTCGAAACTATGCCCATCAAATCAATTTTTTATTGCGATATTTTTAGATGAAAATGATGGAGAACGTTGTATTTTTACCTTATTTTTCATTGAAAATCACTGCCTTGCCAATTGTACAAATTGGAGGTGTAAAATGATAGTCTATCCGATAAACGTAAACATTATAAGCATATATATACCTATATAAAAACACCAAAAATATTAAATACATTATTTATTATGAGGAGCAGAAAGACATTTTATGAAACTACATCTTAGAACTGTTTAGAATTGTTTAAAACAAAAAGTTGTTGAAACGGAAAAAAAACAAAAACATGACGTAAAAAAACTTGAAACTTACATTTTTTGTAAAATACAATAATTAAGTCTTTATAAACTAATGAAACTAATGAAAAGTCTTTATTTTAGCTTTGTAACGGATACTTCGATACGTTCTAACGATCGAGAGAATATCGAGTTCCGCTAATACGGGACGAATACAGGGTTCAAAAAATAAAAAAACTACATAACATGTCTACGTCTCGTGTTTCTTTAAAAAATCAGGGACAAGCTGTTGAAACACAGAACTGACCCCGAAAATACAAAACGGATGGTTTGGATTCACCTTTGGGAGATACAGGACAGAATAACATTCGTTACGCTGACGATCGACTTTATTGATGCGTTATTCTGACGTGGTCAAACGAATGCATAATAATGTGTTACATAAGTGCACGATAACTTGTAACCTTCAAACAAAGATTAGCATTTGGTCTCTTCTCAAATGAGATCTTCCCTGGTCCCCCAGGGTCGCTGTTCTCAGTGCATCGCATCACGATCCCGCGGACGAGCACGTTCGATCGCAAGTGCTGCTCTAATTCAATTCAGTGTCATGAAGAGTCTAGTTAATTCCCTCGATGATGCAGTGACCGAGTCTCTTTCTGGTTTGTCGTATACATATCCACAACTCGATTATGAAAAATCACACAGAGTTTTCTTAATGCCAAATGTATGTATAGTATAGTATTGAACCGTTCTAGCAACCGTTGTTCTGCATTTTGTTTTCGTATGAATACAAGTTTAGTAAACTTTGTTATTGTATGATTTAGCTTCAAGATAGAAAGGATAAAGTGTCTCTAATATGTGGCGGTGGAAGCGGGCACGAGCCTTTTGCAGCAGGTAACTATGTTTCTTATAAAATACACGTTTGATACTTTTGAAAATATTTGTATTGATTCGTACACAATGTTCGGGGCTTGTTTATTGGTGAACGCGCAATCAGAGAACTATGTAATTGACCCCCAGTGTTGTTCTCCACGCGCTCAATAAACCTTTTTCTTTTTTTCGGAAAAATTTCTGATTTTATTACTGCTGCTAGTATCTGCTCCAATTCTGATAACAACTACTCGACCCTCTCACGTCGCGTAATAATTTTTTTCTCATTTTTCTAAACTAATCTACAAATATAGTCTTATTTGCCTAACACTCGTAGTCCAATGTAACCTTTGCAATACGTGGCTTGACGACGCTTATAAAAACTTTCAACTACTGAAACTCGTTTTTTCACCTTACTGTTGAGAAAACTTACCCCGGGGTTACCAAAATTTACTTCCCCGGTAAACCTCATAAAACGAGTACCTACACGATGTATGTAGAATTGATTTTAAAATTATAGAAATTTTTTAATCACCCTGTATGAATTTATAAAAAAAACGCTCGATAAACCTATGCACGGTTAAATAAATAATTGTAAAAATGTAAATTTGAATGCATAGAAACAAAGTTTCATGGGCATATTATAATGTAGAGTACGTTTTACATTTGCTCGAAGGATTTTAAACGTCTAAATAAAGATCGAATGCAACATTTGAAAAATACAAATCTTGATCGAAGCCGGACGGAGCTGTATGATCTCAATCATTTCGCCTACCCCCTTCACTAAGGGCATATCCCCCACGAGGAGCCGAGAAGTTTGAGCTGCCAAAAGTGTAATACACCACGCTACTAATCCAATTACGAAACACTAAATACGATACGGTTTAGATTGTATTTATAGTGGTTTAATTGACGATTAAATTAAGAAAACTAACCGATGTTCCCTTCGAAACTGTAAAAACTGTATTTATTTAAACTCTTAGTCATTATACTATTACACTATAACGCGATTCGTTCCAGGATTCGTTGGAAATGGAATGTTAACCGCATCGGTAGCAGGTTCCATATTTGCTGCACCGCCATCGCAACACATTTCCTTTTGCATTGAACGTCTTTCCCAGCACAGCCCTGGTAAGAAAACTACACTTTTCAATCAGAATAAAGATGATTTATGCAAATACAACTGTAACATAGAAATGAAAATATTTCTATACATATGGGTCATTCCATGCCAAATCGTCACTTTTTGCAGGCCCCATCGTTAATTTTGTTCTAAATGAATTATGTTATAGTCCATGTGAAATTAGGGGGCGGGGATAAGACATCATTTTGTCGGTTCAGAATTTTTTTAGAAATGGTAGACTTCCGAAAATTTCAATTTTTACCCATCTTGGCGAAAACGGGCCTTGCTTACGTATCTCACTTTCGGGAACCAAACTATTCTCGACCGAAAATTCCCAATCCGACCCGAGCGTCGGGTTTCCCAAGATTTCGGGTTCTCGCACAAGCCTGGCTACTGTGCGCCGCACACGTTTATGTTTATAATTATTTATATATATCTGATTAAGTTTAATTATTCCTAAATGATCTATATATACAATATATACATTTAATTAAATTTTTTAATATTACTACAGAACAATAATAATTTTAATTTACACTATTGTATATTTTAATATATAATCAAGAGTTAAACTAGTTATTATCCATTTTAATAAAATTTATAGTAATTATAATTACCTATAAATATACATACAAATATAAATATATTTTATTTATATATAAATTAGTTATTATACATATATGTATATATATTTATAAATATATTATATGTTTAATATATATATATATATATATATATATATATATTTAATTATTATACATTTATATAATATATATTATATATACATATATTTGTATATGTATTTAATAATAAATAAAATGTATTATTAAATAATATCTATTTAATTATTGTATAATTAATTAACGTTTTTTAAATAACTTGACATAATTGAAATAATTCGTTAATATCGGTTTGTGCTATAATGCGACGTCTTGGGTAATGATAACGCCACACTATGAAATCTGTGGCAAATCAAAGAACTTTCGATCGAAATGAGATAGAGCGATAATTATGAAGATAATTCACAGATATTATGAAGATTATGGTACAAACGTTTTTTAACCTTGAACAAATAAAAATGAAAACTTTTAACAATAATTCGATTTTTTGTAAAATCTGGAGGTCGTATACTTTTGAAGTCAGATTTGAAATCACCGTGAAAAAATCTATGGGAGATGATGTATAGTAAAAAATCGCAATTTTCTTGAAATTGTGCAAATTTAACAAATTATATTAAGGTTAAAAAATATTCGTACCACAATATCCATAATTGTTCCATATTCTGCAAAGTTTTAGCTTTAATTGAAAAATAAATTTCATTGTTTTATCTTTATTCCTATCGAAAGTTCTTTGATTTTGACATATATTTCATCGGTTTGGTCCACTATGCGCGCCGCACTATGGTCTGTAAACCCGTTTTTCGTGACCAAAAGTCAATTTTTCAAGTTAAGATTTAAAAAAAAAATTTGGGACCAGAGTAAGAACCCTTCAAAGCTACCAAATCCAAATTATTATTCATTTCTGAGATATAACGTTTTGAAGACAAACTTCGGAAAATTCAGATTAAATAAAATGTTTAAAATAGTCATCATAGACTATTAAAATAGAAGTTTAAATGATAATTTCGTATGTGGCAGCAGGTATATTTTAGGTGTGTAATACTGTTGTTAGCGTCTTTTTATCCATAAACAAGTAGTGATAAGTTTAAACAATGTAAACTTTAAGAAAGGTTTTACAAAAACTGCCCAAATAGGCATAAGTGGAACTTTTTGAATATGAAACTGTAGACATTTCTGAATATAGAGTATAAAGTTTTATAACTGCCCTCGTCTCCCTGTTTTAGTTGTACAACGATTTAAATGAATAGTCACTGGGAGTTTCGGGAGTTCCGAATGCGTTCGCTTGTAGGTGCTTGACAAGCGCTTCTATGCGACTGAAATATTTTCATTGTAGATATCTTATGTATTGTATAATATACAATTTAGTTAGATATTTTCGTTATACATTTTAGTTGCACATCGTTTATGCCTAAATACGTATACAGGGTGGATCATATAGATGGGAACACCTACAAATCAAGATTGCAGAATTACAGTTAACACGAATTTTCAGATATTTCCTACGAGCTGCCAAAAAAATGTTTTCAACAAAATTTATGTATATAAATTTCAATATATAAAATAAGCCGCCAGTGACGAAATTCGCTCCATATTGAAACTGCAGTAACTTTGCTTTTCATGGGAAAACAAATGATGGGTGATTGTTCCTCAGACATTCAACTAACTCAAGCCACAACAAATTTGACAATTTATGTAAAATTTTTAAAATTGCCTTATGATCGCTGAAATCGGGCAAATACTCCACTGTGCGCCACATGCCGTATACCGTAGAACGCTCGCTCTAGTGGAGAACGTCACTGGCGGTGACTCGTGTTCCGCGATGATATTTTGCTTTCTGGTTCGGTAAAAACGTCAACGTTTGCTACTTGACAGGGTGGTTTCTCAAGATAAAAGTCTGCTCTGTCGCGTGGTGCAGTTCAATTTTCCGCTGGACCCTTATTTTTTCTAATGCATTAAAAAATATCAGCAAAAAACGGTGCAAAAGTGCTGCCTCTCCTTCTTGGATAATCTCTCCGTTTAAACATGTTTAAAGAATCATAATGTATTACTATTGCACATCACTGGATTCGGGAAAGTCAAGAAAATCTTCTGACCTAAAGAACAATACAATATCTTTTATAATAACATCACAATATTTGTTCAAAGTCGAGAAATGTTTTTTTTTAACTTAAATTTCTGAAAAAGTGTGCGTGTAAGAGAAAAATTAAGACCAAATTCGGCATCAGCGCGAAAAACTCTATCAGAATCGTATAGTGAGAATCGAAAAGATTTTTGTCTGTTGGACCCTGTTATTTTATACCTTTTTAGTCTGTCTTAAAAACGTGGTGTTCTTTAAAAATTCATTTTTATTTAAATAATTATTTTCTGCTTTTTAATCTTGTGCGTGTAAAATTTTTCAATCGATTTTAAACATTTTGATGAGATTATAACAAAGACATGTTGCAAACAAATGGTATTGCGACCGCGACATATCGAAATCAAATGCAAGCAGTAACGGTGTAATGATTCTTCCGCCTGGTAAGCAAACGTTAGTTTAATGGCGTTAGGTGAACGCCACATTGAGCTCCTTCGGTGCGAAATGGGCCCAGTGTTCCGATTAGGATCATCTTTTCTCGCGCATGCGCAGCGATTTCAATCTCAATAACGTAAAAAGAATTTTAAAAAATTATTAGTATATACAGTGCGAGAAAAAGTGTAAACATATTTTACTAGTTTTACATAAAACGTGATAATAAATCCTATCTTTCAATTGAATGCTAAAGCTTGGGCAATAATAATTATATGGTGAATATGATAATATAATACATTAAAGTGATTATAATATATTGTATATGCTATTATAAATAATACATACTAGATATTTACTTTTAGCTGGAATTTTAGTGATTATTCCAAATTACACTGGCGACTGCCTTAATTTTGGCATTGCAGTCGAAAAAGCAAGGCAAAATGGTGTGAAGGTAAGATGAGAATAATCTGTAAATTGTTGAAACATAGAGACAAATCACAATTTTTCAAATTAAAAAACTCAAGACTACATCTGTAAGCCATTGAAAAGTTTAAGGATTTCTGCATGAAAAATAACAATTTGCCTTTTCCGTTGAAAATATAAACAAAAGGAATTATATCTTTATTACTTCTATAATCATTTCTGAATTTCTGTATGACGTTACTTCCAATAATTTGATGGATCTCGTTCATGATCGAAATTGTATTAGGTGACAGAGATTATTGTAAATGACGACTGTAGTATACCGATCAAGGAGCAAGGAGTCGCCGGTCAACGTGGGCTAACTGGATTATTATTCGTTATAAAAATAGCAGGTGCACTGGCCGAGAAAGGATTACCTCTGGAAGAAATTTATGACGTTGCACAAAACGTTTTGAAAAACATGGCTACATATGCAATCGGATTAACTGCGTGTGCTATACCTGGTTGGTATTCAAATTCAAAATGTTTATAAATATGTATACAATTCCATTCATTATTTTACCACGCTTATATTAACTTGCCGTGTTGTTTGTTGTATGGATCAAATCTTGTAATCGAATTTTAAACCACGTTCCCAATGAGCTAGAGACTTGAAACTTTAAACACAACTCAGAACTAGATGACAATGCAATATTAAAAATAATGATAATTATTGCGAACGGGTCACTGTACTCCGATTTTGATGAAATTTAAATGTCATATGTAGATTACGACATTTTGAAAAACTTTTTCCTTTTCTAATATATGAGGGTCGTTTTTAGTTTTCGATATATTCGTAAAAAACTATTGATAATACTGTATTGAATTATCTGTATTCTTGTACGCTCCGTGGCATCGTAACACTAATCCTCGTGGCGCCACAGTGGTCGGAGACAGGAAAAAACCCAAAATTATGAAAGTCGTTATTTCAAATATCGACCACTATTTTCTGATAGGCCATGAACCAATGTATCTTGCTATGAAAATGGATTTATGTTTTTCTCTTTAATAACGGAGAAAAATAGATCTAAAGTAGACCTCTCAGGTTGTAGTTCGATTCTTACAGAATTCTAACTACACGTTCGACGTTATTCTCTCATTGTTGGGGACATTTATAACGATATATGCTATATATTATAAATGTATATAGTCTGAGCTTATGCCCGATGCAAATAATTTTCGAAAACTCACAACAAAAATAACGATATAAAGCCCGAAAGTTGGATACATATAATTTAATATTGCAGCTACTTTCTTGAGCTCTACAAAAAAAGCTACACGTTCCTACATTCTCTGAGTGGTATCTTTTGAAAGAAGACACCATCACACAATAGTCCTGCAAAAATCAGCTGCACGTTTTTGCACGTTTAGATGATATTAACGCTAAAAAGCGTTCGCTATCCGCGAACGCGAAAATCAACAACTCGGTTGTTAGGCGCGATTCGACTTTTCGCGCGCTCCTCTTATGTCGCTTCCTCATGACGATTGTTTACAAACTATAGTTCTAGAAGCTTTTAGAATATTTCGGTCTGGCTTTATTCTATAAATTCCTAATTCCTGATTCCTGTTACCATCATGAACAATTTCGCAGTTCCGTACAAAGTTCTGTGTGATGTTCTCTTCGATAAAAACACATCGTTAGAACAATTCTTGCGCGAGAGTTACCCAGTTTTGCACGACGAACAAATTGATAAAATAGTGGGTGATATTGAAAGAAGATTCGTACCGCAATTTAATAAAAGATTTCGTGCTGTACATCGCATGAAACCAAGATTTGATGAAAAATATAGTGATTGGCTAGAACATGTGTTTTTACTCAATTTCGAACCTGTGGAATCCGAACCTGTGGTGTCATCGCAAAATAGTGGAGACAGGCCAAAGAAAAGATTCGAAGATTGCTGTAACCGAGCGAAGAAATATAAAGTGCGTGAACACCAGGAGTCGTTCGCCCAGGACCTCATTGATGCTGCTGCTTCCTCTGTTCCTGTTAACAATGCGGTCTTTGATGCTGATTCTACTCTGGCATTAATAACGCAAGCCAAACTGACAAAGGATCAATTTAACATTATCAAGAAAGCCATTGCAGATATTGGATATAATATATTTCCAACCTATGACAAGGTAATAGAATCGAAGAAGAAATGTTATCCCTGTAATAAAGTTATTACGGAAAAATCGGCACAAATCAGTCTGCAAGACTTGCTTGATCATACTGCCAAAAGGATTTTTCAAACTAAAAGTCAAGCAGAAATTGAAGAAATAGAAGAAGAAAATCTCGTATTGCACGCGAAATGGGGCTGTGATGGTGCATCAAGTCAAAATACATTTATGCAGAAATTTTCGAATACAGAAGAAGACATTTCTGACAGCTGCTTATTCATGACATCTGTTGTACCTCTGAAGATAACACTGCAGGAAAACAACGCTAAAGATGTCTGGAAAAACTGTCGGCCATCTTCAACAAGGTATTGCAGGCCTATAAAGTTTCAATTTATTAAGGAGACTCCAGATGTAATATTAGAGGAGAGATCTCGCGTCGACAAAGAAATAGAAAAGCTGAAGGATACAGAAATACACTTGTATGGGCGCATTTTTAAAATTAAACATGCGCTTTATTTCACTATGGTAGACGGCAAAGTTGCTCAAATTGTGACGAATACCACATCCGCAAGTAATTGTGTCATTTGCGGAGCCACGCCGCCATCGCATATGAATAAAATTTCAAGTAGTGTAAATGGGCAGCGATCGTCAAATGAAGAAGCACTGAAACTTGGAATGTCTCCGTTACATGCGCGTATAAAATTCATGGAATATATTTTACATGTGGCTTATAATTTAACATTCAAGGCCTGGAGAACCACAGATGAAACCCGAGCCATCAAGGAAGAAACAAAGAAGCGGATACAAACGGAATTTAAGGACAAAACAGGATTACTGGTCGATAGAGTCAAGCAAGGGATGGGCACATGAAATACTGGCAACACTTCAAGAAGATTTTTTAAAAATTCAGCTGTAACAGCCCAAATAACAAAGATTGACGAAACATTAATACAAAGGTTAGGTGTTATTTCTGAAGTTATATGTAGTAAATTTGCCATTGATGCAAATAAATTTGATATTTATGCTCGTGAAACAGCTAAGTTAGCCATATCGTTGTACCCCTGGTACTACATACCGACAACAGTGCATAAAATTTTAATGCATGGCAGAGAAATAATTGAATGCGCAGTTTTGCCTATGGGTTCGTTGTCGGAAGAGGCCCAGGAGAGTAGAAATAAAGATTTCAGATATTATAGATTACATAACACCAGAAAGTACTCTCGTTTAGCAACAAATGAGGATCTGTTAAACATACTTTTAATAACTTCGGATCCATATATAAATATTTTAAGACCAGAGCCAAAGACAAAATCACTGCCACTTAGCGAACAAGCGCAGTCTCTGATGAAAAGTTAATGTTTAATGTTTAAAGTTAATGTACATTTCATAAATATTATTACACTAACATAATAATGTAGTATTTAAATATGTTAAGGTATTCGTTAATAATATTATTCGTGATATTATGTAAATAAGATTATGTTAAGTTTTTTGTTTAATACTGTTTCAAGTTTGTTTGTTTAATTCTATTCCTAGTTTGTTTGCTTAATACCATTTCAAGTTTCCAATTTTTATATGCTGAAATAATAGTTCGTATGTAGTACACAATATGTATAAACAATTATGTTAAGTTCATTGTTTAAAATTTCGTTTAATAATATGAGAAGTGTGAAGATTAAGAAGTCATATAAAAAAAGAATTATTAAAAAATATTGAGAAATACCGAAGTTATGAGTTTTTTCCATTATTTCTATAATTCCGACCACTGTGCGGCGTCTGTTTACTTCTTTTGTACTGTTACGTCCTGAGGTGGACGTTTAGAGATAAAAATCGTAATTTAGAGATTTTGATATAAGTTTAAAGATTTTTATAAAAGAGATATAACGCAGTTTTGAACCTACCTGCATTCACCGGCTTCGGTTCGGGTAATTGAGAATTACTTAATTTTCTAAATGATTTTTATCAGTGAAAATGGTCGTGGATATAGAAGTCAGGTATTTTGAAATGATTTGAAATATTGAATTTAGTATAAAGAATTAAACAATATGTATATTTTAAATTTCAAATTTCGGATACATTCGGTTATTAGTATCTTATTATAAATTGTTAGTATTTACCAATAATCGAATCTCGTTTATGTTTATTTCTTGTTGGACGCTTAGATGTCGATGATCAATTTTGGGCTGAAGTTGTGGCGCTTTTGATAAACCTGATGATATTGTTGGTGTTGATGATTTTAATAATAATCCAGAGGGTATACACGCCTTAGATTAAATTCAAAGATGACACTTTTAACTAACGAGAAGTATTTCAACTATTGACTGAACTTCACTGAACTAAATTTGAATTAACTGTTAACCGAATTTCGATTGACTACTGATTGACTGATTGCTGACTGACGATTGACGATTACTGACTGACGATTGATAATTACTGACTACTGACTGTCCTGATGATGAGCCATCCTTTTCTAGATTCGCCAATCCATTGTTCTAGGCTTAATCTTCTTAGGATTAATCAATTCTTCGTAATCATTTTTCTTCTTAATCTCTTCGCTTCGTCTGAATTTTGATCGGATGTTTAACTATTGATTCGTTTTTATCCTGATGGATCAAGTGGCTCTACACATCCTCGTGGCTAATTAGTCATCAGTCTATTGTTGCGATTTTTTACATGCCAAGTAGAAATCCGTTATATTGGAAAGGAACATGATCCACTAGCAGCAATCCCATATTGCACAATGATAAAACTACAAAAATTGCATAGCTATCAAAGGAGCTGCAGAACACTTTTCCAACTTCTCTAACTCCGTAAGCAAATAGTATGTCCATGAAGATCACAGAGCCTCTTTGATTCAATAACAGAGCGAACCAAAGAGTTCCTTGCAGGATCGAAATCTGATCATTCTTTTTGGATACATTCGCAACGGCTAATAGTAATATGCCAAGGAGAAATCCGTTATATATGCTATTTTTTACATTCTTCGGTGATGAACAATTTCAACGGATGTTTGATTTAATTATTCGCTCGCATATTATATTTCGAATTATTTCATTTGTTTTAAAATAGATTTCATTTAAATCTATCGCTCGCGATGTAGTATAAAATACGATAATTCAAGTATTAATTATAATATTTAATGTTATAATTCGTTATAATTCTCGTGCAATATTAATGGAACAAATACAAAAAGAAAATCAGAAATTACATGATTGAGTTTATTAATTATTGTCTATGGCAGAACCACCGGACGTGACAGTACATACGCTGTGGAGATAAGAGAGAAAAGATGGTCTCACTCTATATAGGGCGATACATATATGCGGCCAACTTTCAATTTTGAAAAACTACTGGATTTTCGTATCCATGGACCTCTTCGCCCACTCCACGACCTAATCACAACTCATTCTATTCCTATGATTTTTTCCATTACTAATTCAAATTCCGGATGTCAGCTACGATGCAAAAATTATGCGATCAGAATGAGTTGTGATTAGGTCGTGGAGGGAGCGGAGCGACCATGCATACAAAAATAGACGAGTAGTCTTTCAAAATTTAAAGTTTATCTTATATATGTATCACCCTATATACAGTGAGACCCTGTTTTTTCTCTCATCTCCACAACGTGGTTACAAAAAGAAAGTAAACAGCCACCGTGCGGCGGATCAGCGTTACGTTGCCACGGAGCGTACAAGAATACAGAAACTTCAATACAGTATTATCAATAGTTTTTTGCGAATATCTCCAAAACCAAAGGGACCCCCTATATTGGAAAACGAAAAAGTTTTTTGAGATGTCAAAAACTATAACATATTTAAATTTCATCAATATCGGGGTACAGTGACCCATTCGCAATAATTACCGAAAATTCAATACAGTATTATTATCAATAGTTTTTTGCGAATATCTCGAAAACTAAAAGCGACCCTTCTATATTGGAAAACGAAAAAGTTGTTTACAATGTCAAAATCTATAAAATATTTTTTCATCAAGGTCGGAGTACAGTGAACCTTTCGCAATTATATGTTCATACATTTTTACAGGTCAACCTCCAATGTTTAATCTCGCCGAAGATGAAATAGAATGTGGAATGGGAGTTCATGGGGAAGCTGGATATGAAAAAACGAAGTTACGATCATGCAGTGAGGTGATCTCACTCGTGTTGAAACATTTATGCGATTCATTGTCTTTAGTTAGTGGAGATACCGTTGCAGCGATTATTAATAATTTTGGAGCATTGAGTCAGCTGGAACAAGGGATTGTTGTTCACGATTTGGTGAACCAGCTCGGTAAGTGATAGATAGACTGCGGATGATTATGTATTTAAAATTCCACAGAATTAAGTACGATTTTTATTTATACCAGAACTACAAAACCTATTACCACTTAAAATAAGATTTGAGGTGATTCCACTTTCTTAAAATTTGCCTAAAAGAATTAAAAATTGCACGAACATTCAAAATCTACGAAAAGATAATAATTCTTACTTATAATTAGAGTTACGCATGCATACGCGCACACGCATATTAATAAATTTATTTAAATTTCTGTTATAAAAATGTAACAATTATCATAGGTTTATAATAAATAGTAATAATCGAAAGATGAGTAAGTCCTAAATAGACAGCGGATCTTTATGCAGAATAAAAATTTTCCACCTGAATTGCAACGAACTGGAGTAAACTAGAAATTAATTTTTTTTTTGTTAATATGGTTAACAGGTTGAAAATAATATAAAAGTACTTTTAAATTTTACTAATGCGATGTCTATTTTAAATTATACCTACTCATTTTTGTTATAAATGCATAAAATTCGAATGTCTTCTAGAAGTTTCTATACATGCTACATAATATAAGTTCGAATGTTTTGTAACAGTAAATAACATAATGTGATATGTCGTTGAATTCTTCCTGAAATATGCTATCGGGTTCTGATAAAAAAGAACATATTACTCCATTTAATAAAATTAATTTGTCTTTAAAATTTTCGTTATTAGATAAATGAAACACCCTGTATCCAGTATTGATCCTTCTAATGCTTATTCTCTTCAACAGGAATAAGAATTCTGATATTTTTTTTGCAGGAAGCTTGAACATCCATGTTGAGCGTATATATTCAGGCGTTTTAATGACTTCATTGAACAGTGCTGGTATCCATATTACTCTTCTCAAATTACCGGAACATCATATAGACACATTTATCGGTTGTCTGGATAGTCCTACCAATGCGCCAAAATGGCCAGGCTGTGCTTATAGCGTTTGTTCGAAGGCTAAACAAAGAGCCACTCAGGATAAAGTGACCAGAAGTAATATAAAGCAAGTAGGGATAGCAATTGATGCAAGCATGAGGTTGTTATTTGAAAGGTGTTTAACAAGAGCCTGCCAACAGTTAATTGAAAAGGAAACTGTTATCAACAATCTGGATAGAGGATGTGGCGACGGCGATTGTGGTTCTACGCTTAAAAGACTAGCTAGTGGTACGTAAGTCAATTTTTCATTTTAATATACAATGTTTTCCCGAGTTTAACCCAGTCAGATAGGCTGGCCTCGAGTAGAGTTATCGAGCACAGCCTACAAGGGTACGCTGCCAGAAGATGGCGAGCATTATACTGTCAGAACACTGCTCGAAGCAGAGAATGCTCACCCTGCCTATACTTGTTCTTGCACAGATTTCTGGCATTCTGCTGGTAGGTTAGTCCTGTATTCTGCCTGCTTTTAAGGGGGTAAGATAACCCCTTGAAATAACTAGAATATTACTAGATTTAGGGGTGAAAACAATATTTGGAGAGTTCAATTGTTTGTCCTTATACGAGCATGTTTTGAACTGTGTGAGGGCTCATTCTAAAGAGGAAAGTTCATCGTACCGCGCTTAGCTCATGATTTAACGAGATTATATCAAAGTAGGGGAAACAAGTCGAGACAACCACCCTCAGGTTCCAATGTATTGTTCTAACACAAAACGACTTTTTTAACTCATAAAATGAGACAGAACGCGGTATAATGAATCTTCCACTATCAAATGAACCTTTGTGAAAATATGCTCGTATAAGGTCAAACAATTGAACCCTGTGATTGCATTCAATTTCCCCATTTTTCGTTCATACAGACAGAGTCTAGAACAAGTGTAGAGCCAATTTTAGTTCAGCTAGTTAGACTACATGGGACCTAGTCAGGAAGACTGTTATCGTGGGAATCATAGCAAAACGGAAGCGTTAGACTGATACCAATGTATGTTTATCAATGTTACCACAAAAATAACTTTCTTTCTGCAGAGTTTTCTGCAAACCCTAGAATATTACTAGATTTAGGGGTGAAAACAGTGTTTGCGGGATTCAATTGTTTGTCCTCAAACGTGCATGTTACGAGCTGTATGAGGGCTTATTGTATAGAGAAAGTTTCAACGTACTGCGCCGAGCTCATAATTTAACGAGATTATGTTTATATCTAATAATATGAGCGTCCAAAGTAAGGAAAAAATCGAGAAAACCAACTATTAGATTTAGGACATATGAAGGTCAACACTTTTATACTCAAAAATTGATACTCTATCAATCTGTGGTATAAAAATTACACCATTTAAAAAAATTAAGGTGACCTTCAAATGTCCGAAGCACCTTCACTTGCAAGAAACACTATTATGGCCCCCTGGGTACTGTGCAATTTTATTTCAGCAAATATTCCTGTGAAACTTATAGTTTCGAAGATATCTGCGGTGCTAATAGTTATTGCCCCACCCTGTATAATACACATTATACGAATCAACTCGTTTCATTCAGTTTATTAAAAACAATTACTTAAACCACTTTGTAAAAATAATCAATTACTTTCTCGTCCAAAATTGAGCTAAGTCGTCCTTGAGCAACTCCAAGTGTAGCTTGGTATCTCTATTCTGTCCGTTTTCAGCCGCAGACCGACTTAGCTCTGGAAACGCCTGGCTATCTGGGTAATTTTTATAGACCGTTCACTTAATTTAGACCTCTACTACTGGACATACTCGATTGTTTTCAATAAATTTGTAACGAGTCCGTTTCGTCACTACCGGTGCTTCGCGGCCGAATAATGCTCGTCACGCCAGGGTTCATTCCGAGACGCAAAGCGCGGGATGATTACGGGAGCGGAGGCGTAAAATAACGACACTTTATTACGATTATACACTCGCTTGTCACTCGTGCGCCTAACGCGGGGCCCTCTCGGGCCCTTACGGTTCGCGGGTTGCGGTCGAAATATCGCGAGGCCCGGCGGTCAACGCGGCGGCGGTATTTCCTTTGCGTCGACGGCGTCGACACGATGCCTGTCGAACGCTCAGGTCGTTTTGCATCCGACACGAATGCGAAACGGGGATTATCGTGACCTCATACGCCGACACGGCGGAGATCTTGAAACGGGACGGAAAAGGCGGTCTTCATGCCGGGAGCGCTCGACAACGAGTCGTCCTTATGCGACAGTCCCAGACCGTCGGTTAT
>CM052339.1:13968420-13978610 GCA_028455595.1 Lasioglossum vierecki | reverse complement strand
AAAAAAAAGGAAAATCGTGGAATCATAGCAAAATGGAAGCGTTAGGCTATGATAAATACGTATGTTTATCAGTGTTACCACAAAAATAACTTTCTCCGCGCAATCGTTGGTAATACGGATAAATACCATAGAATAGGTGTGTCACGTGGTGCCCCTTGCCTCTTATGGGCAAAACCGTATCCATAGTATATATATCAGTGGTGCTGGCCCAGTGCTGGCCCGAAAATAAGCTGACAGCACAAACGAGATATAGGCATAGGATTCCTATACCTTGAAAAAAGGCCCTGGTAAAAATGGCCACCGAAATACATTGGGTGATAGGTCTATCCTATTACTAGTCGGTGGTGTTAGGAAGTGAGAATCATTGACCAATCAATGTTTTTATATAGTTGCGGTTTCTATATCGACTTTGTTTTAAAAATTGTTAATAATTAAAGTCGATCAATGGTATCGCATAAGCCAGTCGTCTAATATTTTTGTCTGCACTCTTCTTGGCCTAACTTACATTGCTTGCACAATCTAGAATATTTCGTTTCAATTATTCGGCACCAGATCAGTGCATGGATCCGGGGCACCAATTCGCACGCGATGACCACCAGATGAAGGCGTCCTCAGCTTCAGTAACAGAAAAATGGGGTACCTTGAGTACCCAGCAGGATATAACTGCCTCAAGGCACTGGCCGCTCTGCTACCTTATTCTAAACACGGCACTGTTTTTACGCCATCTGGTGGCCATCGCGTGCGAATTGGTGCCCCGGATGATCCATGCCAATCCATGCACTGCACCAGATGGCACTAATTATTTGTTGAGTTTTCATCATTCTTCATACGTAACCCAAGGATCTAACTTCCTTTCGCGTATGGGAAGCGTAGTTGAAGGTATGTTGAGTTAGAGATTTTCAAATATTACTTTAATTTCATGATAGTTTCGACGAAATTTCATTGATCTAGATGTAATAATTTTTTAAAATATATTTATAAGTATTTTTAAGCGTTATACTGTTCCACTTTCGCGTGTATATGGTAGAACGAAACTGAACGCATGGCACGTTGCAGTAACATGGTTTAACGCTGCTTTTTAACCAAGTTGCACTAATAAAAGGAAAACGTTTAATTCTTCTTTCAATATTAATAATATCACATGTTTTATCGAGGAAAAAGTCGATTCGATCTTGTTATAAATATTACGGATAAAAAGTAAAATGTCCTAAGTATATATAAAGTGCTGTTATTAATTACAATATACGTCAGTGTTTGTCTAGAGTACAATACATAGTAGAAAATATGTAGATAAAGCGTTGGTATATGTTTAATTCTATGAAATATATGATCCTCGATAATCGATCGACATATTGTTTACTGGAAATAAGACGTTGTAAACATAAAGTGCATTTCATTATACATAACAAATAGGTAGGTACATTTCACGTTTCTGGAGTCTTTATTTCATATAGTGATCCATGTGTCTCTGTAAATTCAACTGTTTATACGTAATAGATAAAATGTCAGATTTAAAAGATTTTCATATAAATTTTCTCTGTTCAACAGGTAAGTATTCATAAAACAGCATATTCAATCGTTACATTTTGTAGATTAACTGTTCTTATTTTCAGAATTTTTCAGTTGAAGAAGTAATTTATTCTGCAAAAAAGGAACATCGTTCGCAATGCCGCAAAACGAGTATATCGAAAGACACCGTAAACTATACGGTCGTCGATTAGATTATGAAGAAAGGAAAAGAAAGAGGGAAGCTCGTGAACCTCACAAACGGGCTGAACGTGCCCGTACTCTACGTGGCATAAAAGCAAAACTGTTTAATAAAGAACGGCGAAATGAAAAGATTCAAATGAAAAAGAAAATTAAGTCCCATATGGAGCAGAAAGTGAAAAAGGATTCGACTAAAGTGTCAGATGGAGCGCTACCAGTTTATCTATTGGATCGTGATGTTAAAAAGGATGCGAAGATATTATCGAATATGATAAAACAGAAACGTAAAGAAAAAGTTGGTAAATGGGATGTTCCGATTCCTAAAGTTAAAACACAGTCGGAATCAGAAGTTTTCAAGATAATGAGAAGTGGAAAGACCAAACGAAAATCATGGAAAAGGATGGTAACGAAAGTAACATTTGTCGGCGAAAATTTCACCAGGAAACCACCAAAGTTTGAAAGATTCATCAGACCGATGGCATTACGTTTTAAAAAAGCACACGTATCTCATCCTGAATTGAAAGCTACATTTTGCGTACCAATTATCGGAGTAAAGAAGAATCCATCCTCCTCTATGTATACAAGTTTAGGTGTGATAACCAAAGGAACAATAATTGAAGTAAATATATCAGAATTGGGGTTGGTAACGCAATCTGGCAAAGTTGTTTGGGGAAAATATGCACAAGTCACGAATAATCCTGAAAACGATGGTTGTATTAATGCTGTGCTGCTTGTGTAAAATTATATTACCGTATTATTATTATTATTATTATTATGTGATTTGTACTGATGAAAATCATTTACAATAAAGCTACATTCGAACAATAAAAAACGTTTTGCCTAATTATTTACGATATCCGCGCATTTACGATAATACTATTTAGAGCAGTAAGAATAGTATACCGAATTTTATAGATTATTATAATCTTTGTATGAGAAGCCTCTAAATGCTATAAAGCTATGTAATTTTATTCTTCTTTTTATTTTGCAGTTCAACATGCAGATTTTCGTAAAAACACTCACCGGGAAGACCATCACCTTAGAGGTAGAGGCTTCAGATACAATCGAAAATGTTAAAGCTAAGATTCAAGACAAGGAAGGTAATAATATTAGACATACGAATAATAATATGAAATATATTTAAACTGAATTTATTTATTCACTAATAAAAAATATTGTTACAGGTATTCCACCGGATCAGCAAAGATTGATCTTTGCTGGTAAACAGCTTGAAGATGGTAGAACCCTCTCAGATTACAATATCCAAAAAGAATCTACTTTACATTTGGTCTTGCGTCTAAGAGGTGGAGCTAAGAAACGTAAGAAGAAGAATTACTCTACTCCTAAGAAAATCAAGCACAAGAAGAAGAAGGTGAAGTTAGCTGTACTCAAATTCTACAAGGTAGGTCACTTGGTCACATCGTTTGAAATTTTCCTAAGAAATTGCCATTCCATTGATACCTTTAAAGAGTCATTTATATAGTATCTAATCATTTTTATATTACCAATATAGATAGAGATTATTAGAAAAAAGAATGTGTGAAAACAATTCATTTTTAAAAAGCGAGTTTGTTGATCATTAAAACTTGTCGAGAACCCGAATGTGCCGCCCGGTAACCCTGAATATTCACGAGAATCCCGAAGTGTTCTCAAGTACCCGTCTCGACCCGACATTTTCGGGTTCTTGCATTAATTTTAACATGTTATACTGTCTTCGGTATTGTCTTCAAGATCTGAAACAGTATACCTCATTACCTCGTGTTAGTTTAAAAAAATGTTTCGTTCTACAGGTGGATGAGAATGGAAAAATTCATCGATTAAGGCGAGAATGTCCCATGGAACAATGTGGTGCGGGAGTTTTCATGGCAGCAATGGAAGATCGTCATTACTGTGGAAAATGTGGTTACACTCTTGTATTTAACAAGCCGGAAGATAAATGAATTGAAAGCTTGTATCTTCATTAAAAAAGTTTTATAAATTCAAACATGTTTACTTATTATTTTATTTACCCACGTGTTAGAAGAACATCTTTTTGATAGGTAACTAAAGTATAATTATTTAATTTTGTTTTGATTTAATGAAAGATTGAACGCACACACACACAGAGACTGTAACGACGTTATATGGGGTTTTAAAAATTATTTATTTTTCTCCTTTACAATATTCTAATATACATTATCTATACTCGATACACATACACAGATATACATGTCTGTATTTATACATGTATGTATGTATGTACGTATATATGTATTACATTATATGTGTATAAGATCAGCATCAAAGGAGATTTGATAAATTTAATATCTTATAAGAAAGAAAATGCAACACTACGTCTTTTCAAAATTAATAAACAATTACGTTTTCTATGCGTCAAATATTTTGCATGCTGCATATTTTGGAGCTTAAAGAGAATGAACATCACAGCGCATTTCTGTGCCTTGTTGTAAATTATTTACAAGTGCAACGATCCATTAATAATACCCTTGTTATTCGGAAAACTTAAATGTTTACTGTAATGATACTTTTAAATATGTATCGTATTACAATAATGATTTTCATCAAAATATTTTACACCTTGTTACATTTCTGAATGGCTCTGCTGTCCTGTATGCGAATTAAAACTTTTTATACTTGGTTTTAAAACCGAGAACATTTTTTCTGTCGCAGTAGGATGAATGCTCATTTGTAATTCCGTCAGTGATTCTTCTGTCTTTAAAATTACATGAAAAAGTTTAGCTTGTACTTGACATAATTGAATATATTATAATTTTATAATATGTACTAGAATATGCATAATGTACCTGTCTAAGTAATTGTGCAGCAGTATGTAGTACTCGTTGCCATTTTCTCATTTCTACATTATGTAAACTTTCTTGTTGTTGTAATAAATGGATCCAATCTTCTTCAGTCTTTGGAGTATTTCTAAAAAGTGATCAAGTGTAAACAGTTTGTAGATATGTATTCTAATAAGTGTTGAGTATTTAATACATACTTTAACACATGTAAATCCATAATTGTGTAGGCTGCAGCTTCTTCCAAACTCCATAATTTATAATATAATAGGCCATTAATTACCATTAGGAATAATACAGCAATCAAAAGCATTGAACTAATTATAATATTTGGATCGCCTCGAACTCCAGAAGCTGTATGTTCAAAGATTATTTATAATGTATAAAGCTATTAAAATGTAACAATTTCAGGTCAATCTAGTTGTTCACGTACGTACCAACATTATCACTTATATGTGGCAAATTTAAAGAATTTTGTAAACTAGGAGATGCATGTTCTGCAGAATGAGGTTGTAAAGTAATACCAGTTCCTGTAACGCGACGTCTTCTCCTTGCTTTTCTTTTTAATCCTCCGCTGTTACTAAATTCTTCGCATTCGATGGTTAGCGCTTTTATGAGACTCGTGAAGTATTCTTCCAACCCAGCCCAACAGTTTTTTTCAATGACACCTATTTTTGTTGAAGAATAATAATTTATTATCCATTGTGTAAATATTGTTGTAAATATTGGTTCTGTATTCATTCAGTTCTGCTTACTTCGTATAAAACCCCATACATTCTTCCTATACTTTATTTGAGCATAAATTGTGAGATCTGTTTCATTCTCTGAGACACTGTGTACACAATAATGAAGTTGTACACTAAATGAGTCAGCATACATAATACCAGCATTTACAGTCTCCACGTCGATACCATAAAATTGGCCTGGTCTGCTAGATGGCAACATTATCTAAAAATATTTTCAGAGAAAGAAATATAATTTACATTTCTTTATGATATAATAATAAAACTTCTGTAATTTTTTATTTAATAAATTACTACTCAACATAGGTACCTGTGTTTCCGTAATTTGAGAAGTTTTTGGTCCAATGGCTTGAGACAACGCTATTGTAAACGATAAAGTTCGAACTTTTTGACCTGTTTGTTCATTTTGTGTCCAAGATGATTGTACCAAATCTAAATGAATGAAAACATTTGTACATAACAGAATGATCAGATTTTCGATCACTTACATATATAAATTAATAATTACCAGATCATTGGGACTTACCTGTAGTTTTACGAGCTGCTTGAAAATCTAAGAAAAACTTCGAATTTGTGAATAATAAAGTGAAGAGATGATCAATTTGAATAGGTAATGTGGTTTTGCCAATCTGTCGTCCTTCGTGCGATGAAGTACATACCGTTCGAATGCTTGGCTTCACTAAAATCATTAAACATGCTACAACACGTTGCAACAGTACACAAAAATTGATTCAATATTTATTTTCTATTATTGCTTTTTATCAATTCAATGTATGGTGTATATTTCATATTTGTTAAATGTATGTGTGAATATATTAAAACAGTTTAATATATGAGAAGAATTAGAATTAATTATGATTAATTGACAGAAATATGAAAATGATTCAGACTAAAATAATGTAAAAGTATTTGTTCCTTAAACATAAAAAATCTCGTAATAGATAGGAGAAAATTTAAAAGATGATTCACCCCAACATGAAAATATAAAATGAAAATCAAGAGAGTATCAAAATTACGATTTCAACTTCATTTTTTAAATTATTAATTACTAAAATCAGTTGGACAATCAAACAAAGACTGTTATTTCCTTGCTCTTGATTTTCATGTTATTTTGGATTGTAAAATCGCCTCTTCAAATATTTACATATCGAACGCTAAATACAGTCACAGATTATGTTAGACATTGATAAAAAAAAATAACTGACTCGCAAGAATACAAAATGAACAATGAACTTTTGTTACATACATGCATGTTTCTCAGCTTCGCTTTCTGTTGTATCGCTGAGATCTGTTGGATCCAGAGTAGGATCTGCTGGAGACCGATGTTCGGCTACTCCAGTTGCCAAATTGTCTATGTTACTGCTTTCAACCTTTCATTTTATAATAAACAAAAAATATATGAAGTCAAAATGTGTGAGCAAATATCTGCATTATAATTTGTATATACAGTAGTGGACAAAAGTTCAAGACAACTATCTTTTCAGTAGTTTATAGCATTTTATTAGAAATGCTAAACGTCTAATAGTTCCCAAAGTTCAATAAAGTATTTTCTGACGGAATTCGATATATCAGACGTTGCGAAGGTTAAGATCTTAATGAAAACTGCACCATAGGAACACTCAAGCACAGTGGTGGTTGTGTAATGGTATGGGCATCGTTTTCGCGGAACAGTCCAGGAGCAATTCGAAAAATTAATGGAATTTTGGAAAGGTTTCAATATCTGAACATTATGAAGGAAACCATGATAACCTTATGCACGTGAATACATGGGAGACAATTAAAATTGTCTTCCAGCAGGATAATAATGCAAAACATATCTCTAAAATTGTGAAGCTGTACTTTATAGAAGAAAATATTACTTTTTTCGCAATCACCGGATCTCAATCCGATTGAGAACTTGTAGAACTTGTAGATTGTTAAAAGGAACATACACAAATATAAATGTAAAAATTTGAATGACCTTTACACTGCAATTAAAACAGAGTGGTACAACATTTCAATGGAACAACGTGTAAAGATAATTCATTCTGATTCAATGTCACAAAGATGTGCTGTAGCCATTAAAAATAACGGTTACCCCAAAAAAGATCAACTTTTAAAGAAATTATTGTTACTTATATTAAGATACCTAACATAAATACATTTTGGTTAAATAAGTCTGAAATTAATGTCCATAGCAAATATAGCATTGAAAGTTTCATGCGCATTCTGTCTTGAAAGACTGTTTCTGTATTGAAAGAGTCTAGGTTGTTCGTAGATAGAGTACGAATATATGTGTAAATGTTTAGAACAATTGAGAAACAGTTTAGTATCTCTAATAAAATGCGATAATCTACTAAAAAGATATTTCGTCTTAAACGTTTGTTAAGCTACTGTATGTATAGTGCAATATAATGTGTAGTAATTGTATATGTAACCATTTGATTATTACGAAATGTTATTTGTACTTCACTGTTAAGTGTTATTTCTACTTTGTAATTAACATTATAAATTACCTCAGGAAACGATTCTACAGATAATCTTGTTGATAATTTATCGTCGTCAGCCGGTGGTAATGGTGGAACATAATCTTCGTCGTCTGACGTTAAACCCAATTGATCTCCATAACATGAATGGACAAGTTGCCACATTTCCGCGGAACTCATTGGCTAAAAAATCAAACATGTTATGCTTAGAATTATAATTGACACATGTTATTTCATAGGTGAAATATTACTATTTAATGTGGTGTATAACAATAACAAAATATAGTGTATGTACCATAATGTACACATATAATGTATCATTATGAAGTCGGAGGCTTCATTTTCGAAATAAAAACAAATAAGTGTGATTTTCGATTCGCGCTTCTTAATTACCAGATAGATATTATCGTTATGTGTGTTGTCTAATAGGTTTAAGTTTTTGCATCTGTTATGAGAATATTTCATATATCAGAACAAATAGCTTCAGTAAATTCAAAAGGTCAAACATAGTAGTTTTAATGAAAAAGTAAAGTTACTAAAATAACTTATTAAAAACATTCTACGAACAAGATATTATGAAATTATAAAAAATATTTAATACATGCAAAATCATCACTATACACATATAAGAAAAATGAGAAAATCCATAATAAGACAAATACAATCTGGTATATGATCCAGAAAAATTACATCACACATCTTACATGTTAGAGAAATAACTATTAAAATAGGTTTCTAAAGTAAAAAATATGACATAATAAAGTAACTTGATCGAATTATCATAATGAAAAAATAGAATGAAGACAATTTAACTATATGTTAGTAAATTTGGGACTAAATACAAAATTCTATTGTGATATTTTACAAAATTTCTTTTAATCATATCTATATAACACAATAGCTTGTTATATTGGTCAATTAATCTTATATGAATCAAGAGCTTTGTCTGAAATTATCTATTCTTATCAAAAATATCATTTTATCACATATTTCTTGAGAAGCATTAATAAATTAAAATACTAAAGGAAGAGGATTATTTACTTATGCAAAATGAAGTAACTACGTAGAAATTTTTCGAGTAAAGAGGAAAGAATTACGGAAAAAGATAAATTTAAGTATTTGTCAGATGCACGTGCTATTTAGTATAACTTGGTTAATGCGATTTTCGCTTGTTTACTGTTTCTGCATGTACACAAACACTGAAGGTGATAGGTTACTGTTTATTTTCTATCTTACTTTCTTTAGTAAGTTTATATGTAAGTGGATGCTGTTGACGTTTATAAATGTTTATAGAAGTAGACATAAGAGAAATAAGAACAAACGTGTTTATAGAAGTAGACATAACAAAAATAAAAACAAAGTCATTAGATAATTGCAAATTAATTCTATAGTTGTGTAATTAGACACACTACATGTATTGACTAGAATAACATTTTATATAACTTATGTGAGATATGTATTTGGTATATATTTTATTAAAAATAAAGAGAAAGAAAAAATAAGAACAATTAACTTGACAATATGAAAATCGTTAACATCGATGAAAAAAATCTGTTTGATAAGAACACGAAAAGTATATTGAAATACTTACTATTAATGATACAATGTATGCAAACATGTATTTTTATACGCGTTTCTTGTTAATTGTTTCTTGTTTTATCACATGCTTGACTATTTATGAAATAGCGTAAGTTGATAGGAACATTGGAAGTTGAATCTCGAAACTCTAATTACTTATATTTCAAAAACGATGCCAATTAGAAAATAATAAAACGTATTATGAACTTTTTCATCATAAAGATTTTGCAATTTTTAGTTTGTCATGATTTTTGTTGACACCTTTCCAGCATATTCCGTACAAGTCTTGTAATCGATTACACAACTTTTCCAAAAGCGTAGTAGTAACATGAAATATGAAAGACGAGTAGATATTTGTCAATCGTGTAAGATTATTGGAATTATCTGCTAACTAAAAACACCTTGTGTCAAAAATAGTGATATGCATTTGTTTCGATTTTACAGAAGATTAATCTGAATGAATTATTATCGGAGTGTTAAAATATTATACAAAATGTTCATACCTTACCAATCAGGGCATTTTGCCATACACGAAATAGCATTACATATGTTTTATCTCTTGCACCGAAAGATGTTAAAAAAAACTTGTCTGTGGCAGTCGATATTGTCATTGCATTAGGAATAACAATGGCAGTTCTTTCTTTGGTAATAGATGTAACATCCTTCCAACGTAAAGATACTACGGTTTCCCAACTGAAGATATTTGCATAAAAGCATACATAATTTTGAGAAACATAAAGTCTTCCATGAACCAATATTTCACGTTGTAGTGCACATGAGTAATCTAAAAATCACGCATTGTGACATATATATATAATATAATATAATATAATATAATATAATATAATATAATATAATATATATATAATATAATATAATATAATATAATATAATATAATATA
>CM052339.1:13955844-13968320 GCA_028455595.1 Lasioglossum vierecki | reverse complement strand
TAGAATTGTAATATACACCATGTGTATATAAAAGAGACACAATTCAAGCTTGTTGTCAAGAATACGAATAATGCTGAAATCTAGAGAACTGTGAGTTTGCACGTGTAAACATTTTATGTATCAGGTATCTATGAGAATTAAATATGTTTTTGACAAAAACATCTTTCTTCATATTTACAAAAGTTGTATCATAAAAATAAATTACCGTAACAAAAACATTTATTCTTATTAACAATATATCATTAATAAATTACTTACCAACAACTAATCTTTCATCATCTGGAACATCTTTAAATATTCGTTTAAAGTCGTCAGACCTCGATTTATATGTTGGATATAAAACATTGTACCAAGATGATTTCTTTTTATTTCGCTCTCCACCACGAGCTTCTTTCTTTCCCTCGTGTGAAATTTTCAGAGCCTGAGAGGAGTCCGATGATTTATTCGCTGCATCCTATTATCGAATGTTGACGAAGCACATCTTATTATCGAGGACATTGAAACCATTTTATAATATATACGTTACGAAATCTTACATGTGACTGGTGTTCATCGAATTTGTTAACATTATTAGACTCTTTAGTAGCTGAATCACTATTCGATTTCAAATGATCTCGTTTACTACGTGCTTTCGGACTAGGGCGAGGAGATAAATTTGGGCTTGAAACAGGGCTATTTCGTTCTCCGCATGCTCCAATTAACGATTCTTGGGTATTATCAGACGAACCGTTTCCTCTACTTGTTGTTGAATTAGGATTATCCAATGTGGCAGAATTTATATTAGTAATTACGTCGTGACTAGAGATTAATAAATCTTCCACTGATTTGCTCCTACGAACGGTACAAATATATTATATCAACAAGATTGTTTTGTATTACGAGTATGTGTAACAAGAAAAACGGTAGAATAGAAAATAATAGAAAATAATGTAAAAAACTTATAGCATAAAGTTACTCACATGCTTGTAGTCGGATACTTTTGTGAAGATTCCACTTCAAAGTGCATAATAATTATAATGTGCTGTCATAAATACTATTGATAGCTCTGCGAGAACTTATCGCAACTTTCTATGTCAATGTACAGCAATTTTACAAAAGATCGACAATCGAATCGAACAATTCACCTTAATAATGCAACACTTTTTTTTTGACGGTAATTACATTTTAAAAAGATAACATACGCGTGACTTTCGCAAAATGTGTAATCGTTATGATAATGACAATTCATTTCAAGTAAATGTGAATTGTTATGAAATACACTTCGGTTGTTTTAATTATTTTACAATCGCACGATCACGGGACGTTCATGTATTAGTTGAGTTATTATTTTCTTATACAAATTCGAATCAATATGCACTGTCTTTTAAAACAAAATAGAAAACAGTCCGCGTATCAAAAACGTTCCACCATATTGAACTAACCGTATTTTTTCCGGTTAACTGATACGCAGAAAAAAATTGCAGTTATCTTAAGAACAAAGTTGCGCGTAATATCAGTTTCGAAAATGTTAAACAATTTCAAGTACATGAACTGTTGCAAAACGGTATATACACAATATATAATTATCTTATGAATATTACTTTATCCAATAAATTCCTCGCTCGATGTATTTTATTTATAGAACATAGTCACGCTTACATAGAAAATTGAAAATTTTCACAAAAACGTTTATAAATGTCACGTATTTTTAATTTTATCAATATTGTGTGGTAAGCGATGGGCACTATCGACTATTCAACTATCGATTAATTACTATTTAGTTGCTACAAACTATCGAATATTTAGTCGATAGTTTTTAGTCGACTGAAATTTTATTTTAGTAGTTACGTCTAAATTGCGGGATATAGTCTATGCCTACATCTATCTCATCACTCCAGTGACACTCCAGTGATGATATTGCGGGCGCTTTTCGCGCGCATGCGCGACGATTAGTGATGGGCACCATCGATAATACTATCGACTAAATCGATAGTAGTCAACTACTATTTTCTATCGACTGATTTTTAAACTATCGACTAAATTAGTTGAATTTTAATGGGCGGGAGTTTTGAATAGATTTTATAAGATTTACTATCAAATACGTTCACTCATTAGCTATATCGAATAATTGGTTCAATAAGAATGTGTATGTCGCAAAAATAATAATTATTATACTAGAAATATTATACAATTATTAAATAACAATACTAATATATTGAATTTATGTGGGAATAAAATTTTAATCGTAACCTAAAGAAAAAGTAGTATTTTATAAATATATCTATTAATAACAGCTATTTTTCTAAAAAGTTTATTAACACTTTGCCTTTATATTACAGTTACCAAAAGAGAAAAAAAGGAAAGCAAAGATTAGGGAGAAAGATAAGATTCTTAGAATTGTTAGAATTGTAAACCGATTTTTGAATTTGACCAAGAATTGAGTTTAGTTATATAGACTTGTTATTATAACGATGTACATTTTGATGTTAAACGTTGAACATTGTATACTGTAATAGTAAAACTTATTGGAGAATATAAAAAGAATATTTAAAAAACGCAGCAAATTATATTTCACATATAACCTATAATTGATTTTCACACAAAAAAAAAGTTAATTTTTTTAATGTCAATAATAAATATCTTACGGTAAGTATACTAAATATTCGATAGTATGCTGATAGTATGCAATAACTAAATAGTAACTAGTCGATAGTCCAATTTAATCGATGGTGCCCACATCACTACATTAGGCCGACCTCAGGCTCACGTCCAAATCCCTAGTCCTACGGACGACATGAGGCCGTCCTCACGCTCACGTCCAAATCCCTCGTCCTACGGTCGACAGTAGGACGGCATATGCTCGCGCCTGATGTCGTCCAGATTTGGATATATACACTGTCGAATAATTGAAATTACCCTTGTATACGGAAAAAATATGAGTTTTCAGGGCGCTTGTGGCCTAGATTGATCTTTTATCTAGCGTTTTTGGCTACTGAAACAACCTGTTATTGTGTTATTATCAAATAACACCGCTAATACCGTACCCTTGCATTTGTGCCGATTTTGAGCCTGGTCTCGGTTATTTGGCAAGTGATCTGCGCGTCCACGCTTCATCAGTGTACCTGTAGAAATGTGCAGAAACAAAGCAGGCGTGCTGACAGGGAATTATTATTTATCCTTTAATAATAATACAATATAAAGGCAAATGACGCGTGTTAATGACCCTTTTAGAAAAATATCTGTTACTGATAGATATAATTATAAAATACTACCTTTTCTTTAGGTTGTGACTAAAATTTTATTCCCATAAATGCAATATACAAGTATTGTTATTTAATAATTGTATAATATTTCTAGTATAATAATTGCTATTTATGCTTATTGAACGAATTATTCGATATCGCTAATAAGTGCTAATGAGTGAATGTATATTTGATAGTAAATCTTATAAAATGTATTCAAAACTCCCGCCCGTTAAAATTCAACCAATAGCTCGGCGACTGATACTGACTGATACTGAATTTAGTTGATAGTTTAAAAAATCAGTCGACTGAAAATAATAGTTGGCAACTATCGATTTAGTCGATAGTTTCAGTCGATGGTGCCCTTCACTGTTGTTTGGTAATCGATTGGTATTTAAATTCTAACTCGATATTTGCATTGCGATATTGGTACAAACGATTCATGCGAACACTGCCATTCGTTCATTCAATTCACACTGCTCCACACTCATCCACACTCCACACTCCACACCACTGACACCACATATACGAGTTTCTTGAAATCTGTGCTGAAGTGCTGACTGTGCTAAAACCAGCTAAAACGTGCTGTGCTGTGTGTTTGCGTTTACGAGCATTATTGTACGTGTATTATTCATTGAATATAATAAATTAATTAGGAATTCCAGATTAATATTATAAGAATGTATTATTTATCATTTAAAAATTACTGATTTCTAAGATTAAACTTTTCATTAATATTTACATTAGTCGTTTTTAAAAGCTTAAAAGTATAATAGGTTATCCAATAAGTAAGTCGTCTGAAACAGATATAAAAACCGGTGAAACATAGAAAGCAAGATCTTCCTTATTGTTTGTTTATAGTAATTGCAGAATTTTCTTGCAAGTATTTCAATAGACCCAAATGGATTCGTATCGTCCTGACCGGCCCAGTCGTTGCACATGGGAACGAAATGCAACTAATACACCGCATATTGTCAGAACAGAGTAAGATTATCGAACAATTCTAAATACGTTTTAATTGTTTAAAAAAGTATTAGTATTTGATACATGTTTGCTATTGAAATAGAAAAGCAACTATTTTCATAATAAATAATCCAAATAATGGCATTAATAAAAATAATTAACGTTAAATCACAATTTTGAGCGATTGATTACGAATGAAATATTTTGTATTAATCATAGTAAAAAATGTGATAATAAAAATGTTGTGGAAGTACCAGATGTTTCTATATGTGTGTGTGTATATATATATATATATATATATATATATATATATATATATATATACATACACACATATTATTAACATATATGTTTATATATACACGTTTATAATATTGTATTATATACGTTTTAATTTTTATGCGATCGATTTAGTTGTATCGGTGTGATCGAATATAAAATTGTTTTCAGGAAGCCCGATCGTAATAAAATATTGCCTAATATACTAAGAGCTATTGGACAAACACCAATGGTAAAATTAAACAATATCCCAAAATGGTTTGGAATCAATTGCGATATCTGTTAGTATTAATTTTATAACATTATTATTATTAATATATACATAGGAAAAATATAACTAGATAATTGAATTTTTAGTTGTAAAATGCGAATTTCTTAATCCTGGTGGATCTGTGAAAGATAGAATTGCATATAGAATGATTCAAGACGCGGAAGAGAAGAATTTGTTGAAACCAGGATATACCATCATTGAACCTACAAGTGGTAACACGGGAATTGGCCTAGCAATGGCTGCTGCGGTTAAAGGTTACAAATGTATTATTGTTATGCCAGAAAAAATGTCTGATGAGAAAGTGTCTACACTCAATGCACTCGGTGCTGTAATTGTTAGGACACCAACAGAAGCAAGTTGGGACAGTCCAGAGGCTCATATTAATGTCGCTCGAAAGCTACAAAAGGAAATACCAAATAGCATTGTTCTTGATCAGGTAAGATGTATGTGCAAATGCAAAAAGTATATAGGATGATCACACGAAATAGGCGAGCAAACTTTCATAACGTATTCTACTACTATTAACCTTTTTCCTATGGCAGCATTACTCTCAAATGAGCTACCACGGTACAAGCAGGTACAGGGCAGTTCCAACATGGAGACACTTGTTTTGTCACAACCTATCTGAATTTACGAAACGTAACTTTTAATGGCTTGACATAATGTAATTTAATAATTCAATATTTTAGTTGTGAAAGAGATACAAAAAACAAAACATTCGGTTACTAGTAATTAACACTGCTAGTAATGAAAGGGTTGAGGGAGAAAACAGCTATACAAACTAAGGCTGCTATTACACTAGGCTCAGCACGTCGTGGGGCATTGAATCATATGGAACCTATTAGATTACAGTAACTGGTAGATCCACCAAAAATTGTTGCCGATTTGCTGGCATTGACACCAGCTGGAGCATTGTTTTGCATGTAGCATTTACATTAGATTAAGCCACCAAGTTGCACTACTAGCAACATTAAAATACCAGCATACCAATTGCATTAAAATTGTGTAGCAGTCCTGGCTACCATTCTGGCTACAGCTGTTTCTGCTTGTAAAAGTCGTTGTTCCATCTCTGGTGAAAATAGAAACAATTGACATTCACATACTGGTGATACCACCAGTTACCAATTCGTTAAATGTGCTGAGTCACTAGTGGAGCAACTTGGTTGCGCCACCAGTGGTCTCATGTATTCTAGCTTCCTTATGTATTCTAGCGTGTCATGTTAGAAGATTTTTACAAATGCCGTAAGAATTTACTATTCTGCTTGTTAAGTGGCGAGCAAAAGTGTAAACATACTTCACTAGTTTTACATAAAACGTGATAATACAACCTATTTTGCAATTGAATGATAAAGCTTAGGTAATAATAATTATATGGTGAATATGATAAACATAATATCACAGTTTATTTTCGTTAATATTAACAATATATAGAATATTTTACAAAAATAAGGATTTGTAGCAATGTTTATAATTTTGCACGTTTTCTCAAAAACGGTTAAGATAGTATTCAAATACTAGGGAAATGAAATTGTTGACAAACACTGATCTGACCAACTGTCGTAAGACATAGACCAGTGTTTACATAGTTATACTTCAGTTTGAAAGTAACTTGATATGTGAAAGGCAAGATGAAACCACTTAGTGCAGACAAGAGAAACAGTATAACTTCATTATGCGATAAAGGATTTTCACTATGGAAAATTGCAGTAAAATGTGTTGCAAGTCATACGATAGTTGCAAAACTTAAGAAAACCTGTGGTAGTGTGTCAACTTCTTCAAAAACGTTAGACTGCCACTTGTTTCTGACAGAGCTGCATGTAAAATTGCATATCGTCTTTGGTCTGAAAGTCATAAAACTCCAAAAATCGTGACTTAAAATGTTGCAGTAGATGCAAGTAAATGAACCATTCGCTATTGCTTAAAGAGAATTGGGTTGAAAGCAAAAGAAAAGAAACGCAAACCAGCTTTTTCAGATAAAAATATTAAACAATGACAAAAATTTTCTCATACATACAAAGAATGGTTAACAGAAGATTGGAAAAGAGTTATATGGTCTATCGTCTGGTGAAACAAAATTTAATAGATTTGAATCTGATGAAAGATCCTGGTACTGGACTTGATCCGAAAATAGTAATCTGGCAGGTAGCATAAAACAAACTATGAAGTTCGGGAGTGGTTGAATTATGTATTGTGGTTGTTTTACTCATAAAGGTATTGGTCCCTTAGTTCGGATAGAAGCTACATGTGCAAAGAGCAAAGATCATGTTTAAATATTTTGCAAAATAATTTACCTTCTGATGTTTTTGAAATTCTATTGAATTTCCTGTAGATGAAGTAGTATTTCAACAAGACCCTAAACATACTGCAAAGATAGTAAAATCCTGGCTAGGAAATCAAAAATTTTCTATGATGAAGTGCACAAAATCCAAATATGAAACCAAACGAAAATTTGTGGTCAATTGTGAAAAGAAAGCTAGGAAAACATGACAATTCACCTTCAGGTGTTTATGAATTGTGGAAAAGAACATAACAAGAATGGTACAATATTGAGTCAGAAATTATTGAAAATTTAATAAATAGTATGCCATGCAGGCTAGAGGCAGTACAAAAATAAAGGAAAATGGAGAAAATATCAATTTAAATCTTTATTTCGACGAGCACAATTAAAGTGCAAAACTGTAAACATTGCTACAAATCCTTATTTTTGTAAAATATTCTATATATTGTTAATATTAACGAAAATAAACTGTGATATTATGTTTATCATATTCAGCATATAATTATTATTGCCTAAGCTTTATCACTCAACTGAAAAATAGGTTGTATTATCACGTTTCATGTAAAACTAGCGAAGTATGTTTACACTTTTGCTTGTCACTGTAGGAAAGGAAAGGAAACTTTCATAGATTCGTGTTTAACAACCTACTCCTATTCTTAAGAGTGAAATACATTATTAAACTGTTAAGTTAAACTGTCTGTTTCATGTTCATGTTTTGTAAATAACATAATTTCATATTGTACTTTTTATTTACATTTTATGTTTAGTATATTAATCCTGGAAATCCATTGGCTCATTACGATCAAACTGCGATGGAAATATGGGAACAGTGCGATGGAAAAATAGATTATTTGATAGCTGGAACAGGTACTGGCGGTACTATTGCTGGAGTTGGACGAAAATTAAAGGAATTGTGTCCAGACATACAAATCATTGGTGTAGATCCTAAAGGGAGCATTTTAGCTAGGTCACCTGAATTACAAGACGAGGTTGGCTTTTATGAAGTAGAAGGAATCGGGTAAAGAAATTTTATCTACATTCTATTAAAAATACGATTTCTCCTTGAATTTTTGTTTAATCAGTATACATGTTTATAGGTATGACTTCGTACCAACGGTTCTGGATCACGATGTTGTCGATAAATGGATGAAAACTGAAGATAGCGAATCGTTCAATGCTGCTAGAATGCTTATACGTCAAGAAGGTTTATTGTGCGGTGGTAGTAGCGGAGCAGCACTTACAGTTGCTCTTAAAGTAGCTAAAGATTTTCCCGAAGGAACACGCGTGGTTGTTATTTTACCTGATGGAATACGTAACTATATGACCAAATTTGTGTCCAATCATTGGATGGAAGCTAGAGGATTTTTAGTATGTTATTCTTTCGTTATTTGCTAAATTCCGAATTTCTTGCTTATTCTATTTGAATTTCAAATAATATACTTTTACAATACATTATAGGAATCTACCTGTCGAAACGAAGCAAATAACTGGTGGTGGAATATACCGGTTTCGCGTTTAACTTTTGACGAAGTACCTATGTTCAAGGATAATATAACATGTCAAGAAGCTGTTCGTATTTTTAAGGACACTAAATTTCAACAACTAGTCATCAGTAACGATGACAAGCATGTAGACGGTGTCATTACCTTCAGTACGTTTATGTCAGAATTAGTATCCGGCGCAATAAAACTTACAGAATCTGTGAAGAAACCTATGACAAAACATTACGTCAAAGTGAAATTATCAGCGAGTCTTGGACAATTGTCGCGTGTTCTCGAAAAAGAAGTTTATGCTGTCATTTTAGACGAGCAACATAGTAATAGTTTTGTTGCTATTGTTAATCAGTCCCACATATTGAATTTCATTACGAAAAGTAATGGTACTTTGAATTCTGATAATTAACTAAATGATGATTTAACTATTTCAATGCGTTGAGCGATTCTGAAAGATATTCCTTCAGCGACTCATAGAAACAACAATGGCGTTTATTGTATGAAAAATCCATGTCACATCTCACGATGTTTTCTGATATTCTATGTCATAAAATACTTTACTGTATGTGATATACAATACGATACAGTATTATCTCCGTAACTGTTGCGGAGGTCTCTACCGTAACTATCGAAATTTCCGGCGAGACTCGCACTGGTGCAAGCGAAACAAATGTTTGTAACTTTTTAAATTTGGTTTTAAACGAAACTTTTACCGTCACATTCGTTTCGTTTCTCATGTTTAATTAAACATGACATGACACAAGACAGAATTACAATTATAATTGCTCGTGTAATAAGCAATTCAAGTTTCCGGCCGTGAAAGAGGACGGAAAAGGAAAAGGCAATGGAAGAAAAGGCAGAGAGTCGAAGCGTCGAACCTCGGTCCCTCATTCTTTTTCAATTGCAATTCTTTAAAGAATGATCACCTCTACTAGAATTTTTTTATCGCTCGGCAGACCCGACGACACGACAGTTACGGAGATGCTACTGTACTATTGTTTTTTATAGTTATCTACAATTTTTAATAGTTTGGTCTTGTTTTATACAATTTTTTAATGTCTATTTGCCCGAGTATCACACGATTGCGCTGTTTGTATTCTGTGATCAGACATGCCACTGCATCGGATCACTATGCGCACAAATTCCATTGCAGTGCGTTAGCAATTCCTGTAATCGTCAGAATTATATACATAACTAGATTACATAAAAACTAGACGCATAACGAATTTGCCTTTATTTAGTAACATTATATACAACATTAGACTATATATAATGTATTTCATACGAAACAATTTCTGAAAAAATCAAGTTTAATAATTCGTCAAGCAAGTACGTGTTATCGAATAGGAATCGAATAACGTGTTTGCTTACGAGTGTTTTACCTTTTATAAATGTTAATTGTGTAGTATACTCAGCTGTCGATGTCAAGTAAAAGAATTGTGTTAAGATAGTGCAATATTCTATAATTCTGGTTTTTATAAACTTTTTATAGACTTCAAATTACATTCGATTATTTAAGTTTTATACTATATTGTGCAATTTATGAAACTTAAATGAAAAGCATCAATTATTTTTCATATAAGTTATTGTAACGATACGAGGAGTTTATGTAAAATTTAATTACAAAACCTCATGAATAGAACAACTTTATTATACATTTATTCCAATTTTGATTGATCAAGTTTGTACATTTCACAATCAATAACTACTCTGGCAATTGTATGCATTTATTACAATTTACAGGATTAAATAAAACACAGATAATAACAATTTTTCTTTATCTTTTAATATGATAAGACTCGTAACAGCAGAAATAAACTTATTTTATATTCTTATAAATTAATCTATGAAAACGATCAAATGTACGGAAATATTTGGAGCTCCCCTTTGCAGCAGACTCCAAATTTTCATCTATCTGTATTTGTAGTTCCAGTACATTGGAAAAATAATTATGACAATTATTACATTTGCTGTACTTGTACATGAAATTTGCAACTTGGTAATGTAGAGATTTCAGCGTTAACAGTGCTGATTATACCAAGGTTTGCTAAACTCCCCCGTAAAAGTCCACAAGTAAATGCTAATAAACGGGGACTTTCTTGAAGATATTGCTTATTGCTATTGGTACCTACTTTATCCAACAATCGAAATGAATTATCTTGTAATATGTACACACCGTGGTGATTAGTTCTTAAATTATCAATTTGTTTGTGGTAAAGACTGGTCCAAAAATCTGTACAGATGAATTTAATCATATCCAATTCGTCCTTGAATCGACTCCATTCCCATGTTAATCGTTCAATGATTCTATAGCCAACACTAAATCCCATCCACTCTAGTCGACTAAGTTCTTCTTCCTTTTCCTTTATATTTTAAACATTGCAAATATGAAAAATGATTCGCTTCACCAAATTGATCTTTAAAAATTATAGGCTGATAAGAAATAACAGAGTTTAACATTTCTTATTATAATTCTGTCAAATTGAAGAATTTTGAAAAGCCAAATAAGAAGAACAATAACATAGACTTTAAGTGTTTATATATTTAAGAGGTTTCAAAGTGGCCATCCTTTGCACCAATACAGAGGCTCAAACGTGTTTTGAAATTTTCTGCAATGGGCTGCAGCTCTTCTGGCATCATTTGGTCCCGCTCCCAGCAACTTGAAACTATTATGGGGCTGAGCACAGGACCTGGCCTCCAAAATTGATCACACACTGTAGTCCATTGGGTTGAGATCCGGTGAGTACAGCAGCCTTTCCACAAATGTGATGGAACCTGGAAAATGGGGTTTGCTACAGTTCTTGTGGATCAAGGGGTCAAAATCAATCAGGAAGTCTATCAACGAGACATTCTCAAAGCTGTCATACTTCTATGGGCTTAAGCACTTTGGTGATACGGAATGGACGTTACAGCAGGATTCTGCGCCGGTCCACAGGATGAAAACAACAGGAGTGGCGCAAAAACCACTTCCAGGTTCCATCACATCTGTGGAAAGGCTGTCGTACTCACTGGATTTCAATCCAATGGACTATAGCGTGTGGTCGATTTTGAAGGCCTTGGCGTATGCTCAGTCCCATAAAAGTTTCAAGTCGCTGAAAAAAATCCGTGCACCGGGGGTGGGACCAAGTGACGCCAGAAGAGCTATAGCTCATTGCCAAAAATTTCAAAACATGTTTGAACCTTCGTATTGGCGCAAAGCGTGGCCACTTCTTAAATATATGAATACTAAAGGTCTATGTTATTGTTCTTACTATTGGGTATTTTAAAATTCGTCAATTTGACAGAAGTATAATAAGAAATGTTAAACTCCATTATTTCTTGTCACCCTGTATTGCGAACTTAAACTGAATAATCTTGTATGGTCGATGTACCTTAAAATACCGTCAATTACCTTTTTGTTACATGTTTTAGTCAAAACATAATTAACCATTTCCGTGTGTAAATATTCGAAAAGACATTCGTCAGCTTCTCCAACTGGCTGGGAATTCATCTTCATATCAACCATTTGTTGCCTCATTTTCCTTTTTATTTATGTCGCGCGCAGCAGAACTCTATTGTCTATAAAACTATAAAACCCGTGTTCAAGGGACTGAATATATTAAATACTATAGGAAAACTGATTTGTATTCATTCATATTTTGTTTAGAGAAATAAGTTTTCATATAATTTATAAATACGCATACCTAACCTCAACTGTCACACAGTATTATGTGCAATAACATGAAACGTTCAAATGCAAAATCACTGTAGAGAATTGTATAAGGAAGTTATACAACGCAAACAGATCATTAATTATAAGGTAAATCAAAACGCAGAACCTCTTATATTCAATTCAATTCACTTATATTCTATAACAATTTGACAACTATGGTTTCGATCTACATCACTGACAATCAGTGATCTATGACATATGCCAATCAGTCACCGAGCTATTGGTTGAATTTTAACGGGCGGGAGTTTTGAATACATTT
>CM052339.1:13932081-13955744 GCA_028455595.1 Lasioglossum vierecki | reverse complement strand
AAATGTATTCAAAACTCCCGCCCGTTAAAATTCAACCAATAGCTCGGCGACTGATGCAGTTAACTGAATTTAGTCGAATTTAGTTGATAGTTTAAAAAATCAGTCGACCAATCAGTCGACTGAAGTAGTAGTTGGCTACTATCGATTTAGTCGATAGTTTCCTTTGATGGTCCCATCGATTTGATCGAATTACAAATGTTTACATGTGTTTACATTTGAAAATTTTCATCAAAACATGAGTGTATCGAGTAGAATTCTGTACAATAAAATTACAAGCTTACGTCCAGAACTTTCAAACAGTATTTCACCAAACATATTGGAGAAATGTTGCGAACAACCAGCACAACCGTTTTTAAAATGGTTAAACGAAAATGTGTCTCGCATGAATGTTCTTTCAAACGAAGAGGTTCAATTGTAACGTATTCCATTATCCGTTTTATTTATTTATCACTTACACTTTAATTCATTAAATGTCCAAAACCGACACGGTTCGTCTTATTTAATGTTTTAGGAAAAACAAATTACAAGAAACAAACGAATGGCTGGATGGTGTTGAATTGGATTCTAAATTGGAAGAAGCAACCAAAGATTGCCCTGATTTATCAAGAATCGTTTCTTTCGACGATGTAGATATAAGTGACCTTTTCACTGAATTTGAAATAGTAAAAAATTCGTGCAATGAAAATGAAAATTATATTCTTGCTTCGCGAAACGGAATTGAAAGTTTAAAGTACTGTTTCCAAGATACATGCACGTTTATTCATATTTAATTGCCATTGCTATGTTTAATTAAAATATTCCTATAGAAAAGTGATGACAGAGCTTGATGATGAGATCGAGAAGGAATCAGAATTATTGAACAAAGAATATATTGCAGAAAGCAAAGCTTATTCAGACTGTTCTATGATCTTGGATGATTTCGATATAAATAATCATGAGCTTTTTAAGCAAGTCGAATGTCTCGTAAATCGATATGCAGATGCAGCAGAAAATGTAGGTAACTATCATTAATTTGTTTTAGGCGCATTATAATCACACATATAATCGTTTTATTTTGTAGAAAGGAACACCATCGGTATGGACCCAAATGCCATTGGAACTTTTCGGTAAAAATATAAAACTGTATTATCATTATTTAGGCATTCATATAAAAAAACGATTCGGAAATGCTTTTAAAGAAGAACAGAAGAAAGATTCCAACTATGCTTCTTTAATTAACGAGAGTCAAGAAGTGCACATAGATAATGAAAAATTACAGGAACTGACAATATGCAAAACAAAGTAACTTGTTTTTCTTTTCTAACAATTATTCAATGAAATATTGATTACATTCATTAATTTGTAAGTAAATTATGGTTTATTTTATAGTTTGATTAACGTAAAGATAGAAGAGGTTTCGGCTAAAATAAAGCTAGAGTCGTATGCTGCAATGTTAGAATATGCACAGAAGATATACAATAATGGAAATTTAAAAGTGCCTAAACCTTCTGAATTAAGGTAATCGAATATCGTTTATTATATATACCAGAAATTATCTTAATATATCAAGTATGTGTAACTTAATTTATTTATGTGTGTGATTAGATCAGAAATTTCAAAATTAACCACGAAACGAGATATCTTGGAAGAAAGTGTATCTCTACTAGAACATCAATTGTCAGAAATTGTACCGCAGTTAGCGGAATTAGAAATGACCCAAATCTTAAAACAGGATGCATGTTCAAAAATTGAGCAAAGAAAACTTAAATTAGACAAAGTTAAAAACTTGCAGTTTCTTATAAAGGAGTGTGGCCATGTAAATGCTGATTTATTATTTATATTAATGAAGATGCAGTTGCAGCGTCTTACAGATATTTCAGAATTTGTGGCTGATATCTATCATTATATGACTTCTGAATACTCGCTGTCTTCCAACAGATGTGTTAGTAACTAATTGTGTCGTTATTAGAACAATATCATCATGAAACTATGTATTAATTAAAAGTATCTTCTTATTTTCTGTAGGAAAGTATGCAGCAGCAACAGAAAGAGTATTCTATGCTTGCATCATCTTGCCCAGACACGTCTAATTCATTCATCAAGCTTTTAGTTTCTATTTTGTGTAATGGTGATAATACGCAACAATTAAATTCTGCATTAGATAAATACAATGAACTTATAAATGAAAACAAAATGAAGAAGGAATTCATATTGGGGAGAGACATAAATTCAAAAATTAATCAGTTGGAAATATTGTAAGTATTATACATACATTTCCAAATAGAAATATAATGTGATAGTAATCATAGGAATTGTAATTTTATTATTTAGAGAAAATGAAATAAATCTGCAATATATAAATGAAATTCAAACTGGGCCAACATACAGTTTCAAACCAATTTCATATGAAATAGAAACTTCTTACAAGGAAGCTTTCGATCATTTACAAAATATACAAGCAGATTTATCAAAAATAAGAAGTCAAATGAAAGAACGAATGGTAAAATTATAAATATTAACGCGATATGGTATTACGTTTGCTAGAACAAAAAGATATTCTTTCTTGCAGAAGACTGACCTAGGTTTTGAACGAGACAGGCATTTAGTATGGCAACGATTTTTAGCTGATCCAGATATGCTCAAGCAGAAATATAAAGAAGGCGTACAGATAACCAATAAATCTTGTTTTCGGAGTACATCTGAACCAGAATAAAACACGATTCTACTGTTAGTATTAAGAATAAGCAAAACATGAGTGTATTGTATGTACACATTGCAGAGTATTGGGCTATTGAGGAATATAATAAATATGTTGATAGGTAATGGGTAAACATATGCACAGGAGATCGGAGATCTTCTACCGCCAAACATTTGTCAAAACAGGAAGATATTACTAGGTAGCTTGTTGCTCGTCCCAAGCTGAGATGCGCCCTATAAGGAATCCAATTGCACAGCGCATTTCTAGAATATACATATAGGCCAGGTCATACGCCCTATGCGGCCGTTGAAATCACTACAAATCAGCTACATATAACCGTATATTTTACACAATATTATACATTACATAGACAAGAACTAGTTTATTATTTTTATTAGAAATAGTAATAACATGCCATGTTAATTTTCATTGAGCTGCATATACAGAGTGTTCGTTTTAGTTAATATTCGTTTGAATAAAAAATAATTTAAATTATCTTCGAACTCATTACAACTTCTTAGTAATATGTACATTAAATTTGTATGCTAAGAAGATATTATGGCTGTTGCAGTGACTTCTAATTTTTGAAAAAGAGATAAAAAGCTTGCTATGTAAAAAAAGATTCAACATTTAACCATATATAACAGATCGTGCATCAAATTTTTTCACAATTGTCACAGATCAAACTGTCTGTTGATGTCATCAAGATTGACTTGTAAAATACGTCGAAGGTCATTTTCAGAATTAAAGATGCGAAATATGACTCATAACTTGTTTAAAAATTCCCCAACAATTCATAGATTATCCTTCAAAAATTTCTTGTAAAAGTTTTAAATTCACAAATACTGGAAGAATAATTAAATGTAGTGGTTCATACACCTTTTTTTTACTTTTTAACATTATATTTACATTTGTGTAATTTTCGATATGTTATGCAGTTTAAATACAGTTACATTCAGTAAATACATCTATTGGAATAATTTTCATAGAATTGAACTTGTAGTATTGTATATCTAAATTTAATCTCGAATACTGTGAGATGAAATTCATACAGACAAAGTGGAGAATATGTTTGTGGTACCCCACTGGTTTGTTACTTCTGTAACGGTAAAAGCGTGACACAGATATAGTAGAAGCAGTAGAAGCAAAACGGCCTGGAGGAAGGGAAACCTACACTATTCAATTTCTTGAAGCCATGCCTTGATCGGTAGTGACTGTTAGTTAGTGTTCGCTCGATTGTTAGTTTAGAAGCGTTGCGATACCGTTGCTTCATTTCTTTCAGAAATTTGCGTAAGAAAAATATAACTCGTGGTTGCGTGCAACCAGCGAGATCGAGAAAGCATAAACAGAATCGATCAGGTGAGTCACCCTTTCGTTATAACTCTTTAAGAGATGCGATCTTGCACAATGAAAATTTATTCGATGAAAATCGTGATAATAAAAAAATAGAACGTTTCAAAGAATAAAGTTTTTTTATGATAAATCATAAATAGATTCTACAAACGGTTATTTTTACCACGTTTTTAAATGCGAAAGTCAGTAAATACGAGTGATGATAGTAAAATCGGGTTTCGAGGACTCGCAGGATGTAAGATTCTGTCGTACTACTTTCTAATTAACGAAAAGGTATCACTGATTTCAGAATTTCACAAAATTGTTTATATGTATATAAAATTATTTTTTCGATCTATTATATAAGTGACGTTTATTAGATTTAATTTTAAGGAAATACGTCTCTTACTATATTCGAATAATAATTTTCTTTCGTATTGTCGAATGCTCTCGTTTATTATAACGAATACTGGAAAACCCCAAGTTTAAAATAGACATGACAATTGCCTATATATATATACAGTCATCAATCGAGATATCGGAATTTCCACTTTCCTGTTATTCGTATTCGTAGAAAAACAAGATAATTTCGTTCGAGGAAATAAACTACGCGCCACGCTTACATCATAATAGATATAATTGTATTGTATTATTTGAATGCAACTGAACGTGTGACAATAATTGTCTGTCACGCCATATATGTATACATATACGTTTATAATTTTACAGAACTAACAAAAATGTGTTCGCATTGGTTCTACATTTTTTTCCTGTCATGCATAACTGCGAACATACAAGCTGAATCGTATGTATAAATACATTTTTATAAATTTTCTATTTTAACGATTTAATGTTCGATACTAGAACTATCAAAGAGATGAAATTATTCTTTTACAAATTTGTAAAACGATCACAATTATTAAAAACATAAAGATATGCTTTTGGTAGAATTTATTATATATATATTACAATAAAAGTCGACTGATATCTCAATACGTAGTATATGCATTTTTGTAATTTGTATAATAAAGTGAAATCCACTCTCTTTGCTATTGCTATTGATGTATTTTGTAGTATTAAAGTCTTTAAATATTATATTATTGTTGTATTAAGATCTATAGAAAAAATACTATTTTATTTAATATCTTCTATAGGTACTACAGCATAATTTCACCAAAAGTGGTCAGACCTGATTCAAAATATCATGTAGCGATAAGCACAATTGGTATTTCAACACCGTCAACAATATACATTGAATTGAATGGTCAGCTGGACAACGGGGATATATACAATGTATCCCAAAGTGTTCAAGTACAGCCATATTCTACGAGAATCGTAAAGTTTGAGGTACATTTACTTAATTAATTATTTTGGTGAAAAATATGATTACAATTAATTAATGTTTTTGAAATATCTTAGATCGGAGATGTTATACCTGGAAAGTATCAACTAGTTGCGCGCGGTCTTACAGGAATAGAGTTCTCTAATTCAAAGCCTGTTGAATATGTTCATAAGAGCTATTCAGTTTTTATTCAAACCGATAGAGCAATTTACAAACCAGGAAATAAAGTGATGTTCAGATGCATTTTATTGAATTCAAGACTTAGACCTACTCTTGCCAGATTAATAGATATTTTCATAACGGTAAGACATTTTAAATAAGCGTCGTATAAGAAATTGAATAAGACATAAAACCATATTATATTATATATTATTTATAAAATTTACATAGGATGGAAAAAGTAACAGAATTAAACAATGGACTCGTCCATCTGTAACACATGGAATTTTCAATGGAGAAATTGAGTTGTCCGAGTCACCTGTGTTAGGTACTTGGAAAATTACTGCTAACGTCGGTGATCAAATATTTGAGAAAGAGTTTGAAGTTGCAGAGTACATCCTCCCCAATTTTGAAGTCAGCATAGTTGCTTCCAAACATTTTACATTTAAAGACTCGAAAATTACTGCGACGATCTATGCAAAGTAAGGAAATTTTAACATTGTATCGAATATATATATAATAATTTTTTAAAAACAAAAAACATATTACCGATTGTTTGTAACAATTAGTTTGATAATACTTGATAATACATGTTCAAATGTTCATTATTTCCATAAAAATGTGATAAATGCTTTAAAATAGAACTTATTTAGGTATACTTATGGCAAGCCAGTGAAGGGTGAGGCAACGATTACAGTTTATCCTGATATTTACTCTGGTGTCATACAACCAATTTTTCAGCAGCCTGTACGAAAAGTGATACCTATCGACGGAAAAGTAGTAGTTGATTTTGATATTGAATCGGAACTTAAGTATGTAAAATAAATGATATTTTTCTCCACAGTTTCCTGAAATTTGACTTATTTAGTATATACTGTTTGCAGATTATCTGACGATTATGAAAGACCAGTTACGATCGATGTTGCGGTGGAAGAATCTTTAACTGGTAGAAGACAAAATACTTCTATGCAAGTAAGAGTACACAGGCATAAGTACACAATGGAGTTAATAAAAACATCAGAATATTATAAACCTGGTTTAAAGTATACAGCATTTGTACGTACATGAGATGTTATGTTTATTGTATAAATTTGTATGTATAATTGTTTTGTTAATGAACAAGACTTACAGGTAAAATTGACATATCATGATGGAACACCAGTTCAAGATGATAAAAACCCTGTCACAATAATGTACGGATATACTTACAATCAATCTGCGTATACCATTATTGATAGAATGTTAGATAAAAATGGTATGGTACAATTGGATTTCTACCCATCGAAAACTAACGACAACATTTCGCTTCCTTTGAACATCGAGGTAAAAGCTTCCAAATTCAAACATGACTGATTGATTTATAACAAGTACGTGTACACAATTTCTATTTAACAGGCACAGTATCTAAATTTACACGAGTGGTTTCCGTCAACAAATCATGCTACGTCTCAGAACAATGAATACATACAAGCTATTTTGAAAACTGAAAACCCCACTGTATGTACCATTTTTATTTGTATAGTACATGAAATATGTCAATATGTGATCAATATGAATTATAATACTTCGTTTCGCAGGTTAATAATGAAGTTGAAATCGAGGTAAACTCCACAATTCCATTAAAATATATTAATTATGAAATATTTGGACGTGGTGATATATTGGATGCTGGTTCTATATATGTACAAAATAAATACACAACAACTTTCAAGTAAGTATTTAGTTCTAATTTAGTTTAATTATTACTCATTCAAATTGAAACTGTATAAAACATTAATTTGCTACAGATTTTTAGCAACATATGTTATGGCGCCTACTGCACATGTAATCGTATATTATTTGGGCACTGATGGAGAAGTGATTGCAGATGCTTTAGATGTAGAGTTAGAAGGAGTACTTCAAAACTTTGTAAGTTAATCAATTCAAGTACGAATCACAATGAAAATGTTAATTAGGAAATTTCTTTATTTTCCTTTGCTTTTTATTTAATTAAGGTTGACGTTGATGTTGCACCCGAAGAAGTTGGACCAGGAGAAAATGTCAATTTAATCATCACATCGAAACCAAATTCATATGTTGGTTTATTAGGTGTTGATCAAAGATCTATTTTATTAAAGTCTGGCAATGATATTTCTCGTGTATGTAATTTTTTGATCGTTCATTGCATTCAAAGTTATAGTTTCTTATAGTTTGAAATCTTATAATAATAACAACAACGTATTTCAATGATTTGTAGGAACAAGTGTATAAAGAGTTAAAATCGTATGACATGGTACGAGACTCGCCATACGCGGACTCTGTTTTTGATCGATATCTTTGGAGCCGTGGATCAGCTACGGCGAATGACGTTTTTACTGTATGTGCATCCCTATCTTTCTCTATATATTATAGTTTTACTATTTCGCAGAGATACATTATCCGCTTTTTAATGAAACCATTTCTTTTTTGTTTTAGGAAAGTGGTGCTATTATTATGACAAACGGATATGTCCATGAAAATTTTCCACTTCGTAAGTAAATTCGGGCAAATATCTACGTGGTTTTATAAAATTGGTAACTAATATTACTTTACCACCTTTACCACCTTATTATACGCCAAAATATTTCCCGAATATTTTTCTAATTTGGTAACAAATAGATTAAAATGTTTTACTACTTCATAATGTAGCATGAGAGTAATATCCTCAAAGTTCAGCATTCCATATAATACTTACTTATATCGAATCAGTTTAGTTAATCAGAACAACGTATTTATCATTTAACATGGCTTATGTTTGTGTAGTATACTACAGGTTTGGTGTAGAGCTCTCCTTTCCAGCCGCTGTTGGAGGTTCAATTGCATTCAAATCGTCAGAGAAGATGAAAGTACGCAAGAATTTTCCTGAAACTTGGCTTTGGCAAATGCTTGATGTTGGGTAAAGCCATTGAAATTATTACCTGCTGATAATCTTATAACTTATCAATTCGTTTACTTGTTTATTTGTTAAGTAAAGTGAAAAGTTTCTTTTGTTCATTAACATGACATATCAACTTAAACATGTTTCATATATTATTTCACTAATGCTTAATTCAAATTAACTATGCATTTAGAAAGGGGTAGTGTATATGTGGGGGCATATATTGCGAGCGACTATGTATTTAACAGGATAGTTTCATGTAATCGAGTCTGTGAGGTGATGGTTTAATTATAACACATTGTTTCATTCTGCTAGTTAAATAATAACTTATTCTGCTAGTAACACTTTATTATTTCCATGTTTCGAGATACATAAAGGTTTTCGCTGAACAAATTTCGCTTTTAAACGTGTTCCAAACAGAACTTAATAATACCTTTATATTTTTTGGTAGCGTTATATTTTTATTTTCTCTTGGTTCAGCTGATATAATACAATACAGAGAATTGGATTCCAGGACAACCGGGAATATTGGAAGGTAGAATAACAGGCTCGCCTCATGGTGCATCTACACTTCGGCCAGACATTGGTCCGCCTGTTACGCACAAACTAGCAACAAGACCACCATTGGCAGGTCCTTATGCCTTCTCTCGCATCCCACCTCCTGTCTGGAATAAGCCCCGTGTATTCCTAATGCATGAGATCTTAAACACCTGGCTTTTTACAAACTTCTCTTCAGGGTATTTATCTTATAAATACTGTCAGTTTACAAAGCTTCTTTATATTGTATACATTATATATGCTTTGTGTACGTATATATTTAGGCAAACATCGTTCGTGCAATGTCGCTTTGTTTTGTACAGAACATTTCTTTGTAAATCAATGCTATGGGATGTTCTCGGTGTTCGTATATGACTGCTATACATTTACTTGTTTAATATTATACTTTCAACTCAACCATTCATTCTTCCATGTTATACAGAGTAAATTTCTCAGTTTTCAATAAGGTGATTGAGTGAGTCTTTGTAAAATACAACTACATATTATGAAACATCCATCGAATCGTACATTTACCATAAATCGTAGTACTTTTAAATTAGAAAATCATTTTTTAACACAGAGAATAACTATGTAAACTGAAACAGGTTCGATGGGAAGAATGAGCTGAAAAGGAATGTACCTGATTCAATCACATCGTGGGTATTAACTGCATTTTCTCTGAACGATGTCGACGGGTTAGGCCTTATAGAACAACCACGAAAGGTAAACGTATTTCTATCGGTAATAGAAATAATACACAATTTTAAGCAATTTTAAGTTATGAAAACTAATCGAGAAAAACGATTTCTTTTTTCAGTTAAAAGTTTTCAGACCATTTTTCATTGCAATGGATCTCCCTTATTCGGTGATTCGTGGAGAAATTGTTGCAATACAAATTGTGGTATTCAATTACATGAATAAGACTGTAGAAGCAGAAGTTTTATTGACGCACGAAGGTCAATTTGATTTTGCAGAAATTTCCAATGATGTACACGATGCACCAAGTAAGGTTCACGTTAATCGATTTTATAAGTTATCTTATTGTATGCGATATGCTAAAGAATCAATACAAATACTGACTATGTATTTCAGAACTAGAATTGTATCGTAAAAAGAAAGTTGAAGTAAAAGCTAATTCTGGTGCTAGCGTATCATTCATGATCATTCCAAGAGATCTGGGTTATATTACTATTAAAGCAACTGCGAATAGCATATTAGCTGGTGACAGTATCGAACGTAAACTACTTGTAAAAGTAATGTGTCTTTTATATATTCTTTATTCGTAAGTCGTCGTCAATTGAATTAGGATCCAATTTTTTATTCTACAGGCTGAAGGAGAAACACAGTTCTTTAATAAAGCTGCTTTCTTGGATCTTAGAGACTCACCTAGTATAACAACAAATTTCACAATAGACATACCTAAAAATGCTGTACCAGGTTCTGAACATATTGAAATCTCCGCAGTAGGTAAGTACTTTGAATGAAATTTTAGTTAATAATTTTTACCACTTTTTTCATTCCGAATGGAGGGTTTTCACCATTAAAATATTTTCTTATTAGGTGATATTTTGGGTCCCAGCATCTTAAATCTGGCAAATTTAATTAAAATGCCTTCTGGTTGCGGAGAACAGAATATGTTAAACTTTGTCCCAAATATAATGATACTAAATTATCTCAAAGTAAGTATCTCTCTCTCTCTCTCTCTCTCTCTCTCTCTCTCTCTCTCTCTCTATTTATATATTTGCAGAATATAAATATATATATGCATATGTGTATATACATTTTCAGAATACGAATCAACTAACACAAGCAATAGAAGGTAAAGCTTTGAGATATATGGAAATAGGCTATCAAAGAGAATTGACTTACAAACATGATGATGGATCATTTAGTGCATTTGGCAAGTCCGATACCAATGGAAGTACATGGTATGCATTATGAAAATGGTTAATTTATCAAATTCGTAAAACACAGCGGTAATACCAAATATCCATTACACCACTGCAATGTTATGTTTTTTTAGGCTTACAGCTTTTGTGGCAAAAGCTTTCAAGCAGGCTATGGAATATATCCTAGTTGAAGATAGAATAATAGACGAAGCTCTACAATGGTTGTCAAATAATCAAGCTCCGAATGGAAGTTTCCCTGAAGTAGGAAAAGTTAGTCATCGTGACATGCAAGGTGGAGCTGCGAAAGGTCTCGCGCTGACAGCTTATACTCTTATTGCTTTCCTTGAAAACAACGTAAGAATTCATATTTACTCACTTTGAATTCTAACTTATAAATCAAATGTCTTATCTTATTAACTACATTATAAAAATTTAGGATTATAATGAAAAATATCGCAACACGATAAACAAAGGGATTGATTATATTGTCCGTAACATGAATGACCTCGATGATATTTATGCATTGAGTATTTGCACGTATGCCTTGAATTTGGCAAAGCACCCATACGAAACTGCTGCGTTTAATTTACTAGAATCCAAAGCTAGTGGAAAAGGAGATCTTAAATGGTGGAGTAAACCTGTACCTAAAGATGATAAAAATCCATGGTATTCTTTACCAAGACCCGTCGACGTAGAAATGACTTCTTATGCTTTATTAACTTATCTCAGACGTAATCTAGTCACCGATTCCATAGCTCTAATGAAATGGCTTGTAAAACAAAGAAATGCAGAAGGTGGTTTTGCATCCACACAGGTAAATAAATAAATAAGAACATCTACTGTATATATAAGCAGCGTATACAATGCAAATGTAGTGTTTAAAATTGAACGCTTACAAACAAATCTTTAGGATACTGTGATCGGAATACAAGCATTGGCGAAACTAGGTGAAAAACTAGCATCAAAGAACAATGCTATTTCAATAACATTTATGTACGAGGGAGGTGGACAGAGTCAGATGAATATCAATTCTGATAATTCTATGATACTTCAGAAACACGGAGTAAGTTTAAATTCTGGGCATCATAATTTAAACGTTTTTCAAATATTTTACACTTTCTTTAGCTTCCCAGGAAAACGCGATCGGTCAATATAACAGGTACTGGAAGTGGATTCGCCTTGGTTCAAATTTCATTTCAGTATAATTTAAATGTAACCGGAGCATGGCCGCTCTTTACTTTGGATCCTCAAGTCGACAAAAATTCCAACGCTAATCACTTGCAACTTTCAATTTGTTCTGGGTACGTTAAATGTGTATTATAGTATACCAGGTTTCGTAAACATCATACCTGGAATTACGGTCTTGATATAACGTGTGTTTAAATAACACAGGTTTGTGCCAACAAAAGAATCAAACGAGAGTAACATGGTTGTGATGGAAGTTAGTCTACCATCTGGTTTCACTGCGGACAGAGACTCTCTGCCCAGTCTTGAAGTATCCCAAAACGTTAAGCGCGTAGAAACTAAAGAAGGAGACACGATTGTAGTACTATACTTTGATAAGGTATGACAATTTGTATTATTTCAATCAATTTCTCCGAAAGTACATTTATAGTATTTTATAGTGAATGATACATTACAGATGGACAGACGGGAATACTGCCCGACAGTATCTGCATTCAGAACGCACAAAGTAGCAAAACAGAAACCAGTGCCAGTTACTATATACGACTATTATGATTCCTGTAAGTTAGTTGATAAGTCAAAATCTTAGATGTATAATTTATAGCAATATTATTTCTAATTCTTAGATGTTTCTTCTTTTCTTCTATTTAGCAAGGAAAGCCAGAGTATTTTATGAACCACGGAAAGCAACGCTTTGCGACTTATGCAAGGAAGAAGACTGTGAAGATTTATGTGTTTCACAACTTGGTAAACAAAAAGATTCCTCTCAATCTGCTGCTTCATATCTAACTACATGTACATACCTACAGTTATTACTTGTACTCTTCTCTGTTAAGTATTTCGAATATTTTTAGCTATAACTTTCCTAAAACGTTCTGTAGTTTCTTTTAAAAAAAAAAAAGAATCATGATACGGCTTTTAGTAAACACGCAACCAAAGTACATTACATGCAAACAATTCATGTACCCTAATTATATGGTACATTAACAAAGTTTTGAGCTTTAATGAGCTTTAATCGAATTTGAATCCAATGTTTGAAATAATACAACGAATAACATTTGAACGTAGCTGAAAATACTCTACTTAACAAATCAAACGAATGAATTTTGTTACATACTGACAATTTATCTTGCAGTAAATACACTGTATTGTTATTGATAATAAGTTGTTACTTGTTTACTTACGATTAAGCTTATAAGAAAACTAGTACTTATTAAAGACGAACTTCTCTAAAACAAACGGGTGCAGTTTTATATACAGTAACTACCAAAAATTTCCAGACACTAGGTACAATGAACTTTACGACTTGATAATTCGTTTGTTGATGAAGCAATCGCCCTGGGAATTGTTTCCAGCGATAAACATATATAATTTATGTGAAAAATATACAAAACGAAATAATGTACCATTTGTGGCTCGTAAAAATATTCGGACACATATTATATTTCTTTGGCAATCGCCTTCTGAGAACGTGAAAACGTTTGTTTACAAATAAAATCTTGTTGTCCATGCCACCTCACTACTGTCAATTGTATGAATGTGAATTCGTTCAATATGAGTCGTAAACGAAAGAATACGAGTTTCGATGTGCGACAGCTTGTAATTTTCAATCGAAAGAAAGGAAAGAAACTTATCGCAAAATTAGCACAATGCTTCGTATAAGTAACAGTACTGTTGCAGATATCTGTCGACGATTTTATATTGAAAATCGCATTGATTCTATTCCGCAAACTGGAAGACCAAGTCTCTTATGTACAAGGGAAAAAAGTAAAATTATTCCGAAAGTGAAAAAAATCCATGCTTAAGTGCGCCAAAACTAGTTAGCGAGGTATAGGAGAAAGCTCCAAAAATGTGTCAGCCGAAAAGTTTGGCGAATGCTGAGGAAAGCTGGTTACAATGGAAGAGTAGCTAGAAAAAAACCATTTATCAACGAAAAAAATAAGAATAAACGAAAACCTTTGCAAGAGAGCTAATTTCTAAGGATGAGAATTGCTGATGAAAGCAAATTCAATCTGTACAATTCCGATGGAAGAACTATGGTGTGGCGCAAAGCAAATAAAGAGTTTAATTTTGAAAATACAAGAGGTACAGTGAAACATAGTGGAGGGCAGCATTATGGTTTAGAGTTGCATTTCGTCGAAGGAGTCAGTAACCTAGTGTTTATTGACGGTCTCATGAGAAAAAATTCATTATCTAGGTACAGTGCAGTGCACCAGCCAAGTTCTTGCACTATCTTCTCGTACACGAAACAACTGAGCCATTTTTTAGAGGCTTATAACTCGGCACTGGAGGCAGATGGACTGATGTAATTTCGTACACTTGTTAAATGCTATCATGTCTCAATATTGGCAAAACATTAATATTACAACATTGCAGGTTCAGAGATATAGAATCTCAAAAATCGCTTTTGTCACTGACTAACTGACTGACTGACTAACAGATCATCAAAACCTTTTGGGTACTTCCCATTGATTGACCTACAAGCTTGAAATTTGGTACATAGGTCCACCATAACAAACACTCAAAGGAATAATTATGAAAGTTTGAAATTTTACACCTTAAAGGAGTTGTATTGAAAAAAAAAACATTACAAAATAGGTACATAGGATAGAACGTAGCAGCATAACATACATAAGTAAACATTTTATTAGCTTCGAAGTCGCAACAAATACTGATGAAAAAAACAATCAACAAAAATTGATGAAATCCCAACAAAATATCCTGTAAACAGGAGCCAAATTCCTATGAGTATAAAAAGTGGTGAGATCAAATAAAATGCAAAGTTTGTTAGCTTATAAATACCTCTTTCAATACTGAAAAAAGAATTTGTAAAAATTAGTCTAAAAGAGTTTAAAAACTCTTTTAGATTCACATGGAGGCCTAAATTATTCAAACTTGGCTGCTACCTAACACCTTTTGTGGCGATTGGTTTAAAAAGTAATGGCCAAGTTTGAATAATTTAGCCCTCCATGTAACTCTTTAAAAATTAAATAGCGTTCTTTTAAACTAATTTTTACAAACGCTTTTTTCAGTATTGCAAGAGGTATTTTTGAGCTAATGAACTTGGCTGTATTTTTTTTTTTTGTTTGATCTCACAACTTTTTACGGTCATAGAGAACTTGGCTCCTATTTACAGGATGTTAAATTTTTCTTGGGATTTAAATATTCACAAAAATAATTTAGTACAAAGCACTGAATGAATAAAACTTAATAAAAATTTTAAGTTTTACCAAGACAACAACCCCAAGCACAAGTCACATATGGAGCAAAAATTTTTATTATACCGATGCCCCAATATTCTTCATCCACCGCCCCAATCACTGCCCACTGGACTTTAATCCTATTGAGAATTTATGTGATGAATTGGATAGAAAAGTTCGGAAAACCTCAATTACATTGATAGCGAATTAAAACAAAGACTTGCAATTGAGTGGTCGAATATAACTATTAAATATTTTTAAAAATATAACATGGCAAACAGGTGAAGCTATGTTCTTAAACGAAATGGTTATGCCACAAAGTATTGTACAAATTTTGTAATGCTAAATTACATAATCTAAATAGAAAATTAATATTGTCCGAATATTTTTATCAGCCACAAATGGTACATTATTTCGTTTAATAATTTTTATTGTAAAACGTATGTATATTTTTTAAATAAATTATATATGTTTACCAGAAACAATTACGAGAGCGATAATTGCTTTATCAACAAACGAATTATCAAGTTGTAAAGTTAGTTATACCTAGTGTCCGAATATTTTTGGGAGTCACTGTATTTATATATGTATTTTTACGGTAAATTGTAGATAACCTATAGTCAAGTTGAATAACATAAATAAATAGTGAAATTGTCACTCGCGATACATATTTATATTTGTATATAGTCGGAAGTATCTAGACTTGCTAACATTATTTCGGTTGGTAACTGTCAGATTAATAATATCGAACTACGCAAATTATTAGGAAAGAGTTAACGAAGACGAACACATATTTCGAATCCATATACTAAAGCATAACATAACCTTAAAGTCCAAGTTGAATATGGTTTTTGTTGATGCAACGAATTTGATAAAATAATAATGGATAAAATGTTTATGAATACCTTACAAATAAGTCGCCGTTTAGCTCGCAAATCTCTTGCAACGTGTCAACACCGAAAGTAAGTATATAATAGATTTGAAAATATTTCTAGTATAAACAGTTATGGGATTGTCATTTCACACTACATTTTCATGTTACAGAATCTTAAAAAATTCGAAATTATACATGCATACTTGTAACAATTCTCGTATTTTACAACCATGCTTTTTATCAGCTACAACACGATTTCAAGTGAACGACATGCAAAGACGTAAAATGTTTATTCAAACGCAAGACACTCCGAATCCAAATAGTTTAAAGTTTTTACCCGGAGTTAAAGTGCTCGAGCCAAGTCAAACCAAAGACTTCCCTAATGCCACCGATGCGTATTGTTCACCACTGGCGAAAATGTTATTTCGTGTGGAAGGTGTAAAATCTGTTTTTTTCGGCCCTGATTTTATTACAATTACAAAAGCGGATGAGGATGTCGAATGGAAGTTATTAAAGCCAGAAGTATTTGCTGTTATTATGGATTTCTTTGCGTCTGGTTTGCCCGTGCTAAACGAAGATCAACCTGCAGCAGATACTCGTAATTTCTTTTAATTTTGCAATGGATACAATCGATTGTTCGATTATATTTTCAACAATGTTATATTTATAGAAGTTACCGATGACGATGACGAAATAGTGCAAATGATAAAAGAATTGTTAGATACTCGTATACGGCCAACAGTTCAAGAGGATGGTGGTGATATCGTATTCGTGGTTTGTATATAAAAATTGTTTGTAACAGAATAATTTGCAATATTGCTAAATAATGCTTCCAATGTTAGGGGTTCGAAGAAGGAATAGTAAAATTGAAGATGCAAGGTTCTTGTACAAGCTGTCCAAGTTCCGTGGTCACTTTAAGAAATGGAGTTCAAAATATGATGCAATTCTATATTCCAGAAGTTCTTGGAGTGATTCAGGTAGAAGATGAAACCGATAAAATTGCAAAGAAAGAATTTGAAAAATTCGAAGAAAAATTGCAATCGTCCGAGCAGAAGAAAGAAAAATAGAATGGAAGTGTGTTTTTTGTAGTTCGGTAATTATCTATGTACCAAGTTTTATGTAAATAAAGATACTAGATGTATAGCTTTAATATCTTTTTCCTTTTTTTGTTTTATTTGTGTATAAACTCGTTAACGGCTAGATACGGAAACTTGCCATACACGTATAGTATTGTCGGAATATCCAGCAAATAATGTTTGTCCATCTGTAGACCACGCTAAAGAGAGACAATGGGGTGGTTCTGCTTTGGTTGTCGTGGACACAACCTCTGGTTTCAGCTCTTCAACCATTTCTTTGGTTTCTAAATCCCATATCTTGATCCAAGGTCCAAATGCAGCGCAAAGCCAATAACGATTAGGGCTGAAGCACAGAGCTGTTATGATGTCATTATGGTCTAACGTGTGCAGATGCTTTCCATCATTTAGATCCCACAACATAGCTTTGCAATCCTACAATTTTTCAGGAAAAATTTACATTAATAAGTAGATCATGATTTATTACAAAAGATACAATATTCTTTTCGGATACATACCTTTCCACCGGAAGCACAAAGAGAACCATCAGGGGAAACAGTAACTGTGTTAAGATATCCAGTGTGTCCACTATGATTAATCTTCAGCCTGCAGTTTGTTAAGTTCCAAACCTGAAAAGCATATTACAGCTTGAAATACGAATGACTATTAGCTTATAAACAATCATACCAGATGAATTACATCAGTCCCATATCCGCAAACACTCATGAATATCATGTTTCATAAAAAATCATCATGTTGTACGATTATCAAGTAACATATATAAGTTATATATATACACACACACACATATATATATATATAAAAGAACAACTTACCTTGACGAGTTTATCCCAACCAGCAGAAACGATAATGGGATTTGAATGATTCGGGGAAAACCGTACACAACTGACCCAATCGGTATGACCATCATCCTGAATAGTGTACTTACACTCTGCCAAAGTGTTCCATAATTTAATGGTCTTGTCTCGCGAGCCAGATACAATTTGACGATTGTCCACAGAGAAAGCAACGCTTAAAACATCCTGTTAACACATATTCGATTACTTGATTTAATCGGACCATCTAAAATAGCGTACCCGTGGAGATATCGAACGTGATCAATACTTACAATACCACAGACTTAATCACCCACCTCTTCTACTTTTAAATATAAAAAAAAATATATAAAAAAAAGCTTCAGTACATAGTTTCCATCACTCACGTAGTTTTATCTTCTGCCAGTGGCATTAGAGAAAAAAAAAATAAAAAAAAAAGCTTCCGTTTATATCACGACGAATGACAACCGTAGACCAGAAAATCTCACACCTTGGTATGGTCTTCGAACCTTCGTGTAGTACGACCTGCGGCCAAATCCCAAAGACGTAGCGTTTTGTCCCATGAACCGGACAGAGCATAATTACCATCAGAAGACAGTACTACGTCACTAATAAAATGAGAGTGACCGTACAAACGTTTCTGTGGTATACCATAATTGGCTTCGTCACGTGTCAATTTCCATACGATCAAAGTTTTATCTATGAACAACATTAGGTTAAAATCATTAAGTTAAAATGTTTTTACACGCTGATCATGGTGAATTCATACTTAAATATGAAAGTACAAAATACACAAACATACAGAGAAATCAGATGGAAACTCTTTTATATATAATTTGTATTATTTATGAGAAATACGTATCGGAATGAAATATTTCTATATGCTACATAATTAATATCATAGTATTAATACACAAACGGTTCGCAATCAGTAAAATAATTACTACAAAACAAGACTGTATGTTACTGAACTTACCACGTGAAGACGATAATATCATATCCGGATATTTCGGATTTGTTGCAATTTGAGTAACCCAGCCATTATGTCCACGAAGCGTACCCCTTAATTGAAGAGTTTCAGTCATCTTGGAAATATTTTTAGATATTCTATGTTGCGGATTACAACGGATTCCAACAACCGGCCTACACTCAACAACGCATTAAACGAAAAGAACCACTTCACCCCTCCCTGTAAACGTGTGTACGGCCATTGATCATATAATTCTAGATGTACGTACTTACTTACACTTATCGACTGTGTGATCATAAAGGCTTCTATCAAAGCGACACTGCGGTGTTCTTTGGAAATCATTTTCAAATACATACGTACCTTAGACCATATACTTTATGTATATAGGGAGATATAGGGAGTAGGGGATAGGCAGAATATTACTAGAAAAACAAGTAAAACAGTGTTCGCGGGATCGAGTTGTTTGTCATTATACTGGTCATTATACGAGCATGTTACTGGTTTACTCCCCCTGCATGTTACGAACTGTGTGAAGGCTCATAGTAAAGAGGAAGGTTGATTGTAGTTAGTGATAGGCACCATCGATTATTCAACTATCGACTAGTTACTATCTAGTTACTACATACTATCGAATATTTAGTCGATATTTAGTTGATAGTTTTTAGTCGACTGAAATTTTGTTTTAGTAGTTACGTCTAGATTGCGGGCTCAAGTCTATGCCTACGTCTACGCGTCTCATCTCTCACTAACTCTGCGATTTTTTAAATATTCTTTTTATTCTCCAATAAGTGTTAATGAACTTTTTAGAAAAATATCTGTTATTGACAAACATATATTTATAAAATACTACTTTTTCTTTAAGTTACGATTAAAATTTTATTCCCATAAATGCAACATATAAGTATTGTTATTTAATAATTGTTATTTATGATATATATTACATCTAAGATTGTTAGGAGTACAAAATTATAATTTTAAATTTTGTAGCATGCTGTATTTTAGATGACCACATGGTATTCATGGCTAAGTATTTCACTTTTTTAAAACAGCCATATGCATGACATTATAAATACCAATGGAAAATTAAAATGCTATACTGTTGAACAACAATAAATGGCCTGCCTGGCTGCCTGTTGAAAAACTTGTGAACAAACACGTAATATTTTTATACGAAGGAAAACATTTCCCTGGAAAAATTCTTTGCATAACTAAAACTAAAGCGACTATTTCATCCATTGAAATGTACGGGTGATTATGGAAGTGGCCAGAGAAGTCTGATGTGCTGGATCGAACAGAACTCGCAACATCTACTCTATTCCTGAATTGAACTTTTTATGAAATTGATTTGTTTCATTTCTTATTTTATTCTTTAATTCTATACTAAAAAAATTCCCACATTATTACTTTAATCCTATTTCTAATATAAGTAGTCAGCTACTAGCGAACAGAAGGTCAATTACTAGATTTTTCATTTTTAAGAGTGGTCAACTTCTGAATTTTTAGAAAGTGGCCTTAATCTAAAAGACTTAAAGAGTGTTTTTGGGCATCGACTCTCGCTATTTGATGACAGAGCAAGTGGTTACTATTGTTTGCATGGAAAACTTCTCTTAATTGATCAACTACTACATAGTACCTTTACCTTAATTCGAATCAAGGGCACTTTTGTTTCCCTTGTCTAGTTATGCCCTTTATTAAAATCTGGAGGTTTATAACCACACTAAACATACGTGTTATATCGATTTAACAAATTATTTATTTATATTTAAATGATATACTGCAAAATGAAACATTTCAACTCGAATAGAATTCTTTAAGATATTCAGCTGTGGGCTTAAGAATCGCTTTGTCCTTAAGACTGATAACCCAACCAGGTGCAAGACCATAGAATAACTGTCTTGGATCTTTGCGCTTTATAAGCATTTCATATTGTACGTCCTCTTCGATTATTGGCAGTACATAACCGTATTTCTGAGATAAAATCAATCGTTCCCGAGAAATCTCTTCAGGATTTGCTAAATATCCCCTTGTTGTTGCACTCGAATAATATTCCAAACAGTCTGCTGGTGGTAACAATCTGCGAGGTATTGGTTCCCCTAAATATAATAGTATTGTATATAATAACACTGTCAAATATCATTTAATATTTATTTAAAAATAAAGTTATGTATTTACCTCTGTTAAAAAATTTATCCACGTTACTTAACGCAAACAAAGAATTAGAATCGTAATATGCCGTAGTTATAGTACCACCATTTCTTTCAATGGCAGCAATTACAGGTTCACTAGCCCATTGAACTTCTATATTTACTTTAGCTCTAAAGTCATCGGCTCCCTTAAATATTTTAAATAAATTAATAACGGTACATGTTTTTTTTTACATGAAAACCTGTGTACTCTATGTAATAAAATGGCACAAAATCAAATACCTCATCTGTAAGATGAACACCGGCATGTTTATGTTCCATCTTGAGGTTATAAACTCCTGTATTAAGCACAGATACAAGATCTATGGGCTTAGATTGATCAATCTTATTTAGATCAATACATAACTGTAAATTCTTTAAGGATAAAGGTGGATATTCTCTCCTCAAACTAAAATGAAAATAAAAATATTTTACTATTCAATTTTACAATGAAAGTAATTCTTTTTAATTTAACATAAATACAAAGGATGCCAGTTAAAGAGTAATGGGCTTAGTGGGCACCCTTGTCTCACTTCCCTTTCCATCCAAAAGCACTTCCCTTCTTCTTCCCCTGTTCTAACTTTATTTTTGGTTTTCCTTATTATTTCCTCACACCTTCCTACTAATCCTTCCCTCACCTCCCTTTTCCTCATTGCCCTCACCAACGTCTCCCTGTCAACGGAGTCAAACGCCGTTTTTACGTTAACAAACACTACTACCAGCCTTGTTTTTTGCTCTTCACTTGCCTGTTTATTAGATAATTTAAAACTTAAATGTTATCAATGCATCCCATCCCCTTTCTGAAACCTATCTGACTAGCTGGTAATATCTTTTTTCACTCTACCTCCTCTCTTAATCTTTTTGCCAATACTGCCACATAAATTTTGTAAGCCGTTTGAGTATCACTCCCCTGTAGTTTTCTACCTTATTGCTGTCTCTCTTCTTAACTATCTGCACTACTATTTTCCCTCTTTCTAATTTTTCAGCCATCTTTTCTCTCTCTCTCTCTCTCTCTCTCGATAATTAGGATAAGTATAGATGTAAGTTAGTTATAAGTTAGAAATAAGGATAGAGTATAAGAGCGACAAGAAAGAGGGAAGGGAATGGAGGAAAGGATGTAAAGAATTTATAACCCTAAGGAGAATCAAAATAAAGAACCTACCTACAAAGGATGCCAGTTAATTCAGACACGGATTAATCAGGACAACCACTTATTCAGGACAGATATCAAAGAAAAGAAACAAAAACTAAAATACAATACTATCAGGACAAATTATTCTGTCCCGATGTGTCCTAATCAATTTGAGTCCACTGTATTATCAATCAATATAAAATTGAAAAATTATACATTCAATTATAAAATACATAAAACTTACTGATGTCCCTTGTAATACGGTTCGTAACCAAATCTAAGATAAAATGGATTATTTCCAGTCTCGTATCCAGGACGCATAAAATTTTGTCTTTGACCAGAACCTTTATTACCTGCTCCATGTTTATCTCCTCCATGTTGTCCTCGACCACGCTTTGACTGTTAAATAATACATGATATTGCATTATACACGATATTAACATACAATATTATTTAAAACATACGTATTGTTATGCGTACTTGCTTTCTTGCACCGGGATTGTCTCGAATATTACTTAGATTTAATCTTGGTAATGTTCGCATTAATGACAATGCCAGATCTTTTCCATGTTTTCCAGCCATTATTTCAAAGATATGACTGTTTCCTCTAAATTTTCATATCCTTCTTTATAATAAAAATTTTTCGAGATATTTGCTAACCATACTATTCCACTCGCATTTAGTTGCATTTAGTGATGGGTCCCAACGACTGAAACTATCGACTAAATCGATAGTAGTCAACTACTATTTTCAGTTGACTGACGACTGAATCAGTCTCTAAAACCACCGACTAGTAATAGGATAGACCTATCATCTTATGGCACTTGGTGTCTCATGTTGTGAATTACCGACTGTTCAAAAAATCAGAGGATTTGGTATGCCCTCTATGACTTAAAGTGGCAAACTTAGGAACTATGTCGAATTTCAGATATCGAATGCGTAGTTGCCAAACCACATCCGAGAATATTCGTCGCATGGTTGCCAATTTACTGTTACTGCTCAGTACGTATTTCTGCTATTTTCCACTTTTCCACGTTACAGTCATAATATGATTCTGGAAAAGCAAACGAAAGAAGTCGAGTCAGTCATTTGACCTGAATATTTCACCTGTGTTTAAGAGGCAAGGGGCACCACGTGAGATAACTAGAAAGTAACTAGAATCTTACTAGATTTTGTATCGAAACATGGATTTGCGGGAAGTCGCTTTTTTCCCTTATACGAGCATATTTTGAGCTGCACAAGGGTTCATTTGATAGAGGAAGGTTAACTGTCCAGTGCTCTGCCCATCATATTAGTCAAAAATGTCTATTTGTGTCAACGTGGAATCGCAACAACAAAAATATATAGGGCTTGATTAATGTCTTTTAATAAAGACATT
>CM052339.1:13912406-13924710 GCA_028455595.1 Lasioglossum vierecki | reverse complement strand
TGGGGGGTTTGTATCAAATTACTACGAATCATTTCACCGAAAATGTTTTATTCGACAACATTTCACCGATATTGATTTCACTAACAAGAGTAGTTCACCAACAATGTTTATATCGACGCTTGCTTCAACAACATTTACTTCACTGACAATAATAATTTACCAACAATGTTTGCATTCACGCTTGTTTACCTCGACCGTACAAAAGAAGAACGGATACAGAGAATATTGCAAAACCGTAAAGAAAATAACCTGAACTGATTTTTTAAAAACGTTGGCATTTAATGTAACCTTTAAATACTTTTTCAATATTTACTCATTACTAAATTTTTGAATGTTATTGGCGCGCTGGTACGATCATTCATGACGTTGATTAAGCTATTTTGCAAAATTGCATAGAAAACTTTCGACGTTTCGATCTCGATTTAGATCATTTTCAAGAAAATTCTTTCATTATAATTTTTCTACTTTTTGTGTTTTTGGATTTTTGAGATAGCGTTTCCTTTTTTCTGCATTTGGTCTGACAACTATGTACTAATTAAGAAACAAATTCTTACAGACGCAATTACAATGAAAGGATTTTCTTGAAAATGATCTAAATCGAGATCGAAATGTTGAAAGTTTTCTATGTAATTTTGTAAAATAGCTTGATTAACGTCATGAATCAGCGCGCCAATAACATTCAAAGATTTATCAACAATTGTCGATCGAAATGAAGGAAAGCTTTACTCATTACGTTTAGCTCCTATTGTTACATATTCAATGTCTAGTTATTACTAGACTGCGGATCTTTATGCATTTATGAAGAATTTGATTGGGTGAAATTTAAAACAGTAAAATATTTGAAACATTCGAGAATGTTGTAATATTGCTTTTATTGTAACAAAGTGGTTAAAGGATAAAATCAATTTGTATGTTGTTCTTGCTTCTCACAATCAATGCAACACATTTTCATTTTGCATAAAGATCCGTAGTCTAATTGTTACCTTGTAACTTTACAATTATATCAATATATAATTATATCTTAGTTGTCATCTTACAATAAGACTATTGACGTTAATTTGATACAAATCCCATCTGTAAGAGGTTTTCTGAAATAACACTGTCCAACACCAAAAATGTTTCCAAATACTGTTGGGTGTATCTTTTTAGTTTGCAAAGAGTAAAGTATGGCACGATAAAAGTAATTTCACTCTACATTTTTGCGCAGGGTGGCTTTTACTTTTTCCACCTGTTGGATCGTTACGCTGCAGGCTACTCCATGCTGTTCGCAGTTTTGGCTGAAGCAATAGCCATTAGTTGGATCTACGGAACCGACCGATTCTGCGCTGATATCAAAGATATGATCGGCTTTTCACCCGGCATTTATTGGAGGGTCTGCTGGAAGTTCGTCGCCCCGATATTTCTTATGGTAATTAATACGATATTAATCCAATGCTACGACGATTCAGATTTAATGCTTCCAGGGTGCCGACTTATTATTAAACTGCGGATCTTTACACAAAATAAACAAATTCTTAGTCAAATGAAAGAAACAGACATTAAAATCAGGGCTTGAAGGAAACTGCTAAAATTTTCAATCAGTTCTGATGTCACTGTTGTTTTTTGACTTTTAAATTTTCTGTCCTAAAAAACCAATTATTATATAATAATATTATATATAATAATATATAAATATTACATAATCCACATATATTCGTGCAAAAATAGACAATGTTTAGTTTTTTTCGAAAATGAGAAATGTTTCAGTTCGACAGTGATAGTTATTCTACTTAGAAAAAGTTAAAGTGCTTTCAAACAAATTTACCGTCTAGTATTACATAGGTTTCAACTTGAATCATTCTGTAGAGTTCTAGTAGCATACAACCATTCGCGCAAGTGAGATGGAATATGTTGAGTACTCCGCGTTCACAAGGAACAACAATGAATCAGTGGTACTGATTTTGTTCTTTTTTAGTTTTATATTTTACTTAAAAATATCTTGTTGAAAAATACATGTTCTTTCAAAACTTTTATTAACCAAATATAAAATAAATGCTAAAATTGAACTTTTATAACCAAATTAAAGTGTTGCTGTACCAAATTAACTTAAAGCAGGAATGAATAAAAATTTAAAAGTTTACAGTTTCATTCAAGCCCTGATTAAAATAGATTATCTCTTTCAATGATTCTACGAAGTCGAAAATAATGCAGCAATATTACTAAATTGTTCTAATGGTCTCATAGTTTTCTATTTATTTATAATATTTAGCCCATTAGAAACACATAAAAAACGGCACGTACGATTAACATAGAAAACGAAAATATTTTCTCAGGATGTTCTCTAACGTGTTCACAGTTTATTATCGTATATGGTTTAATGGGGTACGAACCATTAACATACGAGGATTACGTATATCCAGTCTGGGCAAACGTATTAGGCTGGTTAATTGCGACTTCCTCGATTGCCATGATACCCGGCGTCGCAATTTACAAGATCATCGTTACGCCTGGCAGCTTTATTCAGGTAATTATAGGGATCTTAATATAATCCCCTTTATTTATATGGTGATCCTATTGAACAGTATTGTACATATCGAACCACGAAATATCTTGGACAATTACTGACAACTAGCAATAGAACAAAGGAACAGAAATATAATCCATGTACAAAACAAATGGTGTATACAAGGGTTTTTTTTTTTATTTCTTAATAAGATTAGTAATGTGATAGCAATCTTGGAGACCTGAGCGTAAATAAATATTGGGTTGAAACGAAAGTTCGTAGCGTTTGTAAATTAAAATTGAAAGCTAAACTTCAGATAAATTGAAGATTACGGCGCACAGGTTCGATCCTATGAAACTAACTAAGCTGTTTTACAAAATATAACTTTTTTTCGACGTTTCGGTCCGTCTTGGGACCATTTTCCAGAAAATATAAATTGTGTCTGTAATAGAAAGTGAATTATATTTTCCATGTTAAAGAGCTAATTGATAAACTAGAAAAAACTAACTATTTTTCTTTATATTTTTAATAACAAAACTTACTTGCTTAGTGTAAAGGTATGATATTTTTGGTCATCAAAAACACGTGTTGACTAAGTGTCGTCAAGATACATAGTAATATGACAATCGATGTTAGCATGTAGGAGATGAACAAACGTCGTAGTTTGAAAAAGGAACCAATCAGAGAACATAAAGATCTATCATTGGATGATCGATATATGGCGGTTAATTTGAACCGAAAAATCCATAACAGAAATTAAACGCAGTCTAACCTTTATATCAACCAGTGAAGTTTCGTCAACTAACATTCAATATGTTTTTAAAGTGGTGTAAGCTGTTTTACACATTGCAAAACTTTTAAATTCCCCAGCACAACGATATAAAGGGTACTGTATATGTATAGTCTTAGCGCGAAGGACCGCGTATAAGAGTAAAGTGCCCTTTATATCGTTGTGTTGGGGAATTTAAAGGTTGTGCTGACTTGTGCTAGGCTAGCACAACTCAGATATATGATTATATGCTGTTTGGATAACTATTTCTTACTTAAACGTTAATTAGATGTCGAAAACGTTTTTTTTACTATAACTTTTTTATTTATAATTTTTTTAAGTGATACTTGAGCACAATCTTAGCACAACTTAGCACAATTGAGAAAATTGAAAAAAATTAAAAGTGGGGGGCTACTCAAAAAATCGTTTTTCTCAATTTTTCATCTTATTTTTCATATTATAGTGATAATATTCGGGCACAATATAGCACAAACCTAGTACAATTCAGCACAATTGTTGAAATTGTTTAATTCAACAAGTGGGGGGCTAACTTCTAGGAGGCTGACGTTTGTCCTATGTATGGGTTGTTGCAACCTTTGCAAGGTATTGAATAAACTAAATTATAGTTTTTTAATAGTGGCAATCTATCTTTGATCGTGGGGAAAAACCTTTTCATATATTGTGGTATCTTAAAGATAGTATGGAGACCAACCTTTCTGAATATTCTTTGTATATCTGTGGTAATGTTTTGAATGTAAGGAAGAACAACGGTGTTTCTATAGTTTATTCTTCCTGTCCTAATGATTCTTTGTCCCTTTTGCTTTTCCAAGGACCACGGATTATATAAATCATTCACCCGATCTTTAATTATTCTTGAGATTAATAACTCAAGATATCCATTACGTTTTAAAACATTTCTAATAAGAGAGACAAATTGTCAGATCGAAATTTCGGATCAGAAAGTAAGATCGCACGATCAATAAGACCTTTAATCAAGCCAACTTTATTTTGCATAGGGTGAAACGAATAATAATTAACATATCTGCCAGACCAGGTAGTTTTATGGAACCAATTGATTTTTAATTTGTTTCCTACTCTAATTATACTCTAACTATAATTAATGTCAAGGAAGTTCAACTTCGAATCACTTTCAATTTCATGTGTAAACTGAATTCTTTCAAACTTCAGATATTCATTCATAGATTTATTCAATAACAAATTTTCCATTCTGTTCTATTGTTTTTTGACATTTTCGCCTTTGCCAACAAATACCTTAATTATATCTTTGATTCTTGATACGAAATCGCTACGAACTTTCTTCCCAACCCAATAACTTTTAATAGTTATAATTATTAGCTAAAATGGTTAAAAGTTTCTATTGAAGCAAATAAAATTTCTCAACGGTTTTTTTAACGATACTGAGGTTCTCTTCAAAATGTTTAACTAATGTATTTATGAGAGCTGCTTGGTACTACTTGAAAATTGACGTTACAGAGATTGAGGATCCTTACGACACCCTGGAGGGACACTCAGCAAAGGAACGCGGATTTGTCCTCGGTAGCGAACGGCGTGGTTCGTCGCAGTTTCATTGCCGATCAGGACTTGAACCTCACCAACGAGCAACGAGAATTAACCAAGGAACAAACGGAGGTCATGATCCAATCCAGGGAAGGTATCAACGGAGATCCACCTCCGGAGCCAGTCTAGGACAGTGCGGTTGTGATTTTGCACGGTGCCCGGTTTCAAGTATACCTTTGCTAATATTCCATCGTTGAGGTTTAATTTTACGTTGCGTTGAACCACACGGACCTCGAACGCACCACTCGAGAAGACATTACGATGCGATATGTACTATACATTCGACGATTCTTTACTCCCTCTCTCTCTCTCTCTCTCTCTCTCTCTCTCTCTCTCTCTCTCTCTCTCTGCATGGCAAGAATCCCTGACGGGACTTCTGCGCAACGGACGCGAGCCTTTCTACACCCAAACGAGATCATTTCTTAACGCATACGTACTGTCCGATCATACAACACCGTTTATATTTTTTACCGTTCACAATCAGTGTATTAAACATAATTATGTGATTGCGACAATGATCTCGTTGTCACGCCTGATTTTCTACTTAACAGTTTTCTTTATGATATAATTAATTAACACTAAATTTACCGAGCTTTGAAAGTAACTGGTACATGTCCCCCCGACTAGAAATTCAGTTTGGGAGACCATTAGGTCCACATTAGGCTAGCCTAATTTGCCTGTTAGGCCCTAATGCGGCATGTAACACGGAATATCAACGAATGCCTAACTGGGAAAGCCGTATGAGGCCCGCATAAGGAAACCCGTGTTAGGACCACATTAGGTTTTCCCAAAGACTTTTCTTTTCAATACCCACAAAAAAAGACTCGCATTTTCTATTTAAAAAAGGAACTGTTTATTGGCAGATGTGATAAATGTTAAGATTGAATTGAAAAAATTCAAAAAATGAAAAAGAAAAATGTTGACAGCGGGACTCGAACCAGCGACTTACTGATTACTAGTACATATTTCTCGCTGCGCCCTCGGTCACTCCGGTTGTTGTTCATAGGTAAACGCCATCTCATTATGAGTGGAAACAGATTTTTAAATGCAATTTTCTTGACAAATCTTGAGAAGTGCGCGCTACTGCTTTCCTAAATTACATTTGCAAACCAACCTGGGCATCCGTTCGGCCATCCTGATTTGGACGATGTATGACAACTGTTAGGTATGCCTAACTTAGGCGTACATCATTCTTTCCGCATTAGGCCCATGTATGGCAACTGTTAGGAATTAATTAATTGGTTCTCGATCGTAATTTATCTTAATGATAGTATAAATATTTATTCGCGGTATTTATAGCGGAATTATCTCGCTAGTTACTGATATATCACCTTTAAGCATAAATACGTTTTCCAAAAAGCCTTCTAGCATCCCGTGTATAAGGCAGGGCCCGCTCGATAGCCTTACTGATGAGTCCTCTAGCGGGTCTAGGACGAAACACCTCGTTCCTTTTCTTTTCCATTGTTATAAATGATGGAATCAGTGCGCCGCGAATAAACTGTTAGGAATGCCCGACTCAGGCGTACACCATTCTTTCCGCATTAGGCCCACATTCGTCTTTAGACATGCCTAGCTGAATTTCTAGTTGGGCCCTTATGAAAATGACAAGATTGAGTTTATTTAGACTTTGTGCGGCTACTATTGTAATACATGTTCTACTAAAGATATTTATACAACCATTCCTTATAAAATCATTTTTATTGTTTTAATAATTGGGAAATAAAAAAAATGTGCAACCGGTCATCCTGACCGGTGGTGGTAGGTTTAGTGTCAAATTGTAGACGCGTAGACTTTTTCCCCATTTTTGTAAGTTATTCGTTCCTCGAGAACTAGAACCAAAGAAATATTGTTTCTGGTATGAGTCAAAGTAATATGAAAATTTGAGTTCTTTCGAATTTCGTTTTTCGATTGGATTTTTCTTTTATATGGGTTATACGTTCTCTGTATTCCAAAGTTCTATGATATTCTTAAATTTTCGGCTGGTATATTTCTTGTAAATAAATCACGGAAATTACTTGTATAATTTACACAAATTCGTTGATGATCATCTGTTATTTCGGACACCATACTGAATTTTCTTTTCAATCATGTTTTTCCATCCTTGCATCAAACAGAAGGACGTGAATTTAATAATTAGCAATAATACACTACTGTTAGAAATATGAAAATACGACCAACAAGATCTATAATGAAACCGTAAATTGAACACTTTTAGTTCCATTCTGTTGACAAGAATATACACAACTAATTGAATTTGGAATGTTATGTTAAGTGTAACGAAATGTCGCTTATATTATTTTCTCCAAGTGTAGTAATATTCCTCTTTAAGGAAATCGGAAAATCTCAATAATTTTCAAATTTCAAATAAATCGCCAATAATCTAATTTGTGTTGCATTGTGAAGAAAACGGTAGACTGCTCATGGGTACCCTTAATATTGAGAAAAATATGCGATGGAACTATATGTATACGTAATTCCATTTGAGAAAGAATATTAAACAGAGTAGAGAAAGAATATTCTTCTAACAGCTACCGCAGTAAGGACGGGTACAGTGAAAAGAGTGACTTTATTTAAATGAAAGCAACCGATAAAATGTTAATGGATATGTTTGTTTTTAAAATGTCTCCATAGTGTTCACGAGAACACACCGCAGATGGTCCAACCTGTAAATACTACAGGCACTACAGAATTTTCTAGATAAAGTCGATAAGCAATTAGATTATTGATACCGTTCTAGATTTAATGAATGTGTACAAGGCTTGCATTAGCTAGAGGAAAGTCTCTTTGGGCAGCAGCTTTAAGTTCCATGAAAGTTGATATTTTAATAATTACAGGCGCCTGTGTTCGGCAATAGGAAATGTAAGATCTCGGATCTTTTCCGTATCATTGACAAATATCATACCACAAACGTAGGGAAAATTTCAATATAAAGATCGTGCATGTAGCGAACAAACAACCAGCAATTGTTAGCTACATATGTTCTGTTCACAGAGTTCTTATCCTTACCGGTACTTAAGTTTACAGGCAGGTTTACAGGCAAACGTGTCACTGTCAATTTTTAGCTTGTTTACAAACGAAACGTCGTATAACAACCAGACTGTGAATCTTTATGCATTTACACTAATACAAATTTTTATAATTCAACAGATTAAAAAATTATAGTTATATTTTATTTTTACTATTAAAGTCGTTAAACTCTCAGAAAAATGTAAAGTTGTATAAACATCTGTAGTCTGGTAGTAATACCGATAAATAATGGTATCAAATATTTTTTTAATATGTTGGGTTGCGTCACAAATTGAAAAGTCTTGAGAACAGTAAAATAAAAGCTAACACTGAATATTGTAATTGTGCATGACTCAACCTAATGTGTACCACTTTTTAGAAATCAAAGAAATAGAAGGCGTTTCTGCTGATTTTTATTTTTAAAAATGTGGAAGGTTGACACGAATTTTGCCTGATGTTGATATTACAAATGAATGGCAGTATTATCGCGACCGATTGTTTCCATTTGATTGTTCAAACGCTTTTACATCGTCTGGCTCGAACAGACGAACATGCTGTGTAGACTATACGCGAATTGTAATCACCGCTCAGGTGTAAAACGTTACATTAAAATGTATTAACGTTCAAATGTTATCGAAATAACAAAGCCTATGTAAAACGGAAAATAAGAAGTATTAATTGTCGATTTAATATTTAGAATAGAGCAGTCGTTAGACAGACAATGCCGAAGAAACGTAAGCACACGATTTCAACGTGAATTTTATTCATCCACAATCATTTAACCAAATATATGAAAATCAACAGAATTGGTTTTTCCCAGAACTGTAATTGTACAGATTGATAATAAAATAATTAATGCTTCCCTTTTATGTTTCTACAAATTTTATTTTTCGTATAAGATATTTAGTTTGCATTGACAATTAGTTTAGCTTATCAAAACGCTTTCGTTAAATATCATTATTCAAGAAGTGGAAGAGCTAATTTAACAAAATGTATCCGAGGCAATTGTCTGTCTTTCCCTGACTTTAACTATCGACGACGAAAAATGGTTGAGTAGACATTAAGTATTTGAAAAAGTATTATCGTGAACTTGTTAGAGAATATTCTATGTGCAGATATATATTATACATATTATTATATATTATATTATATATATATATATATATATATATATATATATTATATATATTATATATTATATATTTATATGTATAATATGGACGATATAGTTTATAGCTATTGCTGTTGTTAGATACAACAGTACGTATATGTACGTATAACGATCGATATGTTAACCGACATGCGTGCATATATATATATAATTATATAAGCTTAAGTCACCAGAAAATAAAACCTGTAAATGTCTCATCTAATTGCGAGAATCCGAAAAAATGTTCTAGAGATCATTCGAAGGATTTCAGAAAACTAATTGGATTAAAAATAATAGCACCTCGTAAATTCCATTTCCCCATTTCTCTTCGAAAAGCGATCAAATTTTTAGTAGCTTAAAATCAATCAAAGCTATATTTACCTCTTTGCTTTCTAATTATTTATTTATACTAAAGAAACGTTTATATCGTTTTATGAAGCGATTTTTGTTATTTTTAAACTGTACGTATTTTTTGTAACTATTATAATGACAATTAAAATTGTACAGACATTCCTTTTCCAATACTAACAAGGAGAGTGCAAGGAGGTTGTCACACCGAATTAGTTGAGACTCTGTATACTTATAGATCTCGATCTCCCATTTACGAATATATACCATTATAGACGCTAACACTCAATAGTTTTTGAGATATTCATAAACAAAGTTCTTAAGTGGCATACAACGAGACTTCCACCCAGTGGGCTAGGGTTCGATTCTCGTTTGGTGAAAATTTTTTTTTTCATATTTATTTATATTATTTATTCGCTGTGTAACATCGACTTGTTCGTAAGATATTGCACATTTATTTATATACATGTTAAAGAACAAACGTATTAATAAATTATAAATAAATTAGTCGAAATTAATTCGTTATATATCTCTAAAATAAATATTCGTTGTATACCTCCTCTACAATTGTAAGAACTTTGTTTATGAATATCTCAAAAACTATTGAGTGTTAGCATCTATAATGGTATATATTCGTAAATGGGAGATCGAGATCTATAAGTATACAGAGTCTCAACTAAATCGGTGTGACAACGTCCTTGCACTCTCCTTGTAAGAATTAATATTTGACATTAATTCTTGAATTTTTATTCGGTATTGATTAATTAATATGTTTAGTTCACAAATTGTTATTGTTATTCGACAAAAATCTTTAAGTGAAATAGTCAAAAATATATATTCAGTACAATGATTACGGGAGACATTTTTTGCATATTTTGCAGTTCATTGAATACAGTCGAATCGTGCCCTGAACATCTTTCAGATTCTCAACAATGAAGAAAAGTAATCTGGTGTTCCGTTTAAAACGAACCATCCTGTATAATTGTATGTTATATTTTATACATCGCATCTGAGTTGCGACCACAGCCATAGGTAGCAGCTCGGGCCTTGTTAACATGATAAATATATAAATATTCACAAGAACTGAACAGCTATCATAAGTGAAACAATGATATTCATTAATTAGTTGACAATTACGTTTCGCAATATTTTGCATTATCTCATTCGACGGAAATTGAACCGCGATCTTTCAGTTTCGTTTGGACAAAAATCTGTGACTCCAACACTCGTTATTAAATAATTTTAAGTTGTGCGTCGATATTGTTATTTATAATTATTCCACATCATGGATGTAAAATTTAATTTCGTAAAGGAGATATTTGTTTCTGTAATAAAAATTTGTGTGAAATATTTAAAAAAGAATTTTTAAATTTTTAATGATTTTAACATAAAAAATATATGGATATATGTAGTGTTTATATAACGACTGGCGTTTTCCAAGATCACTGTACTTGTCAATATCACACACAACTACTAATCAAATCTAGTAATAATAAAAAATGACAGTTGTTTGTGCACTCACTACTTGTTGGGGGGAGAGAAGAGTCCTGGGCGTTATAATCACCAAGGTAGGCAGTAACAGGTAAGCATCCTCGAAGTACTTAATATCTTAGGGCTCTGTAACAGAAAGAATAATTTCATTTAATTTTAATCGATTGACGGTCAGCGAAACGTCACGTTCCGAGAACTGCCCCTTCAACTTACCTAGTCACCCTGTTTTTTGATATATCTCGGCTATTAATTGGCTCGAAATCTGTGACAGAAAGAACAAATACATTAACTTCAATCGACAAACAGTCAGAGAGTAGATCAAAATTAATAATATATAAATAATTCAATTTGAATATAAAGCCAAAATTAATTTTGACGGAAATTGGAGAACCTACCCTATTAGTAGAAATATACATCAATATTTGTTTTATATTAGTTAACAAATATTTCTTTCTAAATATGCAGGAAATATCTATTTCATGTTATGAGAAAAATATTTTTTTCTAAATATTAAATGAATCTTTATTTCATATTATGTTATGAATATTTGTTTCATATTATGAACAAAAATATTTCTTTTGCATTATAAAACAAATCTTTGTTTAATAGTAGAAATAGAATATTTTTTCTTAATATACAGATAATGGTTGTCCTTGTACATTGTACATGTATACAATATTCCGAACCAATATTTTTCTCATATGAAAACATGTGGCTTAAAAAATATTTTTCCAATATTTTTGTGCTACTAGGGTAGATTTCTATAGCACAAAACGATTTTAAATACAATAAATTGTCACAAGAGACAACACAAGAGAAACTCCGAATTAATAAGATACAAATAATTCTAATTGAGTATTTATTAATTGATCTATAATTTTTTGAAAAAAGATGATCAACAACACAGTATAATTGAAAAGACAATTTGTTACTTACGCTCACGTGCTCCCTGTTTGAAGAATGTACGACATGACGTTACGTCTTGACTTCAATTCTCGAATACTTAGATTGCAGCATCGATGTTTTTGATCGATGGATTTTTTCCCGCGAAATCTGTAACAAAAAGAACAGACAAACAGTCTGAAATAATAGCGAACAATCGAAATTAATAGCAAATAAACAATTCAATTTGAATAGAGAATCAAAATGAATGTGAACCAAAATTAAACAAACATGACTTCTATACCACGAAACGAATTTAAATAGGTTTTTGATTGTCACGACACAAGAGCAAATTGTGGCGAGAATGCAACACGATTCGAAAAGAAAAGCATATTAAAAACATTTTTTAACTATGTTTCAGAGACTGAAACAGTTATGAGAATAACTGTTTCAAACTGTTATATATTGGTTCTGGTCGAAACAATTATGAAGAACCGAAATGATGTTATAACTGTTACGAGAAAATCGGTTCTGGCTTATATCGATTACGATTACGGTTCTGGAGAACCGATATTATTTCGGTTCTGTAACTGTTATT
>CM052339.1:13821161-13906339 GCA_028455595.1 Lasioglossum vierecki | reverse complement strand
TCCGAAAATCTCGTCGAATTCCTTGATAATCATTGCAGTCCCACTGCCTTTGCTGTCCATGCAGAATTCTCCTGTAACATCAGTTTCATCTGAAAAGAGAAATACATTCTTTACTTGAAATTAATTATAATAAACAGTGGACTGAATCGTAATGCTAATACTTACTGTGGCGTGTCATAATATTTATAGTTGCAGCCATCGAGTGGCTAAGGACTTGGGCGGCGTACGATACTTTAAAAATTACTCTTGCACAGTAGTGACATCTTTATTTTGTGTTCCTGTACTAAATTCGTGTTAACAGTTTTCCTATTAGAGTGAAACTACCCTGAGTGACCTGAAAGCAGGGCTGCCAGCGAACTCGAAAATGCGAGCCGAGTTCGAGTCGAGTCGAACCGAGACTCGCTTAGTCGAGCCACCGACGAGATACTGTTAAAGACTGCCAGCCCCCGTGGTAACCCACGGGACGCTAAGTGGGCGCGATGGGCGAGGTGGTAACGGTGAAGTTACAGTGACCTTCAGGTCAATTGTGGCGTTAAGACCACATCACTAAAAAGTTCCACCAACGACGAGATTCAGTCGGTGGTTCAGCGCTCTCTACCTAAATAGATCATTTGTTCGTGAACTACGTGAAACTGCGTCAATGGCGTAGGTAAATAGATTTAGTACCGCAGGTAATAATTAAATATAGAATGCTGATATTACCGATTCTGTAATTCTTAGAAAAAAATTACTTTTTATTGTATAATTTCATTACGCACTCTTATTCCTTTCTTATTTCCCTTATTGTTCACCATTGTAATTATCGTTTTATAATCAACAGTGTATAGATGTAAGAAAAATGAAAGTAATTACCACGTAATATTCTAAAAAAAGTATTGGAATTTAAAATTAATTTGAAAATTACTGCGGTATTTATAAAATAAATAATAATAAATAATAAATATATAAAATATAAAATAAATAATGGAATTTATATACGAAAAATATTCTGTAATAATCGTTGTTTATTTTTATTTTCAATTCAAACAATTTTTAAATAAGTACATTTTAATAATTTGTTTCTATATGCATTATTGAAATTGTTATTTCAATGTATTGTCATGATAATTGTTTAAATAAATAAATTTTTGTAACGTATAGATATTTGTTTCTATATTCAATATTTTAATTATTATTTTAATAACAATTTATGGTTGAAATAATTGTATAAAGAAATAAACTTTATCAACTGTTTCTGTGCTTATTATTTGAACTATTATTTCAATAATAGTTTATTATTAAAGTAAGTGTTTGAATAAATATATTTTTAATTATTTTTATATTTATTATTTGAATTATTATCCTCATAATAATTTATTGAAATAATTATTTTAACAATAAATTATTATTGAAATTATAAATATATATAGAAACAAATTATAGACGATATAAGAGACGAGGACCTCTATATTTCTCAGTCGTAAAGCGCGATAGTCAAGCAGCCATGTTGGAATACGAATTGTTTTTATCTATTGCGGTCAGCTTGCCGTAATTCCTGAAGCGGAAAAGCAATATTACTGTGTAATTTTCGTATTGAAATATTCCCTGAATCATTCCGGACGCCCGTACAGAGCCCTTTTTTGCAATTTGTGTCCTGAATTTTTATAAACAATAATTCCGTATGTCTTTGTAGAAGATATTTTTTCCGTACACTTTTTTCAAAAAAGGGCTCTGTTAAGACGTTCGAGATACTTCGGAGAACATTTCTACGCAAAGAACATCGGAAAATATTGCTTCCTCGCAAAATGAATCGCGTCTAGGCACATCGAAAAATCAAGCTGCTTCGTAGTATTTCTGTCTTCGTCTCTCCTGCGAGCGAGCGTCATAGCTCCTTCTCCGTCGCAGCCCAATAGGAGAAACGAGGACTTCTCTTTCCTCTTTCAATCGTAATTCACCTAAACGCCGATAGTGGCGACACTTAAGCACCGGCGCACCCGTACAGCGTACAGTACAACAATATTGGCGGGTATCTCAAAACTCGTTTTACCGCGATCCTTATCATTTTTACTTTTTCAAAAAGTAAATGAAAATTTCGGATGCCCGATACATTCGAGAATCCTGAAATTTTCGCGACCCCGTCCCGATCCCGAATAAAATTCTCGACAATCTGGACTCGACATTTTCAGGTTCTCACACACCTCTATTAAATAATATATAGAACAAGTTAATTAAAGAATAATGCATAATTCAAATTTAACATTTGTGCGATAATCTTAAAAGAAATATAGACGTTAGTAATTATTTCCTGAGGAAACGCAAAGTTTAAATTACATTGACATTTATATAGGCTCTGTTCAAAGTATGTTAGTTAAATAATAGTCTGTATAAACATAAAATAAATCTCACATATGAGTAAAAATTTTAATATTTGTTTGATCGTATTTTCACGAAATTGTTCTATATATAGATTGTCGAGAATTATATCTGATAGTACTACCATTTCTACGAATATATAGATGTATATACGATCATATATATATGATTGTTCTTTCAAGGGATGATTTGAGAGATAACTCTACAGGTTAAAATAATAGGGCTATGGAGACGGCGTGATGGATTGCGGGGAATTAAATAAGTTATTCGATGTTCAAAATTCGATTATTACGAAAGATCATGCGCGTACTACAGGGAGGACGCTTTGCAATAACTTTTATCCCTTTAAGAACAAGGATCATGCGTGGATGCGGTAATCTTTGAATCTCGATCCACCCTTATAGTTGAACACGCAGGACGAGAATCAATAGTGTTGTGCAGAAAGGTATACAATGAAAAATTATAGTCATATATGTGGAAATAAGCATAAAAATGGTAGATATTGATTTGTTTTGGTTAAAAATAAATATGCCGTTTGCTTTTGTTGTTTTCACTTGTCGTTATGTATTATACGCGTCCATATGTTTATACGAAAACATACAGTACCTTGAATATATGTAATTTTTTAAGTATAATATTTGCTTTTCAGTGTGTTGTTCATACTATACGATATTTTGTAATGCTGTGTATTTACTTATCGCATAGTTCAATAAAAGTGTACAAGAGAAATATGACATAGAAAAATGAGTAAGTACATTTTATATATGCCGATTAAATGAAGTGCTAAATAGTATAATTTATAACTTGTAATTTAGGATTACATAAGAATAAAACTATATAATATTTAAAAAACTATACAGGATTGTAAGAATATACTTGGAGCTTTTGAGAATGGATGCTCATGCCATTGAGACTGTTACTTTTTTGGGGTCAGTTGGAGCTGCAGTAGGAGCTATTTCAGCAGTTCTTGTTTATGCAATGTGTGTAAGGCGTAGACTTAACTGGTACATATACTTTAAACGTAACTATTTTGTAAAATATGAATCAAATTTATAGTTAACAAACTGGATATACATGCACTTTAGGTTTGAAAAAGATTTATTGAACAGAGCAGAGGAAGCAGCAGATTCACCAAAAGCTGTGTTTGCTGGTTTAGGATCTAATGCTTCTTTAAGTAAAGAGAACAAGATTAATGATAATCACTCTGACGATGAAGAATGGAAGTCTAATAGTTACGCACTCGATAATATCACAAGAGATTCCCCCAAAAGAGGTAATTATCAATACGAAGATTTATTATTTGTATTTTTTCATCAGCTATCTTGTTATTCAACTATTCAAGTTTCTGTTTGAATAAATTGATATTTTTGTTTTCAGTCTTACAATATTTATCAAAATCGGAAGATGTTTCATCACCTATTAGCACTTTTGCACCACCACTACCAGAAGGAGCAGTAGTTGCTTCTGAACAGCGTATGATTATTCTCAAGCCATCAAGAAGTTTAAATAATTCATGTTCTAGACTCAATAGTACCGAGACTGAGACACCTTCCCATAAGGTATAAATTGATCACAGTTATATATCGAAAAACACTTTTATTTAAGTGATAATCGTTTATGCAATATAGCTTTCCTCTTCCACATCGATCTCTTCAACTGATGATGTCAGCGGTGAATTACAAGTTGGTTTAATTTATGATGAAAGTGCTGGCATTCTTACTGTTAAGCTTATAGAGGTAATTTCATATTAACAGAGGTAATTTAATATTCTTTTAATTACTACTTGATTTAACATATAAAACGTAAATACCAATTTATAAAGGCACACGATATACATGCACGAGAACTGAGTGGTACTGCAAATCCTTATGCTAAAATTCGTTTACTACCTGATGGAAGTAACGTATGGCAAACTAGAATACATAGACGAACTCTGAATCCTGGTAAACCATATAATAGAGTTATATTAAGTTAAATTCTACATAATAATTGATATCAAATATTATGTACAAAGTATAAATAATACAGTTTAACATGATTTATAATTTTTAGTGTTTGAAGAGTTTTTCGTTTTCGAAATTATGCCAGACTCGAACCTAGCTGGAAGAACATTGGATATTTTACTTTACGACTTCGACGCCTACTCCAGGCATCATTGTTTAGGTTACGTGCAAATCCCTTTGTCTTCAGTAATGGATTTCTTAGACAAAACTCTTACTCTCGTGACGAAACCAATTCTTCGATATGGTAGCGATAATAGAATGAAAATACCATCTTTAGGAGAATTAATGGTATCTCTATCATATCAGCCAGCTGCAGAAAAATTAACGGTTATTATTGTCAGAGCAAAGAATTTACCTAGTGTCAACGACTCAACAAATGCAAACCTTTATGTAAAAGTATGTATATAAATTGTATATAGTGTATCCCACTAACTCTGCCCACTTGAATATCTTGGTTATTTCAAGCAATACAAGAAAATCTTACTTATAGAAGTTGCAGGGTTTAAAAAACTACATAATATGGTATAAATGGAAGTCTTGCAAGTGGAGGTGTACAGAAGATAGTCACCTCTGTTGGCGTTGATTTGAATATGAAAGTATTAAGATGCATTTCTTCTAAAACTTGTTTTAGATTTGTTAACTTTAAGTAAAAAATGTTTACATTTAACGTAGTGAACATATCCTCGAATACGCTTCATAATGAAAGTAATATAATAAAAACAATCAAATGTCTCAGCATAATAAAGCATAAAAAATTATACATTCCTTTTAAGAAGACAAAGGTATCTGCATCTTCTGTACACCTCCTCCACTTGCAAGAATACCATTTACACCATATTATGTAGTTTCTTAAACCATACAACTTCTGTAACATTTTCTCGTAGTGTTTGAAATAACCAAGATATTCAAGTGGATGGAGTTCATTGGACACACTATATATATAATTTTTATTTATAATTTTTAAATCACAATGAAATTCTAATTTTTTCAGGTGAAGATCATTCAAGATGGCAAAAGTATTAAAAAAAAGAAGACTAATATACAACGTGAAACAATTAGTCCTGTATGGAATGATACTTTAAGCTTTGATATTAATAGCGATGTATTGTCCAAATGCGTAATCGAATTTATGATTTTACGCGCAAACGGCGAGATGCTAGCTAGATGCGAAGTGTCCAACAAGTATCAAAAAGATCTATTTTATCGTGTATTATCAGGGAAAGGTGCTTCCGCACAATGGTTGCCACTCATTGAACCAGAAATTTATTATAGTGAATTTTCTGAACAAAAAAATTAAGAATTTCATAACAAACCGTCCCTCTTAAATACGTATAAGTTACAGCACATACCTCAATCACTTTACTGTTAAACACGTCTACCTACTATGCAATCTTGCGTTATAAAGTTTTTGTCTAATCATGAAACGTGAACGCAAGTAAGATTCATTTAACATCAACAAACTTTTTTCCTACTAAATTTTAAAAAGATGCAGGTATGCAACAAACCACAAACCTATGAAAATACATTATTTACAAATGTGTAGTTAGAGAACATTCGATCTCCAAACTTAAAAAAAGATAAATAAAAAATGTAATTTGCTTAGATTCAAACGCACAACTTTTCATCTTTGAAAGTGGTATGCTATTTTGTGTTACAGATTTTCTATAAATAATATACACAGAATCTAATATATTTTTTACTTCGATTCATCAATAAATATTGGTTGATGATCACTTTACAGTTAAATTTCTGTTGTAAAAATATGTAATAAATGTTTTAATTGTTAACGATAACTTTTAATAAAGTTAATATTTATTTACATATTTCAATTTCAATATAAAGATAAGATAAAGATGTTTAACGATTTTATGAAAATTGTGATTTTTCCTATTTTTTTTGCCACGCAATTTGCATTTTGTCATGTGTACAAACCGCTGGCATTAAGAATTATATTTATATTTTATAATTTACATAATATAGAATATATTCTATACATCAATATAATTTGTAGAAAATTCTTTTAATTGGAAAATGTCACAATGCATAACTAATTTTGGTCTGTAATTAATGGGACATAACTTAATATTGCAACACTATTTTAGATTACAGAAATTACACTTTCTACTAAAAGTTTTTACGTTTTTTCAAATAATGAAAAAAATTATATAGCTTATTTAAATAAATTACTTGAAAATTTTTGTTAGTTATATTGTTAGAAAAACATCTTTAAGGAGCTAAATTGTACACTACCTTGAAGATTAAAGCATAATAATCAGAAACATTAGAAAAAGCTACATAATATTTTAGTAATAGAAACTGTAGACCAATGGATAGTTTAATAATAATGGTAAAAATATATAATAGTCAAATAATTCAATTTAAAAATATTTTATTCATTGTACAATACAACTGTACAAAATATGCATGGACCAACAAATTGCGATCCTTGGGTTTAGTCAAACAGACCTGTAAAAGAGAATATATAAGAATTAGAATAGATGCTCGTATTTAGCATAACAAATTACGCGTCTTTGTAATAGCAATCTCATTATCGAATGTCATCAAAAATGATTGCAGTAGCTAATACATTTATGTAATAATCATTGAGTGTAAGCAAAATTGTTTTTACTTTTTTTTATCTTATCTGATATTATATCAATTAAACGACGAATGTAATGCTTACCAAAGCCCATGTCATCGTCTGATTCTTCTTCGGGTTCCTCCTTCTTCTTTTCTTCCTTAGCTGGTGCAGCTTCAGCAGCAGCAGGTGCTGCAGCGCCAACTGGAGCTTTACAGCACAAAATGACAATCAATAAAAACATTCTTCCACATATATATTCAATAGTTAATGGGCAATTGTCCAGGTATCGATATATCTCTCAAAGTGAATATAACAGACAATTGCGACATAAATGATAATGGAATGAATCATTAGAAAAATATAGAATTGAATATTGTTGCTTAAAAAAATTCAGATCACATTCCCAAACATGATCGATAAAATTTTTCTAAACTCTTCTCTTTCTCCTCTATTACTGACCGTTCTAAAAAATATCTTTTAGATCGGTGGATGAAAAGGAATATTCAAGTATCAAATACAAATTGTTCTTGAAACAGAAAAACAAAAATAGTCGAATAATAAGTATCGATAAAAATATTTGTACACATAATAAAATAGTAGATTATGTTTCATGAGGAAATGAAATAGCCTCGACTAGTATATGTGATAATAACATGAACCGTAATATCTTTTGGAAATTCAATATACGATAAATAAGAAAATAATACCTGCTGCCGGTGCTGCGCCAGCACCCGATCCAATTCTTGTGATCATTTCTTTGACGTTAACGCCTTCCAGTGCTTTAGCAAAAAGACCGGGCCAGAATGATTCCACATCAACGTTGGCGGCTTTCAGAACCGTTTGGATTTTTTCGCCCTAGAAAAAGAATGGAATTAAAATGGGTGACAAATTATTTATCGTTCAAACGAATATTAACGTAGATTGTCGAACTGTTGCGTATTTCACATTACAAACGATATACGATTAAATAATAGCATTCCAACGTGACACGTTGCCGCGCGAAACAATGCATGTGAATGTTATACTTACGGTTACAGCGACGTCGTCGTCGACAAGAAGTAATGCGGAATAAATACAGGCGAGTTCCACCTTGGTAGTCATTTTTACTGTTTATGTGTCGTTTATTAAAACTGGATGAGTGTTAATAATGGTGCAAGTCGCTGATACAGCCTTAGCTCCGCAAGAGAGAACAAGCACCGAACTTTACTAGATCCAGCGAAAAGGAAAAGGGATCGTACCAAACGGAAATCACGTGATATGTATAGCAATAAGGGGCGTTTACACTGCGCGCCGGAAAAGCATGCGCAATGATACGTAGCGCGTCTTATTGGACAGATTAACAAAGTATCTCGAAAATGTCGTACAGAAGCCGCTCTGATTGGTCCGTGTTTTTGGATAACATTTTCGCAGGAAGTAAGACATTCTTGAGACACTCTGTATAAAAGTGTTTCATATTATTTATATATTTACTTTCTTACTGTTACTATATTTAAGTAATATGTAAATGTGGTATAATGGTAAATGGCACTTACGGGTATGATATTTAAAACGGAACCTCATATGTGTGACTACAAAGACATAATTTATTATATATAATGCTCTACACTTTATTGTTAATAGTAGATAGGTAAGTACTCAACTATACAAAGTATCATCTAAATAGAAACAATTGCGTTTCAATTATAGTGTTCCCTATGCTGTTTTATGCAACTGGGATGACATAATGCGATGCTAGGGAGGGCGGGGAAATGTTATTCTTTGCCATAATTGGTTGACAAGTTACCGGTGCGACAGTGCTGCCTTTGTAGTCAAAGACAAAAATAGCGGTGAGCAAGTGGGGAAATATATATGTGTACGTGTCGCATGAGAGTTTGTTTACTTTGATTTTGTTTCTCTTGACAATTAGTTGTTTCCCTGGAAATTCTGCAGATTGTTGGACGCCATTGGACGCGGAAGCGTAACGACGATAAGGCAGGAAACGTGATTTGTTAACGCGACGATACGGAGGGAATACGGAGGGACAGTGAGTATGGGTCTGTTTTTATGAAGGAGGTGGCGCCACGATCCTCTCTGTTACATATAACAAGGAGCAACTTATACGCGTAACACATACTACATACTCGATTTCTCGCAGTGACATCGAATGTACATGCGAGTCGACGTTACTTGAAATTTGTGAATCGATCAGTGCGGTGTACGCAGTTGTGCTAGTGATTCCAGTGGTCTCGAGGAACGTTACGGGTTGACCAAGTTATTCGAGTTTCTCAGAAGCGAGAAAAGTGCGTGTCAAGGCAACCGAGCGTATAATTGCTCGTCTTGTGGGCACAAATTATTCTTACGACGAGCAGCTCGGCAAATGTTTCCCTGCGATACATTGCTATGTAGTACCGGTGTAAATGAAGCGGCGGCGTATAACGCGGTCGCGTGGTAAAGGAATACCGCCTGTGGGGGCGATGAGAATGGCGCGCAAATGTTGCGTGCGTAGCTGTGAAGCTGATGTGCGGGAAGCGCGTGCTAAAGGGTTTCCACTTCATAAATTCCCGAAAGAAATTGGCTTGAGAAGCAGGTGGTTGGCCAGTGGTGGTTTCGAGGCGAGTTTTAAACCTTCGCCGGGTCAAATCGTCTGCCACAGACATTTTAAACGAGCTGATTACGAAGCCGCCAGGGGACAGAAATTACTTCTACGAAAAGGCAGTGTTCCATCGGTTTTTGCGGATTATGATAATCATCCAGGTACGCAGAGTGCAACAAAGATTCGTCGTTTTTTGTTTTTCGAGAGAGGAAGCGGCGTGTCAACCGTGAAAACTATACTTGACCACCGTCTTACTATACGTATATCTTCCGCAGAACAGTTTTTGCTTTCTTTGTATCTATTCTTCCTTTCCTATTCGGTTTTTCTATTTGGTTTTGCACACCGAGTTCCATTTATACGCGGTATTTTTAAACTTGGAGTTCTGATAAATTTCCGTGCATGTTTAAATCTATCTTTAAATAGGTGTCTACCCCTAACATTAATGTATTTGAAAATCTTATCGTTCCGAACTATTTCATTGATTACTATTTTAATATTTATAATGCACCTTGTGTTCACTGTCCTCTAAAATCACCTACAAATTACTGTAGTTTCGTTACAAGTGATTTCGTGTCTATACATGCTTTCTGCAAACAGGTAAAACTTTATTTCTACGATTCACTATACAAATAATTGTATGCCTTTATTCGACATTATTTATTTAATTAATTGTACTCTTTTTATTTTATTTGTTCTATTACATGTTTACTATATTGCAACTGCTCGTTAAAAGTATATATATATACACACACACATAAAATTATGACATTATGGCAATGTTATGACACTCACTTGAAACGACTAACAATATTAAACAATATATTTTAAATATATTTTCGTAATTACGTGAATTTCTTGATTACTGATTATTGACATTTCTTCCTATAGATCCTGTCATCATGTCTGTTAAATCGTCAACTTCTTATGCACAAGAGGATTTGGATCTCATTAACTCTGAAATATTAAATTTAGAACAGTCTATATCTCCGTTATTATCCGAAGCAAGAACACCTAAATCAGACAGCTGCGGAGAAACATGTTCGTCTAGACCTGAATCATCAGCCGATTCTCTTAATATGACAGATTCAACGGAAATAGTTGACAATGGATTTAAAACAATACCTGTGAAAAGCGAAACTATGGCTCCTGCGAAACAAGAGATCAACGAGCATTTAGAATTAGAAGTAAACACTATGGCTGCCCAATTAGGAATTGTAGAATCGGATATGACAATAAAGAATATCCAGAAAGACTTAATTATTAAGGAGGAGCTAAAGAATATTAAAATAGACGATGATAAAGCATTCGACAAACCAGAAGAATTAAAAGCAAAAGTGTTGAATCGGGATGGATTGAAATTTTTTCCGGGAGCTAAATTGGAAGCAAAAGATTTCAATGACAAGTGGTAAGTGTTGTTAACTGTACCGTTACTAGTGGTGACTATGGTTACTCGATGCCTAACACTTGCTGTGTATTAGCGGTGATTATAGTTGCTTGTCAAAATTTTGAATCGATTTTTCACTTTGGCAGAGCAGAGTATATCTGTATATCAATTGTACTGTTTTTGTATCTCTTTCACAACCAGAATAAGGAATTAATCAATTGTATTATGTCAAGCTATTAAAAATTTTGTTCATAAATTCGAATAGGTCATTGAAAAACAAGTTCCTCTGTGTTAGGAGTGTCTTTCACCGTAGTTACCGTAGTATATTTGTGAGTAAGGCATCTACAGCGAAAAGCTCAAGATTGTTTTGTTACGTATTATTTGTTTAGTTGTATTGTTTTATATTGAAAAGAATTGCTGCACACGGTTATTAATTATTGTTACATTGTTACATTGCAGGTATTCTGCTAAAGTTGTTGAAACCGATTGGGACGAAAGGGAAGTTTTAATACATTTTGACAAATGGAGTTCAAGATTCGACGAATGGATACCTATGGATAGCTCTAGATTACGTGTATTACAAACACAGTCAAAGTGAGTAGATAGTTTAGGATTCACTAAGCCCATAAATATCTGCATAAATTTATCTAGTACACTGAAGAGAAAAGAAGTAATAAAAGCATTCCAATATCAATGTTTTGTAGCCTGATTTATTGACTAGGTAAAGCATACAGTTTGTATAACTAAACTGTTTTTTTTTTTTAAAGCGAACAAACTTGGGACCTGCCATCTCTGTAAGTGGATATTGCATAATTATCAAATAGGTGAAAAATTTGTAGTATCTGTAATATTTTTTTATTCATCAGGAGTTATTGATTTTTGCGTTTTCGTTCTTCTTATGTTTTCGGATTGATTTGTGAAATTTTTAAACATGGATATATATAGTTCTATATAATCGGCCAGAGTTAAATTACTAAAAGAAAAAATCTTGCTCTCGAATATTAATTTATGCATATTATTACGTATATACAATGATTCGGATTATATATTTTAAATATTTATATTAAAGGTCTATTTACAATGTTGTTTTGTATGCAGTGTGCTTACATTCGAAAATATGAAATTCTTTAAATTAGATTTCAACTCGTGACATATATTTTGAAAAAAGTACATATAATTACTGTGACATTAACATAAATTTTGCGAATTAAATGTGAAATGATCTATATATACATGTGTTATTTAAACAAAAAATGCATTACCAAGTAATCTGTCAATTAAAAACAAAATTATATTTCATACTAGGATTGTTTCTTTAATGTTTTCATATAACATTTATTTAATGACAGATAGTAACTGTCCGCGCATGGTAATGAAACGATTTAATACCTTTAGGGAAACGAAAATGAAAGACTTTTCAGTTGGAGAAAGGATACTTGCTACGTGGGCCGACGGGAGAAAATATCCAGCGAAAGTAAATGCAGTGTTAGGAAATGGTAAGTAACCTAACCTTAACTATGTATGTGTGAAAGAAACGGACTGCTGTTCCCTATTACTCGTTTGACGTTTCTTGTTTCTGGCAGGATAATTTCTAGACAAACAGTGCTGCTTTTTTATATTTAAAATCAATTATTTTCGCAGATAGATACGATGTTCTCTTTGACGATGGATACGCAAAAACCGTTAAATCATCGAAAATGACGAAAATCGCTACAACATCCACAAAGGTATAAATTTAATTTGTGAGGTTATGTTCTACTATCATTAATACGAGCTTTAATAAACTGTATTCGGTCGTTTCCTTTTAATTACTACACGCACAACGTTTACAAATGAGGAAAAATATTATTAGCCCAATTAATCCAAATACCAAATAAAATATTGTTGACAAATACTTTTTTCACGTTATTACAGTTGTTTCAAGTGTAATCATAAAAATTATATATTAAACCAACTTGGATATTTATGTTTTTAATGTTACATTTTAATGATACATGGTTGTGTTTCGCAAAGCGTAATTGTTACTCGACATTTTTAATTCTTCATTTTTGTTATGTAAATAGTATGATACAAGACTAGTAAATAAAGTAAAACAATTTGGATATTACATGGTTTATTAGTGAAAGTATGAGATTAAGAAATGAAATTGAGACACAGCTAAAGCGAACAAACAAGTGCTAAATAAAGTGCTAAATCATTTTTGACAGCAAACCGTTCAAAACGAAGACTACATAGGAAGTAAACAAGAAAGAAGGGATAAGAAGCGAAAGCACATAGTGATGGAACTGTTCCATACACATTCTAGAAAGCGATCATCCAAAAATGAAGCAGACAAGTTGTTGAAAAAGGAAAGTCTGGTAGTAAATGGAAGTGGAGGAGGAGATTGCCTGCCTGAAAGTAAAATTGATTTAGATGGTACTTTGTTTGGACCTTGTTACGATCCTGGGACAGATTTATTACGAGGATTTGATACTAACATATCAAAAACTAGACCATACGCAAAGAGAAACAAGAAAGAAATGTTTAAGAATGATGTGGACCAGGAAGAAGATGTAGGGCCTGAATGGGTAGATGGAGAACCACAAGGAGTTGAATCATACATTGTAGATGGAAATGATGGTATGCCGAAAGAAAGAAAGAAAGGTTTTGGTTTTCTTTCTGTCTGCGCTATACTTCTTTGTGGTTTTATAAACATTTATCGTTACAGGACCACGTCGTTCAATAATAGTGGCGGATAAAAGATTACCACCTGGTTGGCAGAAACATTTCACTCAAAGAAAAGCAGGCACATCTGCTGGAAAATGGGATGTCTTGTTTCTTCATAAATCAAGCGGAAAGAAATTTCGATCAAGAAATGATATTCGAGCATTCATGGAAAATCAGGGGCAATCTGATTTCGATCCAGAAAAGTTTGACTTTTGTATTCATCGAAAAAAGAAAAGCCATGGACCGAAAATGAAGCAAGAAGTTGTTACAGATACGCCAAAGAAAATTAAGACTTTATTGCCGAAAACGAAAGCAATACCGTTAGCTGATACATTACTTATACCTGCAACTTCACCAGTTGCAACGATAGTGCCTACACCAACAACATCTATCGCCGATGGTGGTGAGATATTCTTTCCTTTAATCAAATACTTGTTAATGTTCACTGCTTTATTAGACGTATTACTTTTTTACGCATATCAGGAACAATTTACTGTAAGTTTTTTTAAAAGGTTTTACAAACATTTTTATATTGAAAGTATCTTTGATTGCTGCATGTATAAAAAGAAAGAATATACTTTCAGAATTTCTCGTTCGAGAATATTAATTTAGAAGTGATTTATTTCTCTTTATTAATAAGCATGTTTTATTATTTCCAAATAGCTGTTTTTATTGGGGGACTTCGCGTAGAAATGGAGGACAGCGCTTACAAATGTCCGAAACAAGGGTGCAATAAAACTTTTAGAAAGGAAAATCTTTTGCAAATGCACATCAAACATTATCACCCGGAATATTCAAAATTTTTGGGATCAACTCCAAACGTTGCAGACTTAGCTTACGCAAGAACAATTGGGGAATCGATTGAAGATATTATTCCTAGAAAATCAAATAATGTGTTAGAAAAATATAATAAATTAGGGAAGAAAAAAACTGTTCAGGATAAACCTTTGTACGCGATGTCACCGACAGCATCAAATTCTGCTCAACCCACGTCGCCAACGATAGCGATGTCAACAGTCTCCGAAGTGGAGGACGAAATCGATCAACTAGAACAGTCTAATGAAACGCAAGCTGAAGATGTTAAAGTAGAAAAAATGTCTCCGATTTCCAGTCGTAGCGTAGATATGGACGATGAAACTGAGAAAAAACGAGAGGAGACATGTGCGATGTCACCGGGAACACTGTTTGATCTAAAGGTCAGGGAAGAGAAAACACCAAGTGGTATTAAAACTCTTCTTCCAGTGAGGCCAACTACGTCATCAGAAGTACAGAGAATTGATAGATCAAAGTCTTTAGATGAAGGTATCCATATTGACAAAAATAAGGGCCAAAGGAAACGACAATTATCAGAGTACAGCTCTGATGTTCCGAGCAGGGGTAAAAGACGTCACGGTAATAATAATAATAATAATAATAATAATATATAAAACAGATTTTACAATAATTGTTGTGCATTAGAAATATCTAAAATATTTGTCTGTTTGCCATAGGTATGCAAGAAATTACGGACGAGAGAGAATACGGAGATTTGGATGAAAGCGCAGTGGACGCTGAAGGTCCGACCACGCTGATGTATAGATATAGCCGTCGTAAATCGGATTCAAGAAGTGATGAGAATAGCCAAAGTAGTAAGTTTTTTTCTTTTGTTCAATTTATTATAATACTTTTTAAGTCGTATATAATTTTGTCATGTATAAGTTGTCGTTTAATTTTTTATTATCGTAAATACATTAACTTCTCCCCTGAACGAAAAAGAAAGTAATAGTCTACTGTTTTATTGCTTCATTATTCTATAGGTCAACTAAACGATTCTCATCTCGAAAAAGCTGATCCCCTGAAAGGGGATGTTACTAAAAGAGATACAAATATTGATGGTGAAGGTATATTCTTTATTTTTTTATCTGTTTCTTCGTTTACTTTCATTTACTATTAATTTGCGATTACATTGCGAATATTTTCTTATTTTATAACTTTGACTTTTTTTCTTTTATATTTACTGATTAACAGTGCGTTTCATAATGTTTTCAGTCGAAATTAAATCTCCGATTAACATTGCATTGCATTGTTATTGTTGAAAATGTTCTGTGAATGTTATTTCTAGAAAATGAAGGAGTTATGATGATGATTAATGGTGAAATGATAAAAGTGGAACAACTTCGCAGAGAAGAAATAATAAATTGTACGTGTGGATACATGGAAGAAGATGGTTTAATGATACAATGCGACCTTTGTTTATGTTGGCAACATGGCCATTGTAACGCGATCGAGAAGGAAAAGGACGTGCCTGAAAAATACATTTGTTATATTTGTCAGAATCCGTATCGACAACGTCCGTCAAAGAAGTATATCCATGATCAAGATTGGATAAAGGAGGGCAAATTGCCAACATTATCGAACAGAACAAAGAATCAATATTCACTTAATCAGAGAACAGCTATGTTGAAACGTTCTTACGATTTAGTCGCTGCACTTTTGCAGATACAGCAAGTGCTGCACAGTTTAAGAATAAAGATTAATGTAGCTCAGTAAGTATCGGAACAACTTCTGTAGCTAATGAAAACATTGCAAAAGTTACAATAAATTATTTATATAAACAATTACATTGTAGAAAGAAAGATCATCCAAAGTTGTATCTGTGGGCGAAGAATTGGGACAAGATAGAAATACAAAAGCCAGATATAACACCTGTACCAATCATAGAAATTACAAAAGCATCGAACGATGCTGCAGACATTGTAGACGACGTGTCCCGTCGAATTGAAGTCAAGATGGAAACGAAATTTACTTTGAAGGAGGATCCTGATGAAAAATCGATAGCCTCGGATTCGGAGTTGATGAAAATTTTGGAAGAAGATAATACGATGGCAGAAGAAGCTAAACTTGCTTGCAAAAAAGAAGATTCGGCGAATCAGAATAAAAGTCACATCCTTCTTGATGCGCTTACAAAAAGCCCTAGTCCTGAAGGAAAATACAAGACTTTAACAAATTCGGATACGAAAACCGGTAATAAGGGTTGGTACTTTATTGTTATCATTAGACTGCGGATCTTCATGCAAAATAAAAGTTTTATACGTTAACTGAAAGATACGGGATCTAAATAAAGATTTGTTTCTTCCATTAATAATGTTACTATGTTAAAAATAATGATGTATTTTAAGTTTTTTTTTTAAATGATGTCTATATTTTTGTCGTGAAGGCATCATATCCGCACTCTAATTATCATCAAAAACGTAATTTAAATTATTCTATACGTATACAGATCTACTATCGAATCAAACAGCCGAAGATGATATATCCACGTCAACAATGACAACACACGAGATGCAGGATGAAAATGGACATGATTTATCAACACCATTACAACCTTTTATACCCCAACCGGAAGCACCTATAGATCCAGGAGAATGTCGAATGCGGTTATTGGAACATATTGATCATTTTCAAAATCACGTAGATGCTAAATTAACGTCTATCGAAGCGCAAGTTTGTGGTATGTAACAATGGGACCGCGGATTTTTAAACAAAATAAAAATTGTCTGCATCAATAGCAAGAAATATTGGGTTGGAAAGTAAGTTCGTAGTGTTTTCAAATTAAGAATCGAAGATAAAATTAAGGTATTTATTCATACGTTTATTCGATCACACGAGAAGTTATCTCGAAAATGGGAAAAAGTATTAGAACAGAATGGAAAATATGTTATTGAATAAATCTATGAATAAATATCTGGATTTTAGCTTTTAATTTTAATTTACAAACGTTACGAACGTCAAAAATTGAACGTTATTTCTTCCCTTAATGATTTGAATGGAGGAGATATATTGACATCTTCAATTTTTTAACCTTTACAACAATTTTGAATTTCATCTTCTCAATTTTGCTATAAATGTCTAAAAATCCGCAGTTCAACAATAATGTAATACAAATTATTTATACAGTTACGCACATAATTGATTACATACACACACACCCACACACACATACGCTTTAAATCAGAATAACTTTTTTATGAATGGTCAGAAACGACTTCAATTTCTCTGTAAGGCTAGAAGGGTTAGTTTAGTAAATGACGTCTGATAAATATGTTGAAAAAATCATTTGATCGGAATTGTGAAAAACAATAGTAAAAATTGAGGCGCGCAGTGGCTCAGTGGGTAGAGCGCGCGACTTCGGATGCCGTGGTCGCGGGTTCGATCCCACCGCCGGCATCCCTGGAAATATTCCATGTGCTATCTAAATACTATGGTGTCCGAGGTGATTCAGAACCCACCATAAAAACAGTAGGTCCCGCTGAAATTGGCTGAAATAGGCTGCAATTAGGCGATAGTGAGAATGGAGAAGAGAGGGAGATTGCTGTATGAACTTGAAACCCTGCGGGGACCAAGTATCTATCATATATATCATACAATAGTAAAAATTGATTTTAACAACTTTTTTAGCTGGGCCAATAATGAAAATTTAAAAGATGTTTTTTGTAAACTCGTATTCACCATTACGAATTGGGAATTATATAAACCTGGTTAATTTGATAAATATTAAATAATATATCGCATTTACCAATACCGTGTCTTTTTAAAAAGAAATTTAATATTTATTTATAATGTAATCATACATCTTGTATTTCTCGAAATAGTATCCATTATTTTAGATGACTCTTTGGTCCATTTTTCAGGCAACTGTCGAATTCCTTGACAGAAAAAAGTTGTCGGTTTTGATGTAATGAATTCGTCAATCCTTTCTTGCACCTTTTCCAATGTTTGGAAATTTGTATTTGTTAAATGATGTTGGAATGATCGGAATAAATGAAAATCCGATGGAGCCAGGTTAGGAGAGTAAGCCACATGTGGTAGAATTTCCCAGCCCAAAGAACAAATGACACATCCTTTGTTGTTTACACATCATTGTGCTCTGTTCTCAGAACTGAGTTTGTGCGGTACCCACTGATTTTGTTTCTGGATCAATCCTAACTTATTCAGTCGATGGGAAATAGTTTTTCGCGACACCCCAAATTGCATTGCTAGCTCATGTTATGTTGTGCGCAATTTTCAGAGAGATACGTTTTCGATCAGAAAGATCAAAGTCACCGCTTCGAAATCCTCGATACCACCTTTTACAGATTTTATGTGTTACTAAACCTTCATCCAAAGCAGAACAAATCAGTTCAGTAGCTTCGGAAACATTCTTTTTTAATTGAAAGGCAAACAGTATTCAGTGCCGTATGTGAGTCTTGTCAAACGCCGTCATCTTGCTTACTAATAGTTTTTGTTTATTATTAGACTAGATAGAGTTACGAGAGAGACTAGATCTCAAATGTTTCATAAATGTAAGTGTTAGTACTTAAACGTTAATAAATGACAGTCAATTATTGTCATTCAAACCAGAGTTATATTGAATTGTTCGGAAAGTTCCGGCCGATTTTTGGAGTAAATTGAAAACGAAAAAAAATTGTATTAACAAGTTTATGGAATAAAATATGCACCATTTTGTTCGATGGCAGTTTGCCTTCTGTCGGGGATTTTCATTATCAGACTCTCGTAAACCATCGCTGGTTTATCGCTGAGAAACTTGTGAAGGTGCTGTTTGCAGTCTTCCAAAGAATTCAAATTTTTTCTATTCGGTGAATTTTTCAAAGAGCAGAGGAGATGGTAGTTCGTAGGTGCCAAGACAGGACTATATAAAGGGTCAGGTAAGACATCCCAGCCAAACATTCCCACCAACAACTTTTACAGGGTAGCCAAAGACACACGTGGTCTAGCATTATCTTCATGAAAGATCACACCTTTACAATTAATTCTGGGCGTTTCTGATCAATCGCTTTCTTCAAGTTGTCCAGCTGACAACAATATTTTTTCGAATTTTTTCGAAACGATAACAGCTCATAATACACAATGCTCTTCCAATCCCACCAGCAATAGAGTATTATTTTCTAGGCATGAATGTTAGTCTTTGGAGTGGTTGATGACGGCTCACTCGAATGACTCTATGACCGTTTTCGCTCAACATTGTTGTAGAACACTTCTCATCGCCCGTTATCATCTGTTTCAGAAATGGATCGTTTTCATTGTTTTCAAACAATGAATAGCACGTTGAAATACGGTCCATTAAATTGTTTTCGGTCAATTTGTGCGGTACTCAAATTCAAGATGACTAACGAAGCCTTTAGACTCTGTCATTTCACGAGTTAAATTCGCCCTCTCTGTATTTCGCAAATCATTTGCGCTCTGTTCGATAATCTATAGCATTGTCTCCGTAAACTGCACATATCTTTTTTTTGCAATTTGAACAGCATTCTTGTCTTTTCTAAAACAAAAATATTTTAAATGCCGAAAATGCACTTTCTTCTCCATTTGACGCCAAATAAAAACGATTAAAACTATGTTGATGGAGAATAGATTATAATATTGACGAAAACGACTTGTTTCAGAAAATGTATACATAATATTAAATGTTTACAATAATAATTCAATGTTCCTAGAGTGTTCTTGAAACATCTATTGGAAATCGCAAAACATCGCAAAACACAATAAATAGTTTAATATCGAGGCACCGAATTAATTTCCACACCTAATACATAATAACCGGCAATTATACATTATCACCAGTTTATTACATTTACCGTAACATACATTACCGCTCACTGAAGTTTGACCAAGAGAAGAAATTTCAAAATTTAAAATGTTTCGCTCGCTTCAAGAAAGTTTATACATAACTACATAACTAATGAGGGTTTTGCGAAGAAAGATTACAATAAAAATTATTACCGTATTACGTACGGCTATTCGTCCGTGTAAATTTCTTTCTTGTAGCCTACGTTTGACCATATTCACGGAAATTGGATGATGACGTCTGCGATTAAATTCACTCGCTATTTCAGGTCCTCCGCGAGTTCGTTTACTTATCGATCGAAGATATCGATCTTTTGCTGGTGTAGTTATCCTCGACGGACCTGGACGTATACGATCTTTTAACTCGCTTTTATCTCGAAATCTATACTCCGAATCGACTGCCGACATTCATAAACGCATTTAGGAATTTCCTCTCGTAGAATATTTATTGTAATGTTTCTTCGGAAAACCCTCGTTAGTTATGCAGAAAAATTATTTAAGATTACTATATGATAATATAAACTTTCTTGAAGCGAGCGAAACGTTTTAAATTGTTATATTTAAAAATTTTCTCTCTTGATTAAACTTCCGTGAGCATCTATAAATGCATAAAGATCCGCAGTCTAGAGATCAGTTCCGTGCGTAACTATAGTAAATGAACAATTTTATGATATAATTGTTAATGTATGTTTTCAGCTTTAGAAGCTATGGATCCGGAAGATATAATACCTAGTCAAGATGTTCAGCCCCGAACTAAACAAACAATCCAAATGCTTCTCCGAGATTTAAACACAGTGCGAAAATTAGCAGCATTATGTTAGATAATCGTTTTTCAAAAAAAATTGCTTCGTCAATTGTCTAACGCAAATTCTACTGGTTGGAAAAGCAATTGTCTCGATTTGTAATTAAAACATGCAAATATTCGTATGGTGATATTTTATAGTGTATATACAGGAAATGCATATAACTCGTAGATAAGGCTGTATTAAAACCGAATAACATGTTGTTATTGTGTATAAAAAATGTTTGGTTAAGTTGAAGCGCCACCACGACTAAATTCGTTATATCGTTTGCGCCGTTCAATGCAAAAATGGTGCAAATCGAAACATTTGATCACTAAACAATAGGAAGTTAAGTCAAAGTTAGTATCAAAGGATATTGCGTTTATTTTTTCTGTGCGAGTCACGTGAAAATTATATTACAATTGTTTGTGTCAAACCAAACAGAGAAACATTGACTTAATACCACATTTGCATTGAACGGCTCGTTTGTAGTTACGTTATTATCAACTAATAGTAAGATTGATATCTTTTCAAAATAAATGTACACCTTTCATGTAAATACTGAAGAAGAGTCGGAGATGCGAGAACGATGCGACACAATGGAAATTAACAAAATGATAGTATTGTTTTTATAAAATATATTTATTTATGAGAATATACTTGTTGTCTTTATTAATATGTGACTTTGTACTTAATTTGTATACTACAAACGATTTCACGTTTACACGCGGTTAAATTTGAAATGGAAAACATTGTTGTAGAGACAATTAAATAACCCTCAACTATAAAATTGAGACAGCAGATGAACCTGTGTTCGGTGATACAACAGGAGTAACGAGATCACAGAATTGTTCAGTTACCGAGTACGACGATTTCTGGTTGAATTCGTAATAACGATAAGAAAATTAGGTAGGGGATAGTGAATATTCGCCGCCATCATGGGTTTAGCCCGGCCGATGACGTCAAGGACTAGCGGTGTGCAATCACGCAGCGCATGAAAAACAAAGACGGTGAAAATATTTGTTCTGCATAAAGAAGAGAGAAAAGAAAAGTATGTGTGCGCACGCTTAAGAACGAGGAAGATAGCGAGACGGTGGAGCGTAAAGGAGGGAGAAAAGAGGCGTGCAGTAAGCAGCAAGACAGGACGTACATAGAACGTCCGCTGCCGTTGTGTTTGGGCTCGGCTCGGTTCTGCCGCTTCCGTTATGACGATACTATCCAGCGCTTGGCGCTGTGACCGGGCAATAAGTTGTTTGTGATTATGCCTAACTGACATAATTCTATTTTCGAACGAATTTAAAAGGAACGCGATGGAGGTGCGCATCGTTGCTCCGTTTGATTGGTAAACCGATTCCTCCTTTTGATCGTTACGCAGTTCTCGTACGCCATGTGCTATTGCTACATACGCGTGTGTTTCCTCAACCGCTGGATTAATCTTCGTTAAATATCCGTGAAAAAATCTCTCGCGGAACCGTTTTCAAACGACGATCGCCGATCATCGTGATTCTAAATAGTGGCTCGTGTTAGTGTAGTGTAGGAAGATACTTTTTCGCTTTCTCTCTCTCTCTCTCTTTTTCTCTCTCCTCTTCTCTCTCTGTCTCTCTCGCTCGCTCTCTCCGCCCCTCGCATTTTTGGCCGGCTTGTACCAAGAGAGAGAGTCAGAATAAGAACAACAACGGGAGACGTAGAAAAAAGGATAGACGGTGGATTCGGCGAGCCTGAGTACGAGAGATAACGCGAGGAGCGCAAGTGGTGTATCAAGATGGCGCATAATTTGGCACCGAGCGTCAACTGTTCGCTCGACGACATTGATCTAAACGCATTGAAGGTACATAAATATATGTTATTTTCATTCGACTCGGCGTGCACGAATCGTACATTATGCTCCACGATGCCTTCCATCACGGTCCCTCCCTGTGTATCCCGAATGAATTCAGTGTTCGGTAATTAACCTCGTAAGACAGACGATGACTATTTTATTCTCGGTAGAACAACGGGAGGGAGAAGTCCTCCTTGAATTTTTCTATCGTTAACGCCGTTTTCGTTGAAATCCGCAAACTCTGCTCGATTTGTCAACGTGTCTTCTATTCCGTTGACAATCGGCTCAAAAATGATTAATGCGAAGCCACCGCATTCATTGACATTTAATATAGCGCATACTTGTACTTCTACATACGATTTTCTTGGAAAAAATTATCCGACTTCGGATAGAAGTCTGTAGAATATATGTATGCAACTTATGTAGTATATAAATGTACATATCTATATATACAGTCCGGAACAAGATTCAGTAGTCTCCCCGTAAAACTTTTTTTCAAATTGGGCCAAACGACTTCAGTTTTTCCGAAAGATTCGTTTACTAGGTAATGTATATAAAAGATTAATGAAAAATCACTATTCGTCGAAATTGCCAAGAGAAATATGAAAGTCGCGTTTTCTAACTTTTTCATCTGTGTCTATACATATAATGAAAATCAAAAGTTATGCACTTTTGGTCCAATTTGGAAAAAGTTATTTGTTTTTAATGGGTGTCCACTTAATTCTGTACCTGACTGTGCTATGTACTTCTAATTAAGTTCACTATGTATGTATGCACTTGCAATTCTCAAGTTAATAATATAGAAAAATGAACATTTCAATTATATCATCTTCTTTGTCAATGTTACGCATTTATTATCTTACCAAAGAATTTCACATTCCTGTACTATATGAAAAATTGTGTAAAATAGTGATTCGATTCTGGAATTTGTAGTCACGTAATGAAATCTCCAAGCTAATTCTATACATTAACATTTATCAGACTAAATATGAGCAATACCTTTTGAAACATAGGTAATTTGCCAACACAAACTATTCAATAAACTTAATTATATTACTACATTATAGAACTTGTATAATGATTAGATTGCAGATCTTTCTGCAAGATCAAAATTGCATGCTTTAATTGCAACAAGCAGGTTTGAAATAGTATTCCTGTACTTATCAGTGCCGATATGCTGAAATAAATTGAACTCCATTTAAATTTCTTTATTGTTTTTACTATTTCGTGTTTCGTTACTTTTATTTTTACCACAACGCATAAAATCTGCAGTCTAAGAAATGATATAAGAACATTTCTTTCCAACTTTAAAAAATTTTAACATTTAAGAAAGTCTGCTTAACCCTCAAAGGTACTCTGAGTTATTTTTCAATTTTGTTGTCAATTTTCTATTATTTGAAGTTGTTTATTTGAAATTCACTTCGAAGACCAGTTCCATTTTAACTAAAAAATAAATAAAAGAAGAAACAAATACATATAAAGGTATGTCATGTATAAAACTACATTGGTATTTTAATATTTTAGGAACCTGCAGGTATCTTTGAACTGATTGAAGTTGTTGGCAATGGAACCTATGGTCAAGTTTACAAAGTAAGTACACAAACTCGTTCTCTTATTATTTTACAAGTATTGTCCTTATGAACCATCTAATTAAATGTCCCAAACGCTTTATGGATTGTTCAATTCCTCTAGCAATTGGCCGCGCATTATCGTTCGACGTGTGACTGTAAATATATTAGGTTGTCCCAAAAGTTTCTTTTGGAATGTGTTCCTTTAACACTAAACCTACCAACCCTTAAAGGTAACTGATACATGTTCCCTTACAAAAATGACAAGATCGATTTTATTTAGACTTTGCTTGGCTCCTATTATAATACATGCTCTCCTAAAAATATCTATACAATCGTTTCTTATGAAATCAGTTTTATTATTTATCTAATTATAAACTAAAAAATCTGGAGCCGGACATGTTGACCGATGTTGGTAGGTTTAGTGTTAATATTGCTAACTAGATAGTAGGCTGTCCCAAAAGTTGGCTTTCGATTCATGCATATAATGCAAATTCATGTTAGGAAGTAGAAAAACATTAACATAAAGATTATTGCATCCTTTGTATTTTTTATTTAGTAACATTAAAGGAACACATTCCAAAAGAAACTTTTGGGACAACCTAATATATTTAATTGATTGATCGGAAAGTCTTGCTGCTTCTTTTACGTTTTTACCACACCACAGATACAAACATTACAAGTAAACCAATTGAAAGATTACAGAAGGTACATTATCTCATTGCAAATATGTGCTTATTTACTGGCCTAATATGCATGCACACGTACACATGTGTACCCATACCAATCTCCATGTGTATGTATGCATGTCACAAATTGGTATTGGTTAACGTACAAGGATGGAAAGATGTCTATTTTCACATGTGACTGAGATTGAAGGAGACAGTGATTCACCTTGAAAAAATTCTTGGCAAAGTTGTCCTTGGATGGACAACCATGTGTGAAAAACAGTCGCGTATAAGAGGTCGAGAATCTTAACCGGAAGGATGTGGAATATACCCGGTGTACGAATAATAACTTTCATAGTCAAATCATTGGCATTTAACAACACAACATTTTCGAAAATTGCGTGCTGCTCGCTTCCGATTCGAGAGTCATATTTCCCCGCGTTATACGTGCATCCGATCTAGCTTGATCCTTTGCACTCGGAGATATTTTAACTCGATAATTAAACATTTGTTCCGACCTAGAATATTTCCAGTCCCTATGATTTTTTCTATTTTATGGATATGAAATTGATACAATACCTCGTACAATACTTAAATGCTTAGAAATCAATTAGATATGGGCATATTTAATACTAGGCTTACGGAGCTCTAAATATAATAATTGATTTTACATTATTTTATAAACATAACAAGACTGCGTTTATCCAAATTTTTGGCAATTTTTCTAATAATATATACCCAAAGAAATAAATTTGGTAAAAAATTCCTCAGCGAATTACAGTGAAACTTAATAACCTAGTGTTAATAATGTAAACAATATTTTGAATAATGGTACAGCAATTTTTAGTGGCGCCTCAGAGTCACTATTCGAGTGCTAAGCGTTAAAAATTTAGAAAAAAGTAAAACGGTCATAGTAAATCGCTATGTGTTAGTGTGTTGCACGCAATAAACATGATCGGGGTATAACGCTTGCAGAAAAAAGTTCCCCAGGCGATACACCGACATTAAAATGAGTTTTTACACGATAAACCTGTAAACATTGAACGATACGCAGCTTTAATGTCGACCGATTCGTGGGTCGGAAGATTATTACGAGAGTTGTTTCGCAATATTTTATTTATTGCACATTAAATGGTGTTTGTGAGAGGGCGAGTGGTGTAATTCGAAGAATACGTGCTTTCTCGAATTCCACGAACTCTGACCACGTTTGATGATTTCTACGGGTCAATTGGCTTTTTATTTAACCGTTGAACGGGTCTTTTTGGATCCCGAAACGCAGGTTAAGAACCGCTACCGTATAACGTTGCTTAACTCTTATGCAAAACGAAAACTAGATTCTCTAATTGAATTTGAAAAAAGTTGCTTAAGAGGTCATCTTACTGAACTCGATTCCCTGCATATAGAACGAACCGTGCACGGTGATTATGTATTTTACCGGTTACGTCATTCACTCTCTTACAAAGATTGCTTATGTTACGGTAGATAAGGCTTTTCGGAACTAAGCTGCTAAATATTTTCCAAAGAAATGGAAAATAATCTGTTCCGAAAATGCTCCGAAAAGTATTTGAACTGAACTTTCGATTTTGAACAAATTCTCGGTATTTAAATTACCATAATTTCGTAAAAACGAATTGTACAATGATAAATTTGATTTATTTTGATTGTTTTGATTTTGAATTATACTTTGGATGATTCCCCCTTTTTTAATGAGGAATGAAGGCAGTTGAACCTTCATTGCACTGCTATATGCACATAACAGGTCTGAATAATTAAAAGAGAAATTAAGCAGTATATATTATTAAAATTTACACAATTTCGGAAAAGAGAAACAATTTTTTCTACGTTCCTGAATTCAAAATGATCTAACAAATATTTTTTATTTTTTGTTAATTATAGATTACTTTTATACTTATGAACTAATTTATAAAGGACGTCATGAAATGCGAAGCAAACGTTTAATGTAAAAGTAACTTTCATTGCAATTTTATATTTATCTGATAGCACAATTAACCGTTTGCACTCGGAATTATAGCATCTCGAAAATTAAACATTTCTTGCGACCTAGAATTTCATTCTATCTGATATCTTTCATTTTATGAATATGAAATTAGTATAATATCTCATACAATATTTAAATGTTTAATAATTGGTTAAATCCCAACATGTTTAATAATGTAAACGATATTTTGAATAATGGTAAAGCAATTATTAATGGCACCTCCCCCACCTCTCTCATCATTCGAATGTTAAGGGTTAATTAACCAAATTACAATTATAAGATGTACCAAATTTCGAAATTAGATTCGATTAAATTTGTCGACTGCAAAATCGAGTTGCATTAAACTACGTCAAGGGAGATTAATATTTTCGATAATTAGAAACCAATATCTGCACGGTTGCAGATTGTCCATCGATAAATTCGATCAACCCGGTCATTTATTTGTAAAAACGAAAGTGATGCATCAATTCTCTTTCATCGCGTTTTACACGTACGTTTCGTACAAAATTTCGCTTTTCGCGCATTATCGTTTCACGGATGCATAGCATCTGCAAATAACGCGATACTTGACCGCATGCATCAACTACTTTTGAGATTCTGTAAAAATTCCTGCCGTAAATGCTCTCATCACGATTTTTTCCGATGGTTAATATTCCATGGCCTCTATTGTGCATAAATATTTATGAATGAATTCACTTAAGACTTGAGCATTTTCATGCCGACTAACGAGCTGCAACGTGTTTGTCTTTCTTTTTTTGCGTAGCGTTTACATATGTTTCAAGTGTGTGTTTATGCTTTCGGTTGTGCAAGCGAAAAATGAACTTTGCACGTGTACCGTGACGTATCGCCCCGGTTTATTACACGTAATTGTTAACATTAGTTTTGCGCTATGCGATGATAGATAACCAGGGGAAGTGAGGAAGAGTACATTGACCTACTGCCGATGATGACATAGGAACGAATGAAACACGCGGTCGCATGAATACGCATGATCACCGTCGTCTCTTCAATTTCTGTCGATTTAGAAATTACTGAGAACGATCGGGCGAATAATAATTACCGGCACAGGCCGTATAAACGGTTAATATCTTCTCGGATGAGTGTATGCGGAAAACCAATTTATTATCTTATAAATAGGTTTTATTCGATCTGCATAGTCATATAATAATTATTAGTTTATTAATTATCACCTGCCATTGTTAGCACATTCCAATCCACCTAAACAGTCCTTTTTCGCAGAATTGTGAAATTATTTTATACTAGGCCAGGGGTTGGCAACCTTTTGAGTCGGAAGAGTCAAAAATTACAATTTACAAAATTTCAGTTTTTAAAGAGCCACAAAATTTTTTCTTGCCAACAATAAATAGTACTCGCATAAATAAAGTTTTTTGATAAAAAAAAACTAATCTATTTATTCATATATAAGTAGTGTTTTTCACAACAAATTAGATAATATATATACGGTATTATTAGAATCGGTGCCTAATCCTCGTTAATCGATTCAGAACGATTTTTAAATGTTTTTTTTTATAAAATAAATAATATTTGCGTATGGAACTAAAGAGCCGCAGGTTGCCGACCCCTGTACTAGGCCAAATAGAGTGTTAGCCAAATAAATGCAGCAGTACATTGCGGATTGTATGCATTTTAAAAATTTTACTTACAATTTAAAGCAGTGGACATATTTAAAATATTTAAGGACATTAATTGTATTAGTTTTAGCTTGATAGGATAATTAAAAGAAGAATACAATTTTTATTTGTCTTCTGTGTCCTGCAATCAATGCAAATATATTTTAGTTTATAAAGAGCCGCAGTGTATGCAGCAGATAACGAATTTATTAAAATGGTTTTCGAAATTAAATGATACAGGAGTTTTCTATAAAAATTTTATAATAAAACCATTTTTATGGTGCTATCAAAATGTTTTGATAAATCATGTCTAAAAAGATTACTAGCGTATATGTAAATCTTGCAAGTAGATTTGTAGAATAAATATCTCCTTGTTTGATTATAATAACATGTTGTGAGAGATATCCACCACGTCGATTTTGAAAGTGTTACAGGATAGAAAGCTTTCAAAAGCAAAAATATTTGAAAGGAAATTTTTACAGCTTTCTATCAGCAATAAGGAATATGAATACCTACTATGAAACAACATGCATGTTTTTCTTTTTAAATTCGTACGCCTCGAATTAAACTTTTTATTACTTCGTGTCTACACGTCTCTACCATTGATTTTTACGAATGAAAACCAAGATATGTTAATGAACACTAATGTCATCCATGGCTGCAACTGGTTTTGCCAGATGTTTTTTAGTCTTTTAGAAGGAACCGTGTTCTCGTTAGTTATGTTCGTGTTTGTGAAAGTATACTGACAACGCCTGGCTCTCTAAAGAACTTTTCTAGAACACAAATTTTCAATATTTTTGATATTGGGTTAATAAAAGCCGAAATCGTGGATATCTATCGAGGGATTATTCTAATGTGTTTAGAAAGTTCCTGCATTTATGTATTTGTAATTCATGTCTGATATTCTTAATAGTCTTCAGTAAAGGAAACAACAATGTTAAGATTTATTTAAAGTATTTCGATACATTGATAACTGTGCTAAAAACTAAAAATCGTGAATGGTAATGTAAATAAAAAGTGTGTGTAGCAATATTAATATAAGTGTCGGAGGAGATTTATCGGAGGGAGAAATCGAATGAATATGTGCAGATAAATAATTAAGAGAGAAGCAAATGATACGAAAGAATATAATTTAGTATTTATTAAAAAATCATGAATAATCAGAGTAAATTATTATTCATTTCACGATCTAATTATTAATGTTCGGCCTCCAAAATCGTAATTGATTATATGTAATTGTGAGTAACGTTCTTATGTTCTATTTTGATATAAAACTGCAAAACGGACTTGTTAAAATCAATGAAATTTCGCCAATTAAACATAGGAAAAGAGAAGAGAATTCCTGTACATAATAACAGCAAAATACACGCCAGAAATTTCGTTGTCAATAAAAGGTAGTGAACTACATTGCCAGTAAAATGTGCTATATTAGCGATATGAATACTTTCACGTGTTTCTCCTTATTGTACTTGAGAGCATGAGAGATTATTCTCTCTTCATAGTATACAACATGTTTGCAACGAATTGCTAATATTGTTACAGTAAATACACGGTAGTAAATAGACGTAGTAAGTCGATAGCAGTTATCATGAAATCTAATCGCAAGAATTGCGTTTCTAGCTTTAGAAGGACTTTTAGAGTACACAATGTATTGATTTATACGGTTTCTTTTCTATTGTCCTCCGGACAATTAAGAAAATATAACTGAATATGATATGTTATATTAAACTATCGAGAAAAATTTAAACTTTTATCAAACAAGAATTTTATTAAATCTTGACAATAATCCTGAACGAGTCTGAGGACCATCCGCCATTTTATCGTTGTACTATTCGCGCCGATATTGCGCGGTTTAAATAATTAAAAATGGTTTACATTTTTCCAATAACCCGATAGAGAGCATTAAAACTCGTTTTTGCAATATAAAATTCTTATGAAATTAATAAATCAGATTTGTATCGATCATGGTAATTCCCCGTCGAAATAATAACAGTTGGAAGTTCATGAAGAGGTACGAATGCGACTGTTAACAATGTCCATAGTTCTTTTCTTCGAACAGGAATTTTTTTTTGATCTGAACACAACAAAATGTTTAATTGAATCGCGAAACTGTAACATTCTCGAGGGGCTTCAAGTTAGCTCTTTCACACGGAGGGCTCCCTCGAACGCATCTTTTATGCTGTTTCATTCAAAAGCGAGTGCAACTTGAGTTCGTGGATGCACTATTGCACCTGCGAATGAAAGAAGGTCATGAGAACTAAGACCGTATGATAGGTTTCTGCTTTTTCTCGACCGCTTCCTCTATCATTTCGACCAAAAAAGAAACGCACCGGAGGGGACGTAACTTATGAAACGAGATATAACTGGTCACAGCGGCGCGGCGGCATGACTCATTCCGTACATTCTTTCATGCAGGTCCATTTTTCTCATTTGCCGGATAATGATCCTTGCTCGTTGCAGGCTTTATGACAGTGGGTTGATCGATTGCAATCTTATTTTGAGATTTTTACAAGTGCCAGCTTCCTGTCGCGTATCTTTACCGTCGAAGTGTAACCAGGAGATGCAGAATCGCTGTTTGTTTTTCGGAATTTTTCCAATAAAGTAGATTAAGCACTAAAAATGTATCCTAACGTATTTTTATCTTGAACACGGTTTTCAGTGTATTTCTCAATTTTTCCTGAAACAAGAAAAAGATTAGTCGTTATTCGGCTACAGGATTATGCAGCAACATTATTGTATAATGGTGTTCTTTTTACAAGGTTTTCTAGAGATAGAATCATAAAATGTTATTTCTATTAATAAACTTAGAAATATAACAGAAATCAACAATAGTTTGAACGAAAAGGTCCAATTTTGATTTTTAACAATATAGGCATATTCTGAAACTGGACCAATTACGGAAACTGTGTCTAAAGATTTAGGGAAAAGATAGGTTTAAAATTTATTAATTACAATGAAATGAAAAATCTGTTACGAGCGTTGTATTAATTACATAAATGTATCTATAAAAGTTAGATGGCTTCACATATCCCATCGAAGACTACGAGTCAATATTGGTACAGTTTTTTAGTTTGACCCCTACTTATATCTGGGACACGAATGGGCAGATGGAGGGATGTTTCTTAAATAGCTCGTCGAGACCCACAATTTGAGGTATGACTCATTAAAAAAACACGTTTCCACTTCTGGTATTCTTCTCGCAAGTGCGTTAGCACCGTTCTACAGATGTTCCTCCAGCGTTCCCTTGTCTGATGCATAGACCGCGAATTTTTATGCACTTCTAACTTCTATCGAATTCTAAGAATTGTTTCACGCGTTCCTCGATTATTTCGTTTATCTACCGCAGAAAGTGGAGTTTCAATTAACTAACTCCTTGGAAACTTCTACCCAACTGCTTCATTTTATACAGGGTGGACCACGAAGCGTGATCAGTATACAGCGGATCTTTATGTAAAGTTTTCTTTGATAATATGCTTAATAGGTTGAAAATAATATAACAGTATTTTTAAATGCCTCTAATGTCGTTATTGTTTTAAATTACATCTACACATTTTTGTCATAAATGCATAACATTCGCCGTCCAGTGATCAGCTTATCATTGGGTTATTTAAGCAAAATTGAGTAGATGAAATACAAAATTGTTGCACAATTTTTCTCTTGTCATACGATTTATTTTACGATTTCAGTGACTAGAACTTTTTTTGTAGATCGTAATTTCCCAAAAAAGTAGTTCTCCAATAGCTATATATTAACAAAACAAAAATACAATTTTATTTCGGATTAAATAAAATTATTAACATACATTTTTATTAGAATGTGTTCAGAATCTTCATCACGTGTCAGACACGATATTGTAAGGCAACGGGTTAAAATCATTAAGAGACGAATTAACATTCAATATTGTTTCTATTCCTTGCTATCGATGCAGTCTGAATTGTCTTGCAGACAATTTTTATTTTGCATAAAGATCCGCATTCTACTGATCACACTTTGTGGTTCATCCTGTATATTTAATTACCTGTATTACTCAGATTTGATGACAACGTAGACTCACAAGAGTGAACAAAATATTAATTATTAACTCTTCAAGGACGAATGTCTGAATATTAATGGTATCAGACTCATTTGATTCCTCAAGTTCCAGGTGGATCATTTAGGTGAATTATTTAGATAGCACAAGATCAGTATAGATTTTTCTTCTCCCGCAATGTCTATGATCTTGATACGCCGTTTAATTTTCTAAGGAAAATGTTTTTAATACTTCAAAAAATTCTCGTTAAAATTTTTTCTATTGCAGTGTTTTCCAACTCTGTCTCAAAATATGTTTATTGTTTAGTTACACCAAATGATTCATACATACTGATTTTTAAAGTTGCTACGCAATATTTGATGGAGCATCCTAATGTTACATCCAGTTTTGAATTATGGCCTTAGCCTGGCCGTATTTAAATGTTTCAGCTAGCCTTCTTTATGTTTTACTTTACTATCACTGTCTGCACTGAGGTTTCTCAGAAGCGATAACATTCTTGGTGTGGACTAAGAAGTCGGAGAATAGTGCTCGTGCAGTAACCTAATAATTCTGTTAGGCCGACTGAGTATACGTAGTAATGTAGGGACCATACTGCATTTGTAACTTGGGGATCCTTGAATTCAAAAGAAAATCTTCCAATGCAGTGCAAAAGAAAAATATAGCGACAAAGAATAGAAGTTATAGAAGATAATGAAAATGGCCTTAAATTTATCATACGTGTAAATTCTTTTTATGAAAAATTCCTTATGTTTTGAACATATTGATGAATCACGATGATCCGTTAAAACCAGCTATTGTTTATGTTAGACTTGATAAGATCAAATGATAACAATTATAGACTCAGAAGCAATTGTTTCTAGGTAAAAGATGCATCGTCAGTAAATAATACTTTTCCAGGGAATGTTTCATTATTTTAAATGGTTCAATTATTTTCATTATGCTCAAGATTTTTCAGAAGATGTGTATTTATTATTATAAAGGTTTGCAATGAGTACCAGGTTATCGACGCAGAAGTTAATTACTTGACTATACCATAAAAACAATGGTCAATTTATAGCTGCAGCTTTATCATAAATAAAAGTCCTTTCAATCCTCTGTTGCTTTGAATAATAAGCCACCATGAGACGCTTAACAATAATATATTCTTCATCTAGAGAACACACCGTGCACATATCTGTATATTGATAAGCAGAGCTAATACATAGATTCAATATTCTGCTGCTATCAATCTTATCGATGTTCATAGACGTCGCGTGAAACGTTTACAGTTTAAAAAAGAAGTTCACGTAGCATTCTAATATCACTTTAGAATTGGACTACTTTTCGATGCTCAAGGTCACTTTAAGGGCAGCTCTCAGACATACTCGAATACGTTTTAAAGTTCACCGAGAGATGTAGTAGAAAAAAATATGCTTCGCTGAAACAAATACCAGCAAAACGATCCAAAGAATGCTACTGTTAGAAAAGTTTTTATGAACTTCTCGTTTTAAATATTTGTCGCGTCGTCAAGATTGTAGGAGTTAGGAAAACTCTGTATTAGAACGAAACAAAATGAAAAATGAATTAACATCTACAGTTTAGTTACATTGAATTATTTTTCAATTTTTATACGATTTAGTAATAATTAGACTCCGGATTTTATGCATTTATAACAAAAATGAGCGAGCATAATTTAAAACAGTGAAAATATTACATATTAAGAGTGTTAATATATTATTTTCACCACATTAAAATTATTAATGAAGAATATAAAGGGTATAGCCGGATAAGATAGTCAAAAATGCCCTTGAGCCGAATTTTATCGACGATGATACGATTCGATAGGGCACCAAGAAAAAACATACTGTGCAAAGTTTCAACCCTGTAGCTCGATCCGGAGGGTAGTTATGGGGTAAAATCGAAAAATCAGTTTTTGGCTTATTTTCCCCAGTTAATGATGTTTAGAAATTCTGAAAAAATCTGATACATGTCAATAATCCTAATACATACTTTGCAATTGGTTTCAGATTTTTAAAGTGAAAATCCTCCTTGTAAAAAACCAAAAACCTCAAAAAAATCGAAAAAATGCAGATTTTACATGGAAGTTCTAGAGTGTCCACATTTATATTTTTACAGTAGTAGTATATTGTTATAGGTATTGTTCATGAATTTTTTCAGATTTTTTGGTTTGGTTCGCCGTTGTTAAAAAAAATAAAAACCGATATTTTCGACGTTTTTCCTAAGTTACACCTATTCTTTTCTGAATATTAAAAATATATTACGTAATATTAAACGTTCCTACGTTCAGAGAAACATTTTCCAGACTTTAAAACTTGCGTAATACAAAAAACGAAAATAATACTATATACATACATTCGAATATTTAGAAGATGATTTCAACAACACCGGTTGGCGTAGCGGCTATAGTCTCCGTCGCGGAGCCGCTGAAGACTTTTTGGACAAGGTTCTAATCCCGATCAAGTTAATTCTTTTTCTCATTAATCAGATAGTTTTTTTAACCATATTATTTTTGTTAAACCTTTGTAAAAATATTTTGAACGATGTTCAGACTATTTTTAAATAATTATTTGGAAAAATATTTTTTGAATACCTTCGGTCTTTAGTCATTTACGGACTGTATTACTTTTTTCTTTACGGAGTGTCTTATCCAGTAATAAATCAGTAATAATTATATTTAAATATATTATTCCGTAAATGACTAAAGACCGAAAATATTTAAAAAATAGTAAAGATAAAAGTTATACAGTCCGTAAATAACTAATTTTCGTCATTCAATAATAAATACTAGCGAATATAGTTAGAATAGCGACTATACAATTGATTAATAATTTTATTTTCAAATCGGACACGAACTTATGCAATCATCTGATAGAAAGGAAAGTTTAAACGGAAAAGAAAGTTTACAAAAGTCAGAAGCAAAAAACAACGTATAGGCAAAAATAAATTTGTGGGGATGCGCGGTGGACTCAAAAGGGAAAGATTAAGAGCTCCAGGTGAAGATTAAAGGACGGGATGTGGCGAAGTTGTATGAAAGTTGGGTGACGGGAAGAGGCTGAATGGAAATACCGGCGAGAGTTAGTGGGAGAATGCTCGCGAAAAGACAATGGGGGAGGAAGATGGCGAGAAGAAAAGTGAGATGAATTGGAAAGCGATGGAGAATAAGTACGGTGTGCACATGCAGGGACATTAGGCTACCGGCATGGTAGGTTTACATGACTAGGGAAGAAAGGGAGGGAACGGAAGAAGGGTGAGAAGGTTACAATCCAAAATAGTTGCTGTTTTTTACAATTCTTTTTCATTGATACCCGTTCTGTATACACTAGCTGGCAAAATAATAAGCAGACTGCAGAATTTATGCGAATAAAAATTACGTTATATTAAGGCACTGGTTCTTAACCGGTGTTCCGCGAGCTTTTTGCAAGTGTTCCGTGAATTTCCGCGAAATATATCAAATATATTTAATAATATAATTTATAAAATATATGTATATTTCTACACGGGATGTTTTTGTTTGTTTTTCGGATCATTCATTTTGGTGTTTCACAAGTTTTTCATATAATCAAAAGTGTTCCTTTACTTCAAAAAGGTTAAGAACCACTGTATTAAAGGGTCAGACCACCTTGATTATCGAAGTCAGGCTTGGGAAACATCTCCCCTGCTATCTCGCTTCATGACTCCCAGTATCAGTGTACCGGTTCCCCCACAATCAACCACAGTCAAACCTCGATAACTCGAACCTCTTTAGCTCGAAAACGTCTATAAAACGAAAATTTTGTTGATTCCCTTCCGCTGCATTTTAAAAACCTCTATGAATCGTAATAACACTTCCTTCAACTTGAATAGCTTTCCACAAGTGTGGAAACTCCCTCGAAAATAAACCGAAGCAATTGTTTTACGAAGTTTCCTAGAAACATGAGATGATATCGAAGAAAATGTATTCTCTGCTTTAGTTACCGTTGAAGATACATTAATTGATCGACAATCTGTTAGTTCATTAACATAGAGTAAAGTCACCGGTTTCTTTTATATGTAAGAACCTAGCAAATTATACATATTTACAATATGTATATGATAAATAACTCATCTCCAAAAATTGAAATTTTCTTTTTTTAAAACTATTAAGAGACCGAAGTTAACCAATTAACCAATTACAATTAAATTTTCAGAACGTATATAAATTACACTAGTTGACCAAACACATCTTTTACTACTGTTTTTTATAATTCCGAGCAAATACATTTTTCCAACATATTTATTAGATTGAAAGATTGAAATCGTGTGGTCCATTCATAAAAAAGTTATTCTGATTTAAAGTGTGTGATCAATTATGATCCTAACTGTATACTTTACATTAGTATTTTATAAGGTAGGATTAGTACTTTTATGTGTATAACGAAGAATTATCAGGTTCTCTCTCATAAATATGAGCAACTACAAATTTGTTATCAACTTTTGGGAACGATAACGTCGCGCGTCGTACGGGCTTAGCGACGAATGTCCCTTTAAATTTCGTTTGTCTCGAGGTACGCACACGATCATGTTCTGTCGTAGTAGGTTTTCGTCTATTAGGTGCACGGCAGTGCAGATGGAGAGATGTAATTTCGTCCACTTATTAAATGTTGTCATGTCTCAATATTGACAGAACATTAATCTTCCAACATTAGTAGGTTCCGAGATATAGGACCTTAAAAATCGCTAAATTTCTCACTGACTAACTGAGTGACCTGCGAGCTTGGAATTTGGTACATAGGTCCACAATAACAAATATTGAAGAAATAATTATCAAAGTTTGAAATTTTACACCTCCAAAAAAAGGCGATATCTTGGGAACAGTGAAAAAATGTTTAGGATTTAAAGAATCAGGGATAAAAGTAATACCTATTTGATAATTGATAAAATTTCAACAAAAATTAATGAAATCCCATGGCCTTAAAAAGTTGTGAGATCAAACAAAACACGGCCAAGTTCGTTGGTTTAGAAATAACTCTTGGAATACTGAAAAAGCATTTGTAAAAGTTAGTTGAAAAGAACGCTATTTAATTTTTAAAGAGTTACATGGAGGGCTAAATCATTCAAACTTGGCCGTTACTTTTTAAACCAATGGCCATGGAAGGTGTTAGGTAGTGTCCAAGTTTGAGTAATTTAGCCCTCTTTAATAATTATGTAGTTTAATAATTATAAATTAAACTATTTTAAAAATTAAATAGCGTTCTTTTAAACTAATTTTCACAAACGCTTTTTTCAGTATTACAAGAGGTATTTCTAAGCTAACAAACTTGGTCTTATTTTGTTTGATCTCGCAACTTTTTACAGCCATAGAGAACTTGGCTCCTGTTTACAGGATGCCTTTGTTGAGATACGAATAACTCAAGACAATCAAATTTTGAAAAAACTTTAACAGATTATTAATTGTTACATATGGTTTCTTTCGAACTTGTCCTGTTCTACATGAATGGTGAAATGTGGATGTAAAAACAAACTTTAACAAAAATTTTCTTTGCTATAAACAATTTTGTGGCAAGTTTCTTTTACAAATGTCCCTCGTAAGTGTAGATCCACCCCTATGACGGTTGACAATTACTTTTTATACACCCTGTACGAACCCCCTATAAGTCGAATTTTCGTAGGGTAAACCTCTCTTACTCGAAGATTTTATTTCTTCCCTTGAGATTCGAGTTATAGAGATTCGACTGTATTTCATATTATCTACCCTTGCCGTGCTTTTCCTCGCGTGACTGCGAGGATACGGCCTCCTATACACTCCTAATTTTCCTACCATCCTCGCACTCAACAGGAGTTTGGAGAGGAAGTATCAGAAGCAGACCCTGTATAAAAAATATTTCAACTAAGAAATACAAATATTTGCAATTACCATTTCTCATAACTGTATTACACGTGTTTCATTTGAAACAGTACTCGACTGTTATCGAGAATTTGTTGTAAGGATAATTAATATGTGACAATTCCGATTTGTAACAGTGTTATTAGCATACATCATGATTAGATTCTCCACCTTTTTTAGAACAAAGTATTTAAAAATTGTTGTTCGATGGTATTATTTAGAACTGTACTGACGGTAAAAACACCTAAGTGCATCATTATATATTATAACTTGAAATAAAGAAGAAACATAGTTTTTTGATTAATATTGCAGTTACACAAACAAAATAATATACGTACAAAACACAACATTACAAAAATACATGTGAATTATTAAAGTTGTTTTATAAAACAACAACAACAAATTTCATTTTTGTTTCGAAGAATGAAGAAACTTGGCAACGTTTTCTAGTAAAGAAATTTTCATAATTTCGTTCGATTTGTTAAGTTGTAATTATTTTTGAAATTGATAATACACGTCGGTCTGTTATTTTTGACTTTTTCCGCAGTTATTTTTTAACGTTGAAAATACATAGATATATGTGATACCACAATAACATATTGGGAAATCGGTTGATCGAAAATAAACCATTGTGGAAATTTGGAATCCCAACATCCGTATATTTTTGTTTCAATGCTAAATCACACTGCATTTCGATTATTTCCAATTGTAAATTGTCATGAATAGTTTCAAAGTTTTTGGTTGGGCCGTGGAGTACTTGTCGATGGGCCGCATGCTTGACATGCCTGATCTAAAGTGTAGCATAGAATTTTTAAGAAATTCAGCAGCCATTGTAGGTTTAGTGTTTTGTGTTTTGATAATACGAAGATTTTCCGGTGGTAAAGCTAGGAACATCTACGAAAACAGTTTAAATTTCAAGTATTTGGTTGCAGCGATATAACGTTGTCTAGATTCATCGCACCACTTGAAACTACTGTTCCCCTGTCTTTCAACGTTTACTCTCCTCGGCCCTTACTGTGCTCTTTGTAACTTCCATTATCGTGTTCTTGACTCTCCACCTTATCTCTTCTAACTATATCCACCTACGCCCATTTTCTCTTTCTCCCAGGATCTCTTTTAGTCTTCCGACACCTTATTTCTCTCCCCCTTGTGAGTACTTCTCAAGCACGTGTGTCTATGTTTCTTTCACTCCTCCTCGCATGCTATACACACAGTGTATACATAAATTGTACGGGCGAAACTTTGCCAGAATCTTTTTCACAGACTGTACCCCTGAAAGAGGTGCCGGAAAAACTTGGAACGCATTTTTTCGCTACGCCCTTTTAACCCTTTCGCCACCGGATAAAACCGTGGCGGTATATATTTGTAACATTAACCCCTTGGTAATATTGAGTCATTAATATGAGAATTTCAAACACAATGAATTATTCATTTCAGTTTAAAATTATTTCAAATTAGAAATTTCTTTTCGATAAATTGTTAAACAAAATAGAAATGTCTTTTAATTTAGCAACACCTCGATTTTACTTTCATATTTTTTTTATTATTTAAAATTATAAAATGGCGACGTGATAAAATATTGTTTATCTATAGTCTGTATTAGGTGGCGTCCAACACAAAAAAGTACTGAAACGTAGAAGACAGAACATTTTTACACGAATTTAATTAAAATAAATATTTACCACTATTTAATATTTTTAATCGTTTGTTGTTTACAGCAGCATTCGTTAATCAATTCTGATGAAATGTTTAGCATGTATTGTATCGTAAGAGGCATTTTTTAAATTTTTATTGCAGTCTCAGATAAACTTTTGTAATGTAACCTATTCATTGAATCTGAAAAGTAACAAAATAAATTGCCTTTTGATATACAGTCTTGTAAATCAATGTGCTAAAATAAGATTAGGAGTGGGTCTTTGCGATTTATCGGCTTAATTTTGAATACGTTTTAAATTCATTATGCTAATAGAATTTATGACTTTTCAGGGCCGGCACACCAAGACTGGTCAGTTGGCAGCCATCAAAGTTATGGACGTCACAGAGGTAAGTATTGGTTTAACCGTGATTACAATTCCGGCCATTTTGTTTTTATCGATCATAATGTATTGAAATTAATCAAAATGCAACTTAGCATATCATAGTAGTCACAGAAATGGTTGAAAGTCGAGTGTAGATGTATTCCTTTATCGTTCCTGCTTGAAAACTTACGCTGAGCGTATTATGAACACTCTTCTTATTTGATAAAGATTTTTTATTTCTTTACCGGATCTTACTTTTTATCTTCTTAACGCAATGCTATCGTTCATTATTATCATCATCATAGTCAATTTACAAAATTGTATATTATTCTAATTATACGATGACAATTTTTATATCGAACAGACCGTTTATAAATAATGATTTAATAATTCAAAAGTTCTTTAGGATCTATGAAAATTAAAAATGGAAATTGTGTTTGTAAATTAATCATTTTTTTAAGTCAATTTACAAAACTGTGTAGAAACTTCTTGCGAATGAAATAAGGAGAATAATGCGTTTACAAATTAATTGTTTTCTAAGCGATCCTGAAAATTTAGCCTCTGACCTTTTCGATTATGGTGCTATTTCTTGAATCTTCCCTTGTGCAACGTAGAGGAAAATAAATCGATGCGAAGGTGCAGAAAAAAAGATTAGCCCCATCAGTGATCTCACACTCTTTGTCGGCCACTCAGTCTATTTTCCGTGAAAAATATTAACTAGGACAGTTAAAAATGAGAATACAGGTTCTTGTCGCTCATACACCCGTCAGATTCATTTATCCCCTAGTTCGTTAATAATTTTAATGAATATCAAATGGTGGGATTAGACGATGACGTAATGCTGGGCAGATTTTAATGAGATAGCTCAAGAGGTCAGCATTTTTGAAATCATGATAATTAATGTGAAATTCTCGGTAGCTTGTGAAACCAGCTAAACTAAATAGAAGATTCGACGGTCGATGCGATGTGGAATTTTCTTCAGATAAAAACATTCAATTTACTTGACGAAATTGATGGGTTGAAAAATATTAAATGCACTTTTCGATTGAAGTTTTAATCAAAATTATAATATTATTACTAGATTATGAATCTTTATGGATCCTTCTGAATAATTAATGAAAAAAATTTGTCGGCCAGTTCAATTTTTAAAAGCAAAACTGGGGGAATTATATAACAGTCTTCAGTTTAGTTATTATTAGACTGCGGCTGTTAATGCAATTTGCAATTTTCGTAGACGAATTTTAAGAAAATTTCAATCAAATCAGATCTTATTTTCTGTGGTGTCTTTTCTGTTTTTTCAAATCGGAAATAAATTAAAATCGTACTAAATTCCGTCGAATTTTATACTCTAGTATTTTTTTAAAATTCAATTATTATATTCACTGGTTACTTGTCTCATGGGTTGTTGTTAGTATAGCGATTTTTATAAATGTGGAGATATTAAGCTTCAGATAGGTAAAACCCGCTATCGTTGTATGTTCGTGATTCATACAGGTAATACATAATGACACCCATTTAAGTGATTTCCTGCAAATCCATGATTCATTCTTCCAGTTCTTTATCTCCTAAAAGACATTCTGTACCAATAGAGTTTCAAATATTTAAATATATGACTAACGACAATGCTTTGCAATCAAAACTACTGGACCAGTCACGATAATTAGTTCCATATTTTTCATTTTACAATTCTCAACGATATTAAAAAATTACAAGAAACAGACACGAAAATTTTAATTTAGACTTATTTTCATTTTAATAATAAATGTGAAGGATCTAATATGTTGATTCAATAATCAAGAAAATGTCTTAATCAAGAAATTCACCTTGGAAAATACTTTCATATTCATTTTTAATGTAATTTTAATACACACCTTGTATAACTGTAGTATTCCATCAACGCAACAACTAACTGTCGAGAGTTGTCCAGAATTTTTCCATTCTAAAGACATATCATTATTTGTCTTACAATAATGGCATTTACGTTTATCTGTCAACAATTCGATGGATTGGAAGAGATTAAAATTGCATTGTAAAAATGAGTCACTAAGTACTAGTTTTAATTAAGGACTCTTCAATCGTAAAATGTCGTATTTCATTTGTGATTAAAAGAGTCCATTACATATACTACAAAACAAACTGTTCCTATATTCCATCATGGACCTTTATGAAAATTTACATGACTAAATTTAGAATATTAAACAATCATTTATCCCAAAAAGTGCAACCGAAAGTTTTACTTTTGAAGTAAATCGGCCAGAAAAAATGGTCCTAATTAGATAGAAGCCTGTATACAGGACACAGTACCCATGTATTTCCTCCTGAATAGAGGAGGATTTTTTTTTAATGTGGTATAAATAGTACAGAATACTTGAAAGTTTGATTGCGCTTGACGTTCCTTTGGGGACGGTGTTCGTTTATTGTTCACGCTTCCCTGCTCCTTCAAACATACTCCTCTACTTCGGAGATTTGTTGAAAGGTCAGAGAGTTGTTTGCAACGTCTGAACGCACACAAGTATTCTCCTATTTAGGTCTTATTCGGATTGCCGGCTACGCTTTCGAGTAACAGTTGATATACATCATCTTTGCTTTTACGCGAGCGTGGAAGCTTCTATAGTTCATTAAAACTTCAACAACGAGTTGGCGAAACTGCACCACCTCCTGCGAACACATAAATCTTCTAAACATTTAGATACATGACATATTTGTTAGTTGTACTAAAATATTTTAGTTTGAATTATTCTGTGCAATTACGGTGTAACAATGGTGCAAACACCTCTGCGCCCTTGGCAGTTGGGAAAAGAGCAATTTCTATGTCCACCATAGCACACAGTGTGACTCACACAACATAGAAAACATCTTCGTAATTTATGTTCAAGGTACCAAATGTTAAGCAACCTTTCTTACATTGTAGCTTGCATAAAATGTTTCAACAATAACGGACACTGTTTTGAACACATGAGAAAAACGTTTGCGTAAAAAATAGACAGTTCTAACATGGAACGAGTACGATAAATGTTCTTGTAAGCGTAACTCCGTTGAAGGTCGATTGGTACAAAGCACGATATCCAATTAGTACATGTACTATTGCTAAGATGTGACACTTCTATAATCTTCCATGTGAAAATTTTTTATTTTTTATCATGTATATCCATGTAGATTATGGACAGTACTCTCATTGAAAAACTTCTTACATTTCCACGATTTCGATTCGCTTTTGCTTGCTCACTGTTTTATCGTTATATTGCAGACAAGCCATTTTATGCAGGAATCATCCAGGATAACTCACGAAAACGCTGTTTCTCTTACAGTTTGTTCTTTACTCGTTATTCCGTGGAACAATAAGCCTTTCTCCCGATTGCCTCTAATCCGTTTTATGAACTTTCAAGTGACACCTCTTCTGGCGTGCACAGTTTTCGAACAGATAAGTACTTGCGAAAGTATCCGAGCGTTCTTCAAACATCGATATAAAGTGTAGGTACGAGACTGGAATCGTTGATAAAGCGTATTATCCTTTTATGTGCCATAAACTGCCCGATCGTTAACTACATTACCGCTCAAAAGTATGTGGACACGTGTTCAATTCTCCTCCTGGAAGAAAAATAATCTTCAAGGGATTTAGTCAAATTTCATGCGATCTGCTCTATGCAGTATTGGAGAATTTATCTAAGCAGTAATTTACTAGTAGACTGCAAATTTTATGCATTTAAGCCGTTCATTTTGAGAGTGGCCTAAGTCCATTTGTCAATTGTTCCTTGTTGACTGTACTAACTTGTACAATTTATTTCAATTATTCCAATCATTAAAAACATTTCATTGAAAGTGTCCTAAGTCCTATCCATTATTGATAATGTACAAACGTGCGGATTTTCAAATGTCCGAAAGCGGCGGTGTGGAGGTAATTGCAATGTGATGAGTAGACTCCGGAAGTTTATGCAAAATAAAAAATTTGAGCGTCAATTGCAAGGTACAGGATCTATTAATTAATATTTTTCATTAATAATTTCAATGTAGTGAGAATTATACATTAATACTCTTAGAGTTTCTTAATCTGTTCACTGTTTTAAATTGCATTTACTCATTTTTGTTATAAATGCATACAATACGGAGTCTAGTGATGAGTTTAAAATCCTAGATTTATAAATAAATCGATTTTTTTACGTGATTGAATCAATTATAAGCGTATAACTGGAATCATTACTTGAATCTTATTATTTTTTCCCATTATTTAATTTAAAGGAACGAAAGTAGTCTTTCAAAGTAAATAATTAAAATAATTTCTTAGAGTAAGGTCATTTATGCGAAAGCGATTAGAAGAACTTTTATATCTAAGTATAAATACTTTCTAAGCAATTTATAAAATTAAAACAGAACGATAAAAATGATTTTTAAATGTCAATATAAAATTATTAATTTTCCTATGTTTAGGTTTTCCAAATGCTATGAACACCTAAAACCAGGCTAGTCGCGTGCACTCGAGATTACGTGTAATTTCACGGCACCGTCTCGTGACCGTTTATTACGTCTTTTGATCATTAACATGATAGCTCTGGGCAAACATGTATCACTTTCCAATTAGTGGTTCGCCGAATGGGCTTTGTGGTACTTCTAAATGCATGATACAACATGAGTCACGTGCCTTGGGTGTCACAACCTTCATCTTTATCGCAACCTTCGCGTTGCTCAATTCCAGTGCATCCTTTCGGTATTTACATCGTGGCCGCGACAGTGTATCCGTTCTCGATTCCAATTCCAACAGTCAAGTACACGAAACGATTCGGCTATTCTTCCGCGAGAGGAACCCGCGACATCATCTCCTTCTTTTCTTTGTCCGCTATTCCTGGCTGCATCGGTGTCGTTGCTCCTCGGTACTCTTTCATATTCTATCTCCCACAAAATTAACTCTCCGTATGTTTTTCGCGATAACCAAACACCTCGTTCGGTGTTCCATTCTATTTTTGCGGGCGAAAACCCGCGTTCCGACACGTGTAACGCGTGCTCAGCAGAATGCACCCCGTAACATTCGAAAAACCATGATTCCCGAAGACAGCGTCCCCGGAAGTGTGGTTCCCAGTTATTATATACTATAATAACGCTAGCTTATGTCTCTGGGATCGCAAAGAATATCTACGGGAATGTCTTGATACATGTCAAAACTTCTGGATTCATTCATCTCGTGTACAGACTCAATGGCAAAATCTTTTTTTTTTAACTGTTGCTAATATATTATTAATATTATTATTATTTATCATAAACGGGCTGAAGCCCTATTTTACATATGCGAATGATGAGTATAAATATAATAACAAAGAAGGGACATGCACAGAAAGGAAAATTTTTGATAGTGGTACAATCGATATGGTATTATCATATAATCCTGCGTAGTTGCATTTTAAATTTTAGTAGTGAATTATTGAAAAAATCAATACGATTATAAATAGTGCATGATTTTGCAATAATGCGATTCATTGGATTAATTAGTCCATAAGACGATTTTGCTTTAAGTGTTTGAAAACCCGCTCTTGTTCTCAATTCACGTTTCGGTGCGTAAAAATTGATTTGCGCAAGTAGAGAGGAACAATTAATATGATTATTAATTAAATGAAAAATAAAGCTCTGATCACATACTATTCTTCGAGCAGATAATGGTTCTAGGTTCATCGTAGTTATTGTTGCGGAGTAATCATGATCAAAGAATGACATTGTATTATTGAGCTTATATGAACAAAACCTGAGTTTATGCTGCACTCTCTCGAGCATGATTTCATACTTAGAGCTTTTCGGAGACAATATAATTGATGAATATTCTAATAGCGGACGGACGGAATGAAATATTCAATATATATATTTGTACCACTTTTCCGATTAAAATGATACCAAACACGACACGATTCCGGTCATATTCACGTAGATACTTGCTTAATCCATGATATAGTAAAACCTCTATTATCCGAATTAATGAGTGTTAAAGAGGTGTGCGAGAACCCGAAATATCGGGTTGAGTGGGGAACACGTAATTTTTTCGGGATCGGGACGGATATCCGAAAATTTCGAGATTCTCGAAATTCGTCGTATGTAAGTTTATTAGAGGTGTGCGAAACCAGAAAGGGAATGGAATGGAAACGATGGTCGGGATCGGGACGGAATCCTGAAACTTTCAGGTTTCCCGTGAATTTTGTCGGGTTTCCCGATATTTAGTACACTATCAGAAATCCCGAAAAAAATCACAGGAAATCCGAACACCCCCGGGAATTCCAAATATTTTTGGGAAACCCGAACATTTTTCGGAATCCCGTCCCGAGCTGATACGAATCTTCCCATCTCGTCTCACGCATCAGCTTTCGGGAATTCCCGAATCCCGCACACCACTAATATTTATGAATATATTATTAAAATATAAATATTTAATTAATGTAAGAAATTCTTTTCATTGAAGTGTGTATGTTGTTCATCGCGAATTCTTTTTAAGAGTGTCATGTGTCGTATTATCGAAATTTCCTTCGTAAATCTTGACATCTTCGGGAAACCCGATTCTTTTGGGAATCTCGAAATTTTCGGAAATCCGACCCAACGCGTCTCTACCTCTTCACGACTCGTCCCGACCATCGGGTTCTCGTATACCCCTTGTGTTCAGATAATAGAACAGTTATCGACATAGCTACAGAGTTAGATTAAATCGGTATTGATTCGTACAATGCTTTAGATTGAAGCAGAGTTGCCAGATGAGGAAGCACGAATTGAGGGAAAATGTCTGTCTCCTCCAGTACAGGAATAGTCACGTGACATTGTGACACGTAAGAGAGCGTTGTAGAAGGGGAAGGCAGAGTGGGACACAAGTTCTAATCTGGCGACTCTGGATTGAAGTATCAACTTATAATGGAAAATTACGATATCGTTCGAATAATCGAGGTTCCACTAAATCATGAATTGAACGAGCATATATTTGTTCGGAATTATGGCATGTTTGGACTCGTTTTAATCAGGAAATTATCGCGAATATTATGCTAAAGAGCTTCTTGTAGAAAAAGTAATTAAAAACAGTTTTGTCGTTGCATCTTCTTTCACATCGATGAAAATGGCGCAAGCTTATGGACAACAATGCACGTTATTTTAATCGTCCACCTTGTTCTCTATCAGATTCGGTTGTTGCAGATCAATACGTTGATTTTTTTACCCTCTTCATGCTCGTGCTGTTCGGACAGACATCAAGATTGTAAACCGTTCTGTATACCCTTTCTGACTGTGTAGATGTCTATCAGATTCGGTTGTAAATTCGCATGTAAAGATGTTGATTCTGCTGATGTAGACTGACATCATGTTCATTAAATAATGGTATACTTGAAATTTTGATCACACATTTTGTTTTGATTATTTGATTAGATTGAGTCACAATCATTTCCGTTTCTAGGAACAAATTGCAATGAAGCATTTATCACACCGATGACTCATACACGTACTACTTGATGAATGTTGACAATTCATTGAAAATAATAGCGAATACAATTGAATAAAATACGATTATTGCTGCTTGTTGTAATAAATAAAATCAATGTACTGATATGGAAATTATTTATCATATTTTATGATATAAATTATTTATTTATAATTTTAAACATTTCACACTTCTATCGTAGTCCCCGTTAGATTAAACTATTACACATGGAAAGTTTATTTCACTAATTGACACATGCTGCATTATTTTTACAGACGTATCGTCAGGTCTGACAATAAACTCATAGATAACATTGTACACGATTTGATAATCTGGCGTTTGTTTTCTGATTTTTTCTCTTCATTTTTTCCCTCCACTGTCAACGACAATACCCTATCAACGTGGATGGGTATAGATAATCAGTTTAGATAAGAAACGTTCAAGAAGGCTAATCGACAAGCTTCAGCATGATGAGAAAATTATGTGTTCCGTTGATTCTCTTATGCACATACCAAACACGAAATTTTTTAGTTAAATCGACACTTTAATTTTACAAAATTGGAACCTCTAGTGATCTGTCTACTGTTAAGGTTTAATGTATGAAAAAAGATTTTGAATTAATTTCTTTTTCTGATATCATCGCTGTAGATCAGCTGCAAAGCTGGAATGAGATTAAATATTGTTTAATAATTAAAAAAAAAACAAATCAATGATAGTTGCTCGCGTCCTTGGATTTGATCTAATTCTTTCCCTTGGGCTGATTGGATCGATTAAGAAGTGGCATAGATGTTGTAAATTATGCATCAATTCTTAGATAAAAATAAAGAATTAAAATTATGCATTTTATTCGAAACAAAGCGGTATAATCGAGATTGAAAGATTAGAAATGTATTGCGTTGTTTAGATAATAAAAGTATTTTCAATAAAATGTGTGTAGAATTCTACACACACTTTCATCCTTTGCTTTTTAGTTCAGAGCTGTGACCTATGATAAAAATTTTAAAGCTAGTCGAAGTTTGTATAATGAAAATTATTACAAAATTTGTTGCAACACAAATGTATCACATATGTTTCAATGTACGACTAACGTGAATCTCTATTTCAGGATGAAGAAGAAGAAATCAAATTAGAAATAAATGTATTAAAACGGGTGGGTACGAGCAGCTAAGAATATTTCCAAAAATTAAATTTGTCCTCTAGGAGGTGTATGTATTAAGTCGATTATTGTTGAAATTGCAGTATTCGAATCACAGAAATATAGCAACGTATTATGGTGCCTTCGTGAAGAAGTCGTCACCTGGGAAGGATGATCAGTTATGGTTGGTTATGGAATATTGCGGAGCTGGCTCCGTCACAGATCTTGTGAAGTCAACAAAGGGCCAGAGTTTAAAAGAAGAATGGATTGCTTATATATCTCGGGAGATATTAAGGGGACTTAGTTATCTCCATAGCAATAAAGTTATTCACAGGGATATCAAGGGGCAGAATGTTCTCCTAACTGACAATGCTGAAGTCAAGCTAGGTACGTCATACTTTCTATCTCTCACCTAATTTTGCTTATTTTATTCTCAGACGGGTTTAAGCCTCTATATGTATGTCAATCAGTTTATTCACATAGATTTAATTTCGATGGTTTTATTTCACTAAAATAAAAAGTGCTTCTTTAATAGCTGAATGCGATCTTTTCAAAATATTCTCGCCAAGAGAAACCAATACATTTAGTTTAATTACATTGTTCGACAAGTATCATAACTACGTAAATTTTCTTTTACATTGCAATCTTAAATTGAAACTATTAGATGCCGTTATTAATGGTGATTTGTTAGCTTACAATGAAAATTCCTGTTGCTATTTAAGATTCCATTAAAAAGTATTTAGCCATGTACCATAGATTTTTCAAAATTATGCGATAATCACCGGTCGGTAATGTGTTAACTTTTTAAGTGAAATTTAACAATTTTATTTGTAGACAATTTTGGGTAAATGATTAATCGTTTGTCTTCTGCGTTATAGTTGACTTCGGCGTGAGCGCACAGTTGGACAGGACAATAGGTAGAAGAAATACATTTATCGGTACGCCGTATTGGATGGCACCGGAAGTGATAGCCTGCGATGAAAATCCAGACGCCACGTACGACAATAGAAGTGATCTCTGGTCACTCGGAATTACAGCCTTAGAAATGGCTGAATCACAACCTCCACTTTGCGACCTTCATCCAATGCGAGTAAGTACAAGCGCGCTTATGCTTCCCTTTTTACGCGGCCCGATTGCCATGAAGGCGGATGACAACATTTAATTTTTCTTTTCCCAATCTGATTACGCGCGACAGGCCTTGTTTCTGATACCGCGTAGCCCTCCGCCAAGACTGAAGTCGAAAAAGTGGTCGAAGAAGTTCCACAGTTTCATCGAAACGGTGTTAGTAAAAGATTATCATCAGAGGCCATACACGGAACAGCTCCTTAAGCATCCTTTTATCCGGGACCAACCGACTGAGAGACAAGTCAGGATACAGCTCAAAGACCATATCGATCGTTGTAAAAAACGTAAACAGGAGAAAGGTATGCTAATTAGAGGGGTACACTGAATGGAAGAAGCTGCTGTAACCGTTTCAATGAGTATTGATCTTGAATACTGTAGGATAAACGTTTCTCAGATAATCAAATACCCGTTCGATTCACTGCAGCGCTGCTTTTTGGTATGAAAAGTGATTATTTATTATTGGATTGTGAATTTTCTGTTTGATATGCATTGTCTATGTAGGTGTATATATCAATCCTTCTTACTTTGTCACTGTCCTTGAGCTTTTATTAGGCCCAATTTGCACGAAGCTCATTGAAATGATTACAGTTGCCTCAATTTGTATCATAAGTATACTGCCGATTTCAAAATCTCAACAGTAATTGTAACAACTTTTTTATTAACAATTGTAGGATACATGTAATATAATTGGAACATGTTTACATTGTAGAAAGAGACGACTATCGGTATAGCGGTAGCGAAAACGAAGAGGATGAGCCAGCATTGGCCGGTGAACCATCGTCCATCGTTCAAGCTCCTGGCGGTGATACATTGCGCAGAAATTTCCAACAAATTCAAGAGGGAAGAACTCTGACACAAGAAGTACCTCCTCAACCACCTGCTGCGAAAGACAAACCGAGTAGCAGATCACAAAGAGACATACCAGAGCCAGGACCACCTGCAAGACCCGCCATTCCTCATAGATTAATTGGTCAGTTTGATGACGTATTAATATCCAAGTCCGCTGACAATTTATAAAACATTTCCATTAATACTTTTATGACCACCAACATGTAATTTTGTCCTATTGATTCGCTTACTTCAAAATTCAAATGCATCATCTTATGTTAGTTTAGAAATAGGATTTCTATTTACGTATTTCCTGTTATATCTGAAACTGCAACTTTATTATCTACCCATACCTATATCTATGTAATACCGATATCAAAATTATACCAGTTTTACGTTCCTGCTTTGAAGAATATGAAATGGTAGACACAAAGCGTCCCCTAATGATAGCGTTAATAGGATTGCGATAATGAGATTGTGCAGACTTTAAAAATTTACTATAACTATGTTTGCGCATTGTAGTAGTTCCAGATCCGCAGCCACCATCTCGGCCATTACCACCGACACCTCGGGACGACCCTCGGCAGCCTCACAAGGTGTCAACGCCACCCTCTAATCACCAACCACCTGTCGCCAGTAGTGGTAGTGGAAACTCCGGTGGTCAATCCGCGTCACAGCGAAACAGTCATGTGTTTAAACCTATGGTAGGCTTCTTTGGCTTCTTTCACTGATGACCGATCTTCTCTCTTTCTCTTTCTCTCTCTCTCTCTATTTCTTTTTCTATCTTTCTCTTTGATATTGTAACTACTTTTCTCGGCATTCACAACACGCCAATGAAAACTAATATACGTAGCCAGATAACTATACTTGGATCATGACGATTTGTAGAAAGGCACATGCTAGTTTTGTTTTACTTTGCCATCTTGCTGTCTGTCAGTGACACACGCACACACATCACACGCGCACACATATCCATACGAGTGCCTCTTTTCACATGGAATACTGTTCTCTCACGTTTACTATTCTTGTGTCCTCCTTCTGCTGCATTCTTATCGTACGAATTGCACGCGGAGTTTCGCTCTATTTTGCCGATATGGCGTGCACGCACGTAGACGCGCATTTAAGAACACACGTTTGTCTCCTGATGCACTTCGACACGCGGAACATGAACACTATGGACATACACACGCGTGTTATTTTAATGGCGCAGAATATTTAATTTTCATGAATATCCAAAGTGTACAGTAGTTATATTCGATTTCTTTCACATCTGCCCCCAGTTATCTTATTTTTCAATGATTCTATCTGAACGAAAGAATTCTATATTCCTTGATAATCATTTTCTTCGAAGATTCAATGTTTATAACAGAGTAAAAGAAGGAAAGCATATCTATCAAATTTTACTGTTTTCATTGTGAAGATAATAAATGTTACAGTTGAAGCAAAAAATTCTTAAAGTTGAAAATTTGAAATGAAATTTCTTCAAAACTGTTGGTGTTGGAAAGAGTAGATGTTTACCTTCACGTTTAGCGTCTAAAAATATTTAAGAATCGTCTGTTGATTATCAAACCGCAAAGTTGGTGTTGGATAGCGTTATTATCAAATATTTAACTCCGATACACATTTTGACCATCTTGAGTTTTACATAAAGAAAAATTCTGTTTAAAATCCCTGAGAGTCACCCTGTATGGCATACATAATCCCTCTCGTACTTGAAATTATTCGGTTTTTGTTTTTTTTCCATGTTCACACGTACCGTAGCTGCCGCCAAGGAGGCCGGAGGTAAGAACACAACACTTATTTTTCTCTTTACATGTTACATTGTTAACCCCACATTTCTACACAGGATCACATTTGACCTTCTCCTTTGTACACGTAACATTGTCGATTATTTATACAGAAGATCGACCAAACAGTCACTCTATACATAAGCTATAAAGCCAATTGTTTCGTCTCATGGATATTACATATTTATATGACATACACAATCCGCTTGTTTTAATCTCACGCAGAGTACTAATCAACCTTTAGAATTTTCTCATTTAACCAGTTCGAACGTCACCGATTTTTCATTGCTCTGTTGCTTGTTGCATATTTACTACTTCCTGGTATGCTTCACCAAAAATCGCCTGAAAGTCTGCTCTCATCGGTTGAGTTATGCGGTGTTTAGGTGCGCAAACACAACACGTTCCCTCATGTTTCGAGAAATGTGTTCGAATCGCGTATCTTTATATCGTACGATGAATTACGAATTTTTTTCAATTTTCATTGGAAAACTATAATACAGATTACGCCGAAAATGTTTTGCTGAAATTAGCTCGCGTGGGAAGATTGTACCGTTATCTTGAGTGTATTCATCGATAACTTTATTCAAGAAATTTGTAAAAATAATGTAGTACAACACCACCATTGGTCTCGTAATGAAATTAAATCACATTGATTAAATAGAATTATCACTAGACCTCGGATTCATATGCATTTATGGTGAAATTGATTGGACAACATATAAAACACTAAAAGATTTAAAAAATACAAGAATGCTTTAATATTGCTCTTAATGTAACAAAGTCGTTAAGAAATGAAATCAATTTTTATGTTATTCCTGTTTTCCACAATCAATGCCAATCATTTTTATTTCGCATAATGATCCGCAGTCTAATTATCACAGTCTATAAAGTCTATAAAGAAATTCCTTATCAAATTTGCGCATTAATTGAGAAACGGTACTATAAATTTCCATGTGATCTAACAAAAATGTTTAGCAAACGATTAGATTATTTCTGTTTGAAATCTGATTTGAAATCTTTGTATGTAAATTACAAAGTACAGAATGATGAACAAAAACGAAAGCTAAAGCTTCAGCAGGGTTGCCTAAGCACAATGCGTCTTACAACTTCTCTGCCACTTTCTTTCTCTTTTCGTCTTGCCTGGCTGTTTGATGGTGGCTTTTAGAAAATTTTCGGAGGTGTCTCGAAACAGTGACTAACGGGGTTGTGCGTGTGTGCGTGTGGGTGGTAGGACTTGGACATGCTGGCCGCTCAACTCAACGAGCTTGGTGTGTCACAGGGCCCAGAGGCCCCGCCAAGGCCGAACAGACAGCATAAGGGCCCTGCTGCATCGTCCACATCCAATTCCGTTCAGCCTGCAAGCAGCAATGATCAGAACAACAAACAGATGCCGCAGTCTTCCAGTATTCTTGACCAAGTGAGTATTATGGTTAACTGTGCAACTGAACAAGTGAAATATGACTGGCAAGTCAAATTCAAAAAGTCAAGAACATAACTGGACCAAAAACAAAAAACTGAAGGAACACAAACCACAAATGTGATTAGTAAACTATGGATCTTTATGCATTTATGGCTTATGAAAATATTCAAAAAAGGCTTGAATATAAAATTTGATAGAGTTTTATTTATTTTCGATCTACAATGGCTGCTCCTATTTCAAATAGGATTTTATATAATTTCACTTTCTTTAAATTCGTCTACAAAAATTGGAAAATGCATCAACATCTGCAGTCTAGTGTTTACAATTAGAAAAGAATGATTGGACTACGAATGAAAATATAAATGGGTAAAAATGGGCATACTTTTATCATAATAAATAAATTTAGGGGCTTTTTTATGCAAGCCTATGCCCTGAATGCCTTGCTTTCGACATAAAAAGATGTTAATCTTTTAGCTTTTATTCAAGTCTATTATTTTTCAATTGATTAAGACTATACTGATCTCTATTTTTGTTGACCAGTGTCTAGTACTAGCAATAATTCTTTTAGTTTAGTTACGGACTGGTAAAAATAAAAATATTTTTCTTCTATAGGCTTTGTCCGTAGAAAGTGATAGTGACGACGACCTCGAAGATGCAGGGGGAAATAATGCGAGAAATGATGGAACCTTACTCGCTAGCGATCCACCGAAACCTCTGTGAGTAAAACACTAATATTTTTTTAACATTGAACTTAATTATTTCATTGACAAAAATGTTTTTGTATGTAGTCATTAAAAAGTTACTGCTAAAAATTCATATTACTTGATGCTTTCTATGCAATGCACATCTTATCAAAATATATTATGTATTGAAATTTATTTGTTAACTATCAAAGAACTGCAAGAGACTTTAATTTCCTAAAGGTATAGAAGGCATTAATTATTGTCGAGTATAATCATGGCATAAATACTGAAACAATGTTTCCCACATTTTCAAATGTAAATGTCAGATAAAAAATTAATTCATTCAGTCTGTCATATTAACATTAAAAGATGAGGATGTTACTAATTTTATTAGGTCATCTCATAAGTCATAATATAATAAATATCTTTTAAAATTATTCAGTACTTCTATAGTGCAATAAACAAAATGAAATAGCGAAGTAAATTTAGAGTACTGCAAAAAGCAAAATACAGCTATTCAAGAAGGTACGAAATGTTGCAACTGTTTATTTTACACTGTTGAAATATGCTTTACATTAATCTATATAATCATAAAAAACTTCCTGCAGGAGCTCATTAAGAACCTAATGAAGAACCTCGAAGTACTTCACCATTTTTACGCTTCTGTTAAAAACAGCTGTAAATTCACATTATGGCCTAATGCTAAAATATTTTACTATTTGCTCATTAATTTAAATTTTAAAGTGCCAACCATGGTAATTTTGTTTTATAACTCCGTTGCACTTTATCCCCTATTAATTTTTTCCTAACTACAAATGGCATACATTTTTTCATTTCACATTTATGACAATCCCCATTCTGATTTTCCTCTGGTAAAAACATGATACAGAATGTTTTTATTTTGCATAAAGATCCACAGTCTACTGAAATTCTGAGATGACCTAATGGTTCACATAAATCTTTAATTAAAGCAATCGTTTTTTATAATAAAATAATCGAACGAAAAGTTAGTCGTAATTATGATTATTTAACCCTTGTTAAGGCAACCAGGCACTCGGTTGCTCATTATTACGATTCTTTCAACAGTGTTTCAAAAATTGCCAAACCGTTCTGAATGTCTATTCCTTGTCCAAAAGAAAAGTTTATGTAGCAAATGTTAAATACTAAAGCTTTGAAATGATCTGTACATTTTGGTTGCTATACAACGGTTAAATACATTTAAAACATAGTACTTTAATTAATCATACTAATGTCATTCCGTTTCATCTTTCATTACGCTTCCATACATTGCTTCGCATCGTCGTCCTCGTCGCATCGCCACACAACGTACGCAACGCATTCCGTGTACCTCGTGCGCCATCACGTGTCTCTGCATTTCTATATCCGTTGCTGCAGACCCGAATTTTCTCCTTTCAGACCGTCTACAGATCCGTCATCGATGTCTTCGCATAATGCCCAGAACTCTCATCATCAAGGTAAGCTGAAAGGTAGGACATCGGTTGTTCGACCATTTTTGACTTTCCCCAAAGATGTAACCATTCTCATTCATGTTTCATTCAGAGATTAACTCTTTATTGGGGAGTCAAACATTACACGTTTTTCAAAGGAGTTAGACTTGGTGGGACATTTGTTAAGGATTAAACATTAGAACAGTTTATATACCTTTGACAAATCTAGGTTTTTAATTATAGACTATTTTATTTTAGAAAAGCAACCACTTGATCGTTTTTCGGTCTTCTATTTTGCTAAACGAGAGAAGACTCCTTTTTCCAGGATTGCAAGTGTGCGGAATTCCTGTTCTCACTTATCGATAATATAAAAATGGGTTTTATCAGTAGTGAATAACCCCATTTTTATATTATTGAGAAATGAGAACGCGAATCCCACACTCCAGCAATCCTGGTGTACATTGTACGTATATCTACAATGAGAAAAATATGCTTAGCCGGTACACAAACAGTAATTTGTCAAACTTATATCTTCATTCACGATATTTTTGTACCTAAATTCAGAAGTAGACTTTCTTCACTATTTTCATTTACAAATTCTCTGTTTAGGAGGTGCACCAAATAGACCACTACCACCGACACCAGACGAGGAAGAATCAGACCGTACACTAGTCATGAAACGGGTAAGTACTTGCTGCGCGTATGATCTGCAAGTTGACGTCCATACTTCTAGTCTAATTTTGATACTATCGTTTTCATGTATTATGTGAGATCTATCGATATGTATTGACAACTATATAAATCGATATCTCCATACAGTGATTGTATGTATCTTTCACTCTCTCTCTCTTTCTCTCTCTATCTCTCTCTTTCTTAAATATTATTTAATTACGTTTCGATAGAAATGGTCGCTGTGTAGCGTTTCTTTATTCCTTCCATCGTGAGTTACCGAAAGGCTCGAATCCAACCGAATAAAGAAAATACAAGCGACCACACTCTGTATATTTTCATTTTTTTTTATGTATTTTACTTGTATGCTTATTGATATTCAGAGATAAGTCAGTAATATCTGTTCAGATCTGTGTTTCTAATTATTCATATACAAATTCTTGTTGTAATTGAATCTTGTGCAATTACGAGGCATCCTGGTGCGTTGACTGTACATTCGCTGTTACACAATACATTCCTGCACAGTTGTACACAATTGATGAGTACGTGTCGTCATAGGTTGTACAGTTGCGGTGGTGACATTATAATGAAACATTCGAAAGATCACCTAATCAAACAAAGAAAAGAGAACAATAGCAGAGGTAAAGACTAAGTTCAAAGAAAACAAACAGATTTCCATTTCTTTATACATACATTGTAAATCTATAACTCGACTATCTTCATAATTGAACACCGATACAACAAACAGGTTTGTTCAATCTTAACTATGTGGTTTTTAAGTCCGGCGACACATGCGATGAATACGATGTGTATTACTTAATTTGCAATGCATTCTATAGCGAAAGACAACTTCCTCTTCAATGAGGATCAGCCTCTACAGGAGTCACTGACATTGCCAAAAAGGCAGTTTATTTCCAATAAACCTTTCAATCGAAATGGAGAGTGTGAAGCTCAGGGGGCAAAGTCGTTATAATGTCACCGCGGCGAGTCTTCTTAATATAACTGCAATTACTGCATCGCACTGCCATCACAGCTGCCACACGTTATGTATCGCCGCACGCAAATTTCTTTTCCTCGCTTCTGTACCATTTTTTTTTGTTACCATTATTATTATTCTCGTGCGCGCTCCCTAGAAACTTAGTCAGATGTCAGACGATCGCGCTACGGCTAGCAGCAACCGGCGTTCGGAGGCAGATGATCAGCTGCTCTTGAAGGAGTGGGATTTCACCCGCTTCTTCCAGGGTTTTAACGAAAGGTTGGATAAGATGAAGCAAGATCACACACAAGAGGCGGCTGAGACGAATAAATCCGGTAGCGAGGATCATTCGTCATCGTCCATCGAGAGAACGTTGAAGAAACAGGAGCAGATGTCGCGTAGGAAGTACGAAAACCATCAGCCTCAGCATCAACAGCAACAACAACAACAACAACAACAGCAGCAGCAGCAGCAACATCATCATCATCAAAAGCAACAACAGTTAAAGCCGGTGCATAGACGGCAAGAGAGCGATTCGAAGCTTGGCAATACGTCCAGCGCTTTTGCACGTGCTTTCCGCCGTGAGAATTCCGATTTTTTCCCTTCCGCGAGACATTCTGCATATTTACAGAAGTCGGACTCCTCAAGGTCGAGTATATTCGCAAGCGGAAATCGCCGCGGAAGCGAAATTAGTGTCGCCGGTATCGCTGGTAAAAAGGGGAACAACGTGAATGCCGGTGAGCCGGTTCTAACAGACTTTTCTTTCGATCGTGACGGAGGCCTTCAGAGGCCACGGAGAGAAAAGACAGAGAGCGAGATCGTTTTCGGTAGTAGACACGAGGGAAGAAGGTTCGACTTTGGACGTGATAAAGATGACACGGCGAGGAGACGCAGTTGTAGGCCATCAGACGCGGTTTCCGCCACGGTTGACGAAGCGGGAACCATTAAGTCTACGGCCAGTACAACGGCTAGCGAGTACAGCCCCATTGTCACTCAGGTCAGTCCCCATAACGAGCCCTGCCTGTGTGCTTGCCTGAGACATACCTACCGCATACATATTACCTTTTGTCTATACCTTCGGTCTGTTACCTTCATCAATTTTTCAACCTCCGTGCCATACGGGTCCGCATCCCTTGCGTGTCTGTCGATATACTGAGTAACTCCTCCTTTCACACGGTTTTCTTAACGTGTCAATCGTGTACTGTTAATCATTAGAATCTGCTACTTTGATCAGTCCATTTGAATGTCTTGGAATCATTTTATTGGAGTATAATGTATGAAACTAATTATTGAAGAAGATGGGCTTTGAATAATATTAATTTAATATGAAGTGTTAAAGTTTCATTTTGTGAATGAATATATATTTCGAGGATAGGTACTTCAAAGAATAGTTACAGCAAGTTATAATAATTTTCTGTTTTTATAAAGAACAGTTTCAACTTCCGTTTAAATGAGAATGCAACAATAAACTAAGTGTTTCAGCTACAAATAAAACTAAACTTTTTCCTTCGCGGAATTGTAGAAACAAATAAATCGTGTTGTACTTCTAAAATCAGTTGGTGTAGGAATAATAGGTTTGTGGTTTTGGGTAGGACTTTTGCATGAATCTTCTTTTTTCCTGTTTTATTTTTTTTTTTCTGTTTCTACATTTACATTATTCTGCAGAATATTTCAATCTGTAATATCTATTTCATCATGAGCACAGTTAAAATGAACCGGAGAATGGTTTAGGTGGCATTCGTGTAATATAGTTGAAGTTTTGAAAATAATTAGTAAATAGAGAGATTTGTTTTACAATATTATAATGTATCGCTGTATGAGACAGTAAAAAGTTGAGAGAAATGATACAATAAATTTACTTAGGTTTTCAAATTGAAAATGTATTGTTTTAAATTGTTCTAAGGAGCTGAATTACTTTGCTTTGATTTAAAATTGTATACTAAGAATTTGTTCATTTCCAGAGGACAAGATCTTTATTATTCGCAATCGAGAAGAACCAAATATTTAAATTTTTTAGATTGTGTAACATATGCATACTGACACGTTGGAAAAAAGAAAGAGAGAACAGAATATCGACAGACATCTTTCACATTGAACTCTTACATCCATTTTCCGACATTTAACAGCATATACAGATCAACATAGAAAGCTAGTCAGCTACGCTCGAATTTTAGGCGCATTTACCAATTATCTATATATCCTGTCTTCATTATTTTGTTTAACATTTACAGATATAAGTAGGAAAGATACATAACTATTAGTGCTATCAGTATTATTACTCTATTATCTTCTCTACTATTTCATTAGATCCTTCATTCAGAAAGGGATGCATACCAGTTTCTATAGTACTGTTGATATATCATTAACGTATATTTCAATAGTAATACCAATCATATTTAACCACTAACAGTGTGTTTTACCAGTGTAACAAAGGAAGGGGAAGATGTTTTACGTGATTAACAAAGCTTCACTAATTCCACGTTTCTTTGGTTTTTCGCAAACAAAGTAGTCAAGTGATTTTATGATGTGATGTTCAGGATTTATATGGTGACACATTCTTCATTTTCTATTTACAGTTTTCTACTCGAATACTGTATTCAAACTTTTCCTCGTTTGCAACTGACACTCATTCGGATATTAAACAAATTTGAAATAATAAGGTTTGGAAGTTGTTAATTTTGATTTTCTAGTAAGTAAAACAAGTGTTGTTTCCTAAGAAAATTGAATTACAGCGTGTTGATTGCAATTAACTCTTTTTTAAATCATCACTAATGTGTTTAAATTGGTAGCATTAATGAATGAATTACATCTTACAAAATATTTTACAAGATATTTTCTTTAGAATCTTTCAACTAATTTAATATTTCACGAACTTTCCTAGTTAGTAGGCTGAAAGTTAATTGATATTTAGAACAAATGTAGTTTTCCATTCTGAAGATTCATCAGGTCTGAGGAAACATAACTTATATTTAGTTTAGTATAAATTTCAGTAGAAAAATACTCACTGTTCATATACGTATTGAAGTACCATTTAAAAAATAATAAATTAATTAAACTGAAGAGCCTATAAACAAACCTAAACTGCCGCAACCTTTTTTCAAGAATCTGAAAGAAGAGTACAATATAAACAATAGAATATTAATCATTACTTTAAATTGTGCATTTTCACACAATGAATATACTAACGCTTGAGGTTGAATGACCCAGAGTATGATAATAGAATGCGAACGATTAACACTGTGATAAGAAACCGGTTTCAAAGTGCTGTTTTATTATTGTTATACTTACCTGGCGTAGAATTACCATGATCACGAAGGCGGTTCATTCAAGTTGAGGCTTTTCTATTACGCTAAGGTTGAGCTGATCCATGCGAATATCCCTAATGTGGATATCTCGGACGTATAATTTCAGCTATTGCCGCTTTTGTTGCTACTGCTAATACTACTGTAATTATTCTTTCTAATATTACTATCGTCTCTATTAACACTTTCAGTAATATATATGTATATTATATATGTATAATTAGTAGTCGAAAATTCTCGACTACTAAAAATACTCGAAAAATTTAAAAACAAATTAATAGTACGATATTATGTTCTAAATATATAATGTATATTTTGTGCAGTAGACACTAACGACAACACTTTTACAAAACTGCTTAAATAATTAAAGCAATCTATTTAAATCAATCTATAAACCACGATTATTAACCCCTTGCCTTACAATGTCGTCTCTGACACGTGATGAAGAGTCTGAATACATTCTAATAAAAATGTATGTTGATAAGTTTCTTTAGTCCGAAATAAAATTGTATTTTTGTTTTGTTAATATACAGCTATTGGCATACATTGTAGGCATACAATTTGTATCAATATTCTCCTTTTTTAGAAAATTACGGTCTACAAAAAAGTTCTATTCACAGAAATCGTAAAATAAATCGTAAGGCAAGAGGTTAAAAGCAAGGGGAAGAAACAGCAATATTATTAAATTTTCATCTGTCTAGTTTTTTGATTTATAAATTAATATTTAACACATTAAAATTCATTCTAGAGTGGACTATAATTTAATCTTGCATTGTAACTTATCAAAATTAGTAAGTGAAGTATACAGAGCGATTTTTAAAACAGATAACTCTATGTGTAAACATAATTTTCAGATGTAAAATAGAATTTTTTGATGTGAGGATTTTGAAAAATTATAATCCGGAAGTTGGTCACATTTAGCTTTTAATGTGGATATTTTGTCTGACTATCACTCGCTATTACTACTTACAGCGTTTGTTTACACTCAGTATCAAATTATCTTAAAAAATATATTTAAAGTTATATATACATATAATACTTATTTACATTAAGAAAATGAAACTCTCCAATTCGTTAGAGTGACAAAAATTGAACTTTAACGAAGTAGAGATAGTAACTAATAATCAGACGACAGGTCTCACAATTATTAATCATTTCCACACACCTCGGTAATAAGTCTAACGCGAAAGAAATCTACGCCAGTGGACTTCACCACAAAACGAAAACTTTCCAATTCCCAACTTCCATCATCTGAAGGCATAGATCGAATGTGTGGGCACATTGTTATCGGTATCAGTCCTGTTACCATCGATACTACTTACTACCACTGTTACTACTAAAACAAACTACTATCACTGCTGCTGCTAATACAGTTCTCCGTGTCTATTCGCAAAAAAAACAAAGAAAACAAACACTAATCCCCTCCTTCCTATTTTTTGAGTGATGCATAAGTTACTTGGTATGCAGAGAAAATGTCAGAATCACTTGTGCAACAGTTATCGTCATTTCAAATTCCGAGCCTAACGAGGAGGATTAACCGCATGGAATTTCTTTGAGGATATACGTCTTGTTTCTGCGTAACACCATCGTGTGAGGGGAAACTGCTAACGTTGCTGCGATCGTCGCGACAATAAATATCGACGCGGGATTCGGAAAACGACCGGTGAATAATTTATTTTGTGGAAGTGCGTCCTAATCCGACGTCGTTCTCATTACCGTTGACGTCACGGATCTCTCTATACAGGTTCAGTGATTCATTCAAACTTTTTTGTTTTCCACTCTCTCTCTCTCTCTCCCCTCTCTCTCTCTCTCTCTCACTTCTCTTTAACCCTGGAATGGTGCCTCATTTTTTCGAAAAAAACGTCCTAAAAATGCTGTAAAAGATAGGAAAACTCTTCAGGTATATAGTTTATCGATGAGGAAATGCTATGTTTATCTCGAAATACAGTAACAAATATTAAATATATTTTTTGAGGTCACAGCAGGCCCCACAGTACCACTTCAGGGTTAAGATCTTCTTACGTTTTAACAAGATCGTCAGAGTTTTCGTCTCACCGTCTGTCAATGAGTCAAACGTTTCCGTAACATGTCTTTCGTTTATTTACTATTAACCGATGGTCGTGCGGTATTGGAGTTACACTTTTGATGATCGAGCATCTGCCAAGTAAGGATTCTTGCAGTGGCAAAGTAAAATGAACATTGAGAATTCGGTTCTATACTAACATCGGAATGGTATCTTGCGTTACTTATGTTTCTTCTTGCTTTTCTTCGTACAGACTTGCAGTACTAACTTCAACTGGTTGAAATTAGCCGCTCCACTTTTATACTATTACGGTGACTTAACTGTTTCACTGTAACTGTGAACATTTTGAAGCTTGTGTTGAAATTCAGAAAGTCTATCATGGAAATTTATTACATAATAAATGTATATTCATAGACATGCTTAATAGACTATGAATAGATACGAATTGTCACTTAAAAAATATTTGTAACTTTTCCAAACTTTATACATATAATAGTTTTATGGAAGGTGTTGGTCAAAGTATATAAAGACATGTTGTTTGGTGTTTTCTAGGTGATAATACTACATAAGCAATGCGATTTCTAAGATTTTAATGTACATTTTATCTTGAAAAACGTTAGTTTCTCTTTGGAAAAACTACGAGCAAAGATATTAGTAATAAAATATCAATGTTGTATCCAAGATTTTGTTTAACACGTAAGTTACATTTCACCGAGTAATACTTTCTGCTTCTACTATTTGAAATTCAGTAGGATATTCGATCAAGGATAGCATGTTGGAATTTCATTTTTGCAATTCATGGTACTTTCAAAATTGTCTTGAATCTTTCATATCATAAAATGACGGAATTTTTGAAATTCTATGACACTGATACATCGATGTCTTCCATAAACTTTTAAAAATGAAATCAAGAATATTATTTACGAACAAGCTTTAATTAGACAAGGTAACAGTTTCATTTGACGTTTGGTTCAACCTGCGTAACGTTCAACAATTAATCGCTCCGCAATCTCGCAACAAGCTGTATGTTCGGATATATTTACACGAGAAATAATTGGACAGTTGTGCGTTGCATGTTCATCCGAACGATATCCCGGTATTTTATTTTCCTAATCCACATTCATCGAACGAGATTCGTAAAACGTCTTCGGAGAGAAGAAAGAAAACGGATCCGAGACAGAACGCAATTAATCACCGTGCTGCCGAGTGCGTGTGCTTTGTGTTAACTGACTCTAATAATCGTCTGCTTGAAAATTGCACGGCCGTGGATGGAAAACGTTTTAGAGGGAGAGAGAGCGAGAGAGAGAGAGAGAGAGATTCGTGTCTACGAAACCAAAAAAAATAAAACAGACAGATAGAGACCAATGCTCGCAGGGACAAATAGAGTATTGAAAGAGAAAGAAGTGCGACGATAGAGAAACCAGGATGACGGAAACAGATGTGTTAAGAGGAAAGGGGCAAACTATATTTATATAAATATAAAACACCATCCACATTTATATTTATATATACCTGCGTGTACGTATGTCAACGTACGCCGAGCAATAGACGTTGGAGAACCTTAACGGGTATACTGTGTCGAAATCATTGTTTTGCATGACGCTTCTAGCGTGTGAACATGTGTACGATTGTGTACTTGTGTTGTCATGACGCAGCATGTGCCAAGCATGCTTAAATCTGTATGCTGAATAGGTGTGACTCGCAACTTTGTGTTTTTCTCTTTTATTTAATGTTCGTTGTGATCCAGATGATATCGTTGATGTTCATCGTTAGCCGTGTTTAGAGGCCGATGTCTGGAGTCGTTTGTTTCGCGGAACGAGAAATGTTAGCGCGTGTGTATCTTATAGAGGTGTTTGAGAATCCGAAAATATATCAGGCCGGGTCGGGTTCTCGAAAGTATTAGTGTTCCGGGTGGCTGGGTACCCTTTGGGCTTGGATCGGGAAATTTCCTCGGGATTCTGAAAGTTTATACTACTGGTTCTTAACCGGTATTCCGCGAAATATATTGAATATATTTAATACTGTATTTTCTTCAATATATTATAATTTATTTCTACGCGGGATGTTCTTGTTTGCTTTTCGGTCCATTAATTTTGGTATTCCGCAAATTTTTCATATATTCGCAAGTGTTACCTGACTTCAAAAAGATTAAGAACCACTGGTTTATACAGTTTGGGTACCTGAAATTGTAGTCGGTTCGGGGTCCTGGAAGTTTGCTGTGTTCGGGTACCGGAAGCTGCAGTCGGATGAAGTCTTTAAGTATTACGCTTTTTCGTAACTCTCAAATCGAATTTTGCATTTGAACTTTTCGGGTACCCATACACTGCAAATTTTCAGGATTTGGACCCGAACCGACACTACTATAATTTCGAGTATCCGAAATCACGTGTACCCGAACTTTATAAACTGGCGGGATCCCGAACCGAACCGACCCGACCCAAGGCGACATTTTGGGTAGCTGCTCACTCTTAAACAATTTTTGATCTGATCGGACTTATAATTTCGAGAACTCAACGTGGCCCGAACCGCCCCGATTATCGGGTACCCGAGATTTTCGTGTCCTTGTCTACCTCTTGCATCTTAGCAATAAACACGACCTATGTGGTAGCCACTTACTCGATCTCTGTAGTGAATTAAACAAACAGCAAACGATTATTGTATGCTTACAGGCTCCACTGTCATGAACTATTATTGCTTAACTCTCGAATGACTAGTTGTTGCGCTTCGTGCTTCTCTCTTTGATTTCGTCATCGATATTTCGTGTGTAATCCCCTTGGTGCGTTGATCGATCATCGATCCGTCATTCGCACCGACATGTGCGCTAAATCTTAAGGGTAGCGTGAAATGTGTAAATCAGTATATCAATGCTTACAGTATTATACGTGTGTAGAAATTTGTATGTTTATGTAGATCGTGCGATACTCATTTAAGAAGTTTGATGTTCTGCAGGAGTCACTGTTTTTTTTTCGAAAACGTAAAGGCAGAGATTATAGTAATTCGTAACTATAGTTTGTATTGTTACGTGTTCTCGCTGAGTAGGCTGATCGAACGATTAGTTGAAGCGATCATTGTTAATTAATCCGCACATTGCATGAGCTCATTTTTCATTTATGTTTTGCACTGTAGTCTATATTTAAGTATAAATTTGTTGTTTGTTTGTTTTCCCTCCCCCCTTTTACTCTGTGTGTATGCAACAGATAAGTGTCTCTTAATTTTTGTTGTTAGCCTTACTACCCATATTACATAGGTTTTGTGAGACCGATCGGATAGTTTATAACTTCTGATCCGGTAATTATTGTTCTTTTGATTGCTTATTTGCACCATTCTCCCGACTACTTTCACATTCGTTCGTTCCTCGCTTGCGTTTCTTTCGAATCTTCCGATGCTACTCTGCTGTCCTGTACCTTGTGATCCTTCGTTTCATCGCTGTCCTTTCTTCTCCGACACCCCTTGCACTTCATTCGATTTTTCCTTTTCGAAACGTCGAGTTTTTATTTCGAGCATCGTCTGTCGCGTGCAGAGACCTTAATTTCTGCAAACAACACTGATCAAAATCGAACGAAGAGGATTGGAAGAGAAAAACGATGGTGTTTTATCTATTATTTGACAGTTCGTGGTACTGGATACAATCAACTGAATGGTTCATGGCAGTGAACAATGATTTGATCATTTGATTATTGTCATTGCTTAAAATTTATTTCAGTTCACTGGTGTCTTTCAGATTTCATTTGGCATTTAATAGCACTGGCAAAATACAATCAACTGAATGGTCAAAGTTAATGAAAAATTATTTAACTGTAATCTCAACATGTGTCATACGATTATTGTCAGTGTTTACAATTTATTTTAAATCGGGTTTACAGCTGAATTATACGAAAGAGGGAACAATAAGAAAGATAAGACAGTGTTCATCGATGAAGAAGTACATTTCGAATCATTAAATTGAGACCAGTAAGGATTATTTCAAGAAAAAAGGTCAATTTTTATCTGAATCAACAAAGATTAATTTTTTATGTACTTACCTAATACTTGTTTATACAAACCCACAGTACATAATCTTTTTCTTTTAAATTAATCGCTAGGTTCTTTTAGCACCATGCACATCTAATTAATTTATCTAACGTATCCTGCTATGCATTTGGTATATTTTCACTAATTTCGCCATTATTTTTACAATTTACGATATTAATTTGGACGTAAAATTAATTTCTTTGTAATACTGTTTTCAGATTAAGCATTGTCGATATTAAATATTTTTACTGTTTGCAACACTATTATCTGTTTTTCGAAAGAAGACGAAGTCGAAGTCATAGTATCTGTCCACCACAACACCCCCTTTACTTCAGACTTTGACATACAACATGGAGCGGACAGATTTACGACTTTTTGTCATATCAGTACTATTAGTTTTTGTACAACATTACAGTCAAAACAAACATTGTCAATATTGAAATGAACATATACAATTTTACAAAATATTAGTGTATCCACATTCAAGCTACTCAGCGTTGACATTCTCAAGAAAATTGACTACAAAAGACAAAAGTAATAGCAAGCATTCAGTTGATATATCTCGCACCTTACACCTGTTAAACTTCTCTTGCGATTTCTAGCGAGATATCGCAACAAACAAATTCAGACGATAACTAGTTAAAAAAAGTGTGGTCATAATCCTCCGACAGACGTTGCTACCCATCCAATTTGATTTTCGTTTGCCATTTTGGCGATTGTTTCAATTGCCAAATGATTGCTTTACAGAATCGAGAAGGTGGGGATCGGCCACGAGGCGGTGGGGGTGACTTCCAGAGATCGGATTCATCCCCTGGATCAAGGCCCAGCTCCGTCCTTCCGGATCTATTGACGTCATCCCCGAGCCAACGGCAGGACAAATCCACCAGTGAGGAGGTTAGATCTTCGTCAATTTTTTTCTTCGATTTTTCTCTCTCTCTTTCTTTCTCCTCTCTATCTCTATATCTCTCGTACGTAGTCGCGAAAGCACATACTTGCATACATATTTTAGACCCGTTTAATGCCACGTTCGATGCCATGTTCGATGCCACGTGGATCGCTGGTGATCCGTGTCGTTGAACTGTAATTTATACGGTTTTGTTCGTTTTTTCGTTTGGTACAGTTGCAAAAGAATGACGCTGCTGCTACGTTATTACGTAATCATGTAATGTACAGTGCATAGAGCTCGTACGCGATCATTACGAACCTAGTCTTGTTTCTACCAGTAGTGAACTATAAGGATGAACAGTTTTATGGAGTGTGTTTTTTCATAGAGTATCGAGTCGGTTCTGACTGTATGCCAGTGTCGCCAGAATAGGCCAGAAACGGTCGATTTTTCCACTTCGTCTATTCTCCTTCCACTATCCCATTCCACCACCATGAACATACTCCAACACCCCTCACTAAAACCCTAGACTGGTCGCGTGGCCTGCCTCGCGCAAGAGTAGGACAAAAATATACTAATAATTCAAAATGGCTAATAGTCTGATTGATTGTTAATCATAGCAAAATAGTCATTAGATAAAACTTTTTGATTAGTTATTAATAATAACATTGCACTAGTTAGTCACAGCTGTAAGTAATCGTTAGTTATTGCTTATTAGTTTATTAGAACTAATTATTAATCATAACTAATAAACAGTAACTAATGATATTATTTTGCTATGACTAAGAATCAATCACTATTAGTCATTTTTAATTATTAGTTGATTTGAGTCCTATTCTGCCGCGCGCGACACTGTTGTATACAAAGTCGCCAGACTAAAACTCATCTCCCCACTCTTCCTTTCCCTTCAACAATGCCATTCCGCCATGATTCTACCACCGTCCGGTTACGCGAGGCGTTTCGTTTTTATTGTGCATGTGTCACAATATCATATGGACTGGTAGCAGAATTGAGCAAGAATTTTTATTTCAATAAAATTTTTGCCCAATCCTGACTGGAAGAGGGTAATTGTATTCCCCTGAATTCGAATAAATTCCCCCGATGTGGCGACACTGATTGTATGTACATTTTTGATATGTTTGAACTTCTTTTTCTCTGTCTCGTGGCATACTACTTTTTTAAAATTTTCTTTTATCTTCTTGCACTGGTAAGGGATGAATTAGAGTAGTATAGCTATTTTCAAAGTTCTTATTACGGCTTAATTGTACAAATTATTTATACAGTGTGACACCTTTTTGCGAACATGAATAATTGTCTATTCTCCTTATTTTGTGATACGAGTTCTGACGGAACTTGAAATTGTTTATATTGTTAATTATAACGCGAAGGAGATGTTTACATTTTACATTTCCTCCACAGATTTTTTTTTAATATACAAATCAAAATAATGAAAACAATTACATTTCATGTAAAAGCATAGACAGTCTTGTCCTGATTAAAAATTTTGTTTTATTAAAAAATTATAAACTATTTATGAAAATTCAGAAGAAAAATGCAATCAGCAAATTAAATATTTGTCATAAATATTTCAATTGAAAAAATAATCTTCCTCCTAGCTGTAAGAATTTTGATTTATAAGATTGCAGTGCAATAATTTGCAATGGTCACGATCAACGAAGCAGCCTGTACATATCAACATTACATGACTGTGTTAATTTTAATAGCACTTAAAGAATGCCAAACGACTTAACAAAGATCACCAGTCATGGTTCACGCGACATCGAACATTTTGAAAAGGTTATCATCTTTTGCGATACATCGTCCCCTCTCCCTATAAGCACGCTTTGGCAACCTTCTTATAATCACTTTGCCATCCCGATCATCGAGCTAATTGACTTTAAGCAGGCTTTGTTAGAGAGAAGTAAAGACGATGACGAGTAAATTATGGTGAATAGAATAAAATTACCATTATCGACGCAATTTTTACTTTAACAAAAATTGAATTGGTGTTAACAATTCTTCTCAAAACGCAATGATATTTTAAATACCTTAATCAAAAGATGAGCTCACTTTGTCTATTGCTGTTCACCGATGAATTGCAACGCTAAGAATGTTATAAATATTTTGATTTTTCGTTCAAAAAATGCTAACAACCTTTTCCGTTAAAGCAGTGTTGACGGCTTAAATGAAGTCTACTGTCCACTATTCTCTATAATCTATAATCACGTTGCCAGTGCCGAGCGATAAGCTTATAGGGAGGGTATACAGTAATGTCTAGATATATGTGATATTAAAAATATTTTTGTCAATCTATTACCAACGTGTCCGTAATACTTTTCTGATTAAAATGAATCCAAACACGACACAATTTGGCGTACATTTGCTTGTTCAATTGTCGATTCGGTAGAACCTCGAGTATCCGAACTCGCTATTATGCGATTAAAACAGTTAAATTTAAAACGATTCGTTGTATAAATCAGTAGAAATTTCTAGAAACTCAGCTAGAGGACTGTTCCATTACTGAAACTCCCATACTTCACTGATCAGTTTGGATAATACATAAAGGTTAAACTGTATTGTGAATTAAAAAAGTAAAAATGGCCTAAATTTTATGGTGAAGAAAAACGTCACGAGTATGTTGGTAAAAGTTTCATGAAAAAACTATAAAGAACAACAAAGTGTTATCATTGTTTGTGGGTCGTCATTTTGGTCTGAAAGTATTGAGAAACGTCGAGACATTACTGTACCCACTCGAATTTAAATAGCGGGTGCGCGCACCTTTCTCTGCAATACGCCTCTTCTCCTCTCTTTCTATTCTTTTTGTTTTTCATGGCACTCTCAATATGAATACATATGTGTTTTTATCGAGATACGGTCTTCCGAACATCGTCATCTATATATTCAGTTATTGGCTGCGCTTATCGATTTGAACCCTTTGAAGCGTTCATTAATTATAGAACGCCGATGACACTGAATTTATTTTCTGCAGGGTGGGGTAAGACGAGAGGTACTGTCGAATAGGAAGCAATTCTACGACCGAGAACAAAGGAGAAATTTGGAATACAATTTTTCATACGAAGCTTGTCTTTCTTGGAAGTCGAACTTCAAAATTCCCCTAACAAGCCTGTGTTTGAATATGCTTCTGCACGCGCTTCTCTTATTATTAATTGTTTATATTATTCCCGACAAAAGGTATTTCATCGATCAAACAATGTGATCATTAGAAAAATAATTTACTTTTTGTCGTCTTCCTTTTATGTTACACTCCTAAAATTTTTTTTCTACTTTGATTTAATTTTCACTTATCTCTAGTTTGCACTTTGTCCTTTTGCAGTAATTCATTGTATATTATCATGTAATATAGACAATAATAATAGCAACGAGAATTTATTAAACATCAAGAATGTTTTAGTCGATTGTAAATAATTGTTTCCACATGAGAAAAATATTAATGTAAGCATAATATATTAGTGTTCTTGTTGATGTACAAAATATTTAAAAAGAATAGCAATTTCTTAACAAGAATAGTTTGAATTTTATATTTTTAATAGCAAGCAAAAGAAATTATTGTATTGTTAATATCTTGTATATTTATTTACTCTTTGTAATAAATATACAAATAATTTCTTTTGTAATCACGTATATTGATTTTTCAAGTATTATATTGACATTTTGAGTATTCACAGTAGAGTAATATTATTAACGTTTCCCTCTTATTTGTTACTTTATTGTCTGTATTTCCTGGCAGTAGAAATAGCAAGCAATGGTCAGACAAACATTAGCCAACCATACCCGGAAGCACAGGTGATCAGATTTAATTCTTTCGAAATCGAAGCTTCATATGAAAAAATGTATTTGATCTTTTTATAACTTATTTTTGCATGAAAACATTGTCTTCAGTCTGATTGTACAACGTAAACTATCCGTTTATATTGGTTAGGTATGATTCACATAAGCACAAATAGTAGTATGAAACTCCATTTATATGCACACATTCGAAGAAATTGATTTCATATACTTGGATTAGAATTTTCTGTAACAAACATCCCCGTAGATAATTGAACTGACCCTTTTTATGCATCTACATCCTACAAAAATTTCCAAACATTTATGAAACATCAAATTAATTGGGTACTCGAACGAGTCATTCATTTATTAAAGCCACCAATAAAGGAAATTAAATTGTATTTCAATTCTAATGAACGTATCAATTTGTATAACGTTCTATAGTTTAAATATAATAATAATACATCAAAAATCTAACAAACGTTCAACTAAATTTGCAGGAATAATTTCACAATAATTTTTTTAATGGAACAATTTTGTTCTGGATTCGATAAAAGATGATAATCAACTAATTTTGCCTCGAATCAATAAATACTTTAATACATTAAAAGCTGTAATAGATGAATGCGATAATGAATGAAGTACTTGATGAAATTAACATTAAACCTACCACCGCCGGTCAAATGACCGGTTCTATATTTTTCATTTAATAATTATTGAAATAATGAAATCGCTTACATGGAAATTGATTCGGTAAATTTCTGTATCCGAGCACATATTTTAGTAAAAATTGCATAAGTTCTAAATAAAACAGAGCCTTGTTATTTTTGTAAGCTGAAACATTTTAATCGCTTAGGTGCTCGGTAGGTCTAGTGTTAATTAAATTGATCGAACACAAGGGTTCAAGTGAATGGAATTCAACAAAATGGGATTCAAACGAGATCCAAGTAAATGGAAACCCGATGAAACGGTGTTGCAACTAAATGGGATTCAGACAAGATCGAACGATTGAAATTGTGATAAACAGGTTTTCCTATAAAGAAATAGGGAAATCAATTAGGAAAATTAATGCAGTATAGTCAGAGTCCACGGTTCGATGAACGAAGCCAATAAATACGTGCGTAGATATGTACCGTGTATGTTACTGTGTTTACCCGCGAACTTGATCGGATCTTTGCATTGATCAATGAACACGATTCAGTAAATCATTCAATAAGAAATAACTGATCAAAGAGAAACGTAACGATGCGCATTGTCAAGTTGAAGGGTTTACACATAGGACGCCTCTTGCTTTGTGTTAAGTACCTTGTGAATGCTTTGCTTTATAGTCTTCTACGTCTGACAACTTACTGAAGCGAATATATAGTATTCTGTTTATGGAACTTGTGATGATCGTTTTAGTGCAGTCAGCCCGTGCAATATATACAGGGTATCCAAAGAAAGATTTACTTTCTCGAAGGGGACGATTGCTGAGGCCATTTGAAGTAACGGTTTACTTCACGACAATGTGCTCCGCGGCTTCGTTATGGAGTTACAGTATATTTTCTATAGACGCGACAGCCTCGGGAGATTTGGTCGCATCTACCGTACAGGGTAGCTATTTTTTTTTTATCAAAGGCCGAGTCGAACGTAGAGAAGGACAGCGCGTGTAAGGAGAGACCACGCGCACGGGCCTTTGAAATGTGCGCGTCTCTTTCCTTTCTATACGATGACTGCGACTCTCCGCGTCGTGTTAGTAGTGGTTAACACCGATATACCGAGCCGAGATCGGATATTGGTCTCATCTACCGTGTAGAAGTTGTCGCGTCTATAGAAAATATACTGTATTAACGATAAACGCGGACCAATCAGAGCGCGGCATTGACATTAGCCATCCGTAGAAGCTGCGCTCTGGTTGGTTCATGTTTGTCGTCAATAATTCCTTAACGAAACCTCCGAGAACATTTTCGCAAAGGAAAGAATGAGTTTAAATGACCTCAGCAAACTTCCCGTTCGAGGAAGCACAACATTTTTGGAACACCCTGTATACGTAGACGTGTAGAGTGTCGTTAATCTAAAGAGAAATTAATGGTTTGCTAAGAATCGTCGAATCTTTGATGATGATTATCTATGTCTCACGTACAGGTAGTTTCCTCAACAGGTAACAAGTATTGAGGAGACGTGTAGGGTTCAGAAACATCGAAGCCATTTTGAATATCGAAAAGGAGCTTTTACGGTTGAAATTATATTGACCGTCGGCTAGTTCATCCGGATCAAAAGTAGCAATAGAGGAACCGATATAACTATTGGTATAAATAAGAGAATTGAAAATTTATAAAATGGTAATTTTTATTATATTTCCGGACTTCGACACAGAAGAATTTATTTCGGAAGGAGCAGTAACGTTTGTTTGTTTATCGAACTTCCACGAATCAAGTTGAATTCTTCTTCGATCCGTCCATGAAAAAATCGATTGCCATACTCGGGAAATGATTGCTAGGCTGTACAGATCGAACATATCTTGATAAAACGTCTTCTTTAGTGTAAAAACATTGCGAATAGTTTACGCATCGCGTCTCCCTGTATATCCGCGAGAATCCGCGCAAGCGGTCACAATGCGTTTGTCAGCGTGACTAATTCAGGATTCTGTTGTGTGTTGTGGGACACGTGGGAGCTCTAATCCGAAGGGCAGGGCCCTATCTACTGACCATCCCAATCCCAATACTAATTGCAATGTAAGTATTCATTTATCCATTTATACTTCAGTGTCGCTTCTATCTCCTCTTGTGAGAATGTTCCTCATATATACAGACGAACAAAAACAAACAAAAGAAATAATATTAACGAACAAGCCGCACAACAGACCCTTATTTTCTTTTGTTTCTTTCGTTTTCTTTCTTTCTATCACTGTCTCTCTGTCTCTCTTTCTCTGTTTAACTCTTTCTTAAGGTTCTAGTAATACCGCGAGGAATGTCGACTTCCTGTTATGCTACCTTTACATTTGGTTTCTGGGCTCTTTTGTTTTTGATATCACGCAGTGAACGAACTTCCCTGCACGATCGAGATCACACCTTTTATTGGATTTACTCTATGTACTACCTCGTTTTGGACTTTCCTTACTCATCTACCGAGTAGGAGGAGGAAAATCAATCTCACCAGATATTCCTGGTTGAATTCGTTTATTAACACTGGATGCACCGACGAATAATTAATTATCATTCTATCCATACATTCCAGTCATATTAACATTAAACGCATTGTGGACGGGAGGCGTTGATTTGTTGTTATTTTTCCGTCATGTGTGATAACATTGCTTGTTAGAATACTCCCATCTGGTGACATAAATCAATTTTTAACATCTCTGAATATTTTCAATAATCTAAATATTTTAACAACTTTGAACACTAAGGTTACCGTCTGCAACGTGTTCGTTTGTAAAGTGATTTCATTAAAAGAATTTCTAATTAGAAAGACTGATTCATCGGTGCATCCTACAGAGGAAAACCATACGTGACTGTCGATCTTTCGAAGATTTTCCTAGATTCTTAGATTGAAAGAATATGTTGTGCTTCAGCTTGTGTGATTCTGTTTTGTCTCTTGCACCCGGTTCGTGTAGTCCCGTACCAAAGTTTTCTGTTCGTGTAACATTTGTTTGTGATAATATATATATGTATGATTTTTACTGTTGTGTAAAATTATGTTCCAGTTTGTTTACAGTTGACACGTGTTCGGTTCTGTTTCTACTTCTCGTGCTGCATGCGACAACTTCATTACATATACATCTCTTCATTTATCTCTTAATTTCTTCTTGATTTTACTGTCTGCTGTCTATCATGGTTACCATCACTCTGTTTGTTTCGTATTGTTGGTTTTTACAGTAACATACACACCATGCTCAGTAGCCTAATTTTTGTCGTTAGACGCCCATGCGCGAGACTGAGAGTGATTTTTCGTTGCAGTATCGGCAAGCGGTTAAATCAGCACCCCCATTCGCTCTTCAACAGAAGCAGAGATCATTCCTGACATTCGGATTCGGTGCTGGACCAGCCAGGAGGGAGTCCCACGTGAACGTTAACGTGACCCCGACCAGCCACGATCTTGCGTCGGACACACCCGAGATTCGCAAATACAAAAAACGATTCAACAGCGAGATACTCTGCGCTGCGCTGTGGGGTAGGCACACTATGAAAACCTATGGGTCACTATACAAAGTGTTTACGAAATCGTGGTACAACGGGGGGAAAGGGGATGATCCTTCATATCAAATATAGTCAAAATAAGGAATATAGTTTCTTCATACGGAGCTTCATTTTCGGGAAAATTGAGTTTGAAAATGCGTTAGGTACGCATGTACAGTAAAGTTTCTATAAGCGCGACAATGGCGAACACGATAGATGCGACCAAGATATCTCCTCCAAGTTAGCAGTTTGATCACGGCTCGGTATTACAGATCGCGGTTATAAACGTGTATTTAAATACACGTGTACACGTGGTACGTGAGCCGTATAGCACGCATTTAAGAATCCGTGAATACGAATCCGTGAATAAGGATCCGTACGGCACGTTCGAGTCTGACAACTGACAAATGAGGGGTTATCACATGCAATAAACGAATCCGAATTTCAATCTATATAATACTAAATACACAAGTACCCGTGTACGCTAATTTCACAAATATTTCTGTATTTATTTTACGTTTTATTTGCGTATTAAGTACATAGTGATTTTACGTCGAATAATTTACCACGACTTTACCATTGTCTCACTTCTAACATTAACAGTCGAGAAGAATGCGATCGAAAAACAATAACGCCTCAGTTGTTAGTTGTTAGACTCGAACGTACCGTACGGATCCGTGTACACGAACTCGTAGTTCGTAGTCGCGACTGTGCTTCTGATATTTAATTTTATTCAAATTTTTGTGAATTTATTTGGCTTTAGTTGCCAGCGCGAAACTTCTGATATCAGTGCTACACTTCCACCCCCCATATTTCGTTGATATTTCAAGCCGATTGAGCGGCACTTCGGCCTAGTTTGAACTAGTAGAAAAAAATAATGCGAAAATCGCATTTTGTCATCCGAACATAAAAGCCAAATAATTTAATAAAAAATTTAATAAAATTAAATAGCAATAGCATAATTTTAAAGAGCACAGGTCAAGGAGTCTCTACATTGTTTATGCACACAAGCGACAATGGAAATTTGCGGGCTAGACCGAGCGAACAACACAGACTCTGTCTAAGTGCACGCATACCTAACGAATTTTCAAACTCAATTTTCTCGAAAATTAAGCTCTGTATGAAAAAAACTATGTTCCTCATTTTCGACTAAGTTTTATGTGAAGAATCATTCCCTTTTTCCGATTGTACCACGATTCCGCGAACACACTGTATAATAGTAGATCATATACAGGGTGGTTTGCCAGATAGTATATAATAGTAGATTATGAAGATTTATAATAAAAGCTTAATACACCGTACGTGTCTGAGGACAACGAGCTGAGTAAATAAAATGAACCTTGAAGCCTCCTTAAAACTTGTTGAACAGCGTAGTATAATCTACTTAACAGAAGAGCTTAGACACTTATGAACATGTAAAATTACCCAACCTTCTTAGTAGACGTGTATTTCTTCATCTTTTGGCTTGTCCACCAAAATGTTTCACGATTCTATGTACATTTATCCCCACAGGAGTAAATCTATTAATTGGTACCGAGAATGGCCTTATGCTGCTTGATCGAAGTGGTCAGGGTAAAGTGTATCAGTTGATAAGCAGAAGACGGTTTCAACAAATGGAAGTTCTGGAAGGTCAGAATATTTTGGTTACAATTAGCGGAAAGAAGAATCGAGTACGGGTATATTATCTTTCCTGGCTGAAGAGTAAGATTCTACGAACCGACGGACATAGCGACGTAAGAGACTTTAATTTCGTCATCTACAGTCCGTGGTCAAAAAATTCAAATGAACTTGGAAATCAACTCTTTCAAGGAAGTACTATATTTTTGAGACACCTTGTACATGTTGTGTCCCCCTCCCCCTCCCTTGCTTTTATTGAGGCATGCACCCTTTCCGACATACTTACGCATTGTTTTAATTAATTAAACGAATTAATGAAAAAAAAAATATATATATCCAGAATTTTTTAAAAATCATCTATTGTGGTGATAGTTGATCCGTATACCAGGATTTTAAGTAAACTTCGGACGTTTTCAATGACATTCATGTTGAAAAAGTTGCTTGGCTACGGGAGTACGGGAATTCTGTTGCATATTTAATTTATTAATATGCATGTATGCAATACTTCAATAGTTAATCAAATTTAACAATGAAAACACGTTAAAAATTGCAAGTGCCGTTAATTTTTCGACGAAGGACTGTACAATCATCCGTGATTTATTAGATTTATTTGTTAAATATTCTTGATTATGTATTCTAGCAAGTGGAACGGCGCAACGGATGGATTAATGTCGGCGATCTTCAAGGAGCGGTGCATTTCAAAATAGTTAAATACGAGAGAATAAAGTTCCTCGTGATTGCGCTTAAGGATTCCATAGAAATTTATGCCTGGGCGCCAAAGCCTTACCATAAATTTATGGCGTTTAAATCGTTCGGAGATCTCGCGCACAGACCGCTCCTCGTCGACCTCACCATAGAAGAAGGCACAAGATTGAAAGTGATTTATGGCAGCGCTGACGGTTTTCATGCCGTCGACTTGGACTCGGCTACGGTTTATGATATTTATTTGCCAAAACACGTAAGAGCAGTTTCATTACACTGTTCTAGTCACTTTTGTTAACTTTTATCATATCATAAGTAACGTATGATTTTATTGATATTCTGTTTTGTTTATAGACTCAGGGACCTATTTGTCCACACTGCATCGTTGCGTTACCAAACAGCAATGGCATGCAGTTGTTATTGTGTTACGATAACGAAGGTGTATATGTCAACACTTATGGCAGAGTTTCCAAGACAATGGTTCTTCAGTGGGGTGAAATGCCCACGAGTGTTGCCTACATAGGCACGGGACAAATAATGGGCTGGGGCAATAAGGCGATTGAGATTAGGAGCGTAGAAAGTGGACACCTCGATGGTGTATTCATGCACAAGAAAGCTCAACGGCTCAAGTTCCTTTGCGAGCGTAATGATAAGGTTCGTATACACTTCAGGGTGCACTGTTAGAAAGTTTTTCTTGCTTAGCACTAAAACTACTAATCATTATAAGTATGTAGTTCTAGTGTTGAACAAATAGTAATACGTTTTATTTTCTATCGAACAAACCTTTGAAAATCATTCCTTATCTGTTGCACTGATTTTCCCTCTCAATTTTTCACTACCCTAGTTGCCAATTTTTCAAATATACAGGGTGTTCCTTCTAACTAATCTGACAAAAGAAGTTTACAACAAGAGTTACAGGGTATGGAGTGCACAATAAATATCAATAAAAAGTTTCGAGAATAGTTTGTTTTTATGGCGAAATCGAGCTCACCTTGGATTGTTCTTACCATATTTAATAGATATTTTTAATCGTACATTAATATCTTACACGATTTAACATAGTGGAAATGTGAAATTTTATCTTCTCTTTGTGTTCGACTTTAAGACAGTGTAAACATTATTTGATATCGGGAAGGTTACGAAAAGCTGAACATTTCAACAAGTCGAGTGGTAAACTAAATAAAACGAGTAATATGGTAGTATAAATATCATGTGTAATATGTGTTTTGAATTAGTCTCGGTCTCTTCCTCTAAATATATAGAAAACAAACTTCGAAGTTTTTTTACTGACATCTATTGTATACTTCATACCCTGCAACGGTTGTAAACTTTTTTTTGTCAGGTGGCTGCAATTGGATAAAAAATCTTGCGTCACGTTAGATACCATGTATACTGAATTGTTGTATATTTTGAAAGAAACAGTTACTCATTTCACATTCTTGGTTCCAGGTATTTTTCTCGTCAGCAAAAGGCGGAAGTTCGTGTCAGATTTACTTCATGACATTAAATAAACCTGGCATGGCTAACTGGTGATCCCGAATGTGGCCAGATCTGGCCGTAAAATTACCGACGCGTATAACGAAAACAGAAAACCAATCGTCGCGTGTATCAAGATCTGCATTTTCGATATTCATGTTAACTCGTTTCTCACTGCCAAGATTAAACAACGCCATGGGGGAGAGAAAATTTGTTCAGCGTAGTCGGCATAATAATAATAATACTAATAATAATATTAATAATAATATTAATAATAACATTAATAATAATAATATTAATAATAATCAGTGTCATTCTCAATTTTCTTACAATCGTCGTTGTCATCATCGTCACCGTTACCGTCACCATCATCGCCATCGACATCGGCAACGTCACCACCACAACCACCATCATCACCACCATCACCATCACCACCACCACCACCACCGTCATCATCATCATCATCACCATCATCATCATCATCATCATCATCATCACCACCCCCGACACCATCATCATCACCATCATCGCCATCGTCACCGACATTATTATCGCCACGACCATCGTTGTTTCTCTGAACAAAACCTTTATGATCAGTATCAACATTTTTGCTCGAGTAATTGCACATCAATAATTGATAGAAACGAAGGCTACGCAAAGAAACCTCGGCAACAGCTTCGACAGTTTTTACAGAGAACACAAGGGACACTAGCATTTGTAAATCTTCTTGTAAAGAAATTTCTGTGCTTTTTTAACCGTACACCTTTCGTGATACGGCTTAGCGTATGAAAGAGCACAGATTTTTTTTGAAAAGAAAAGAAAAATGGTTCCTTCCTCGTACCGGTGTCCCCGTTTCGTAGAAGAAAGTAAGTAGGAACGAACGAGTATGCACAAAATTCCCTTGACACTTTTGTAATAAGGTTCGTTGTCGTTTCGTGATTGTTTCGGTACTTAGTACATTACGGGAACCCTACCTTACACGGCTGGAAGGCCGGTCAATTTCGAGAAAAAACGTTCAATGATAGACTATCCAGAAACGATCACACGCAGATTATAGTGAACTCGAATCTGCCCTGCAGTACAGTAATTCCTTCAAAAGTACATGACGGAGTAGCCAACATTAACGATTCAAAACAGTATCATTATTATACCATACTATTGTCGTAGATGCAAGACATTGTGTAATATCGATGCTTTGATCTGTACAAACACGAAGACCTTCCAGAATAAGTTTTTAATGAGTAGTTAAACTTTTTTATGATAACTGAGACTACGTAAAATGTTTTGATAGCTCCAAGTGCAGATACGCGAGCAAAATTGCAGTATGAGTGAGTATTTGCGGTTTTGCGTCGAAGGTGGAACTATAGAGAGATACACAGAAAGAAAGAAAGAAATAGAGAAGGAGAGAGAGAGCAAAATCGCGCGCGCGTGTATATGTTGCGTGTGCGTGCGTACGTACGTCGTGTGTGTGACTGTAGAGAGAGAATGAGTGAGAGTGAGAGTGAGAGTGAGAGAGAGAGAGAGAGAGAGGGAGAGGGAGTATGTGAGTACTGATTACGTTGTTTTTTTTCAATTAAATTCAATTGAATGTTATATTTTTCTTTTCTATAAGTACGTTCGATGCAATAACTACTTGCTTATAAGCGATTACTTCATATATACAGTTAATTATAATTACGTATGTTAGGGCTCGAAATGTTGCGTTATGGAAGTGTTCTGAACGGTAGAGTAACTTTGTTTGTTTCAAGGATAATGCATTGCGGAGGAGGTAGCAGTGAATTGGAAATGGTATGATTAAAATTAACAGTAAGGAAAGTAGCTACTAACGTTACGAATTGTATAGTTCTCGATATGAAAGGAGACGTGTTCGTTGATTTCTGCGACTCGGGATCACGGCGATGATGATGCACGACGGTAGGATACACGACGTCGAGCCGCGTATCACGCGGGGGAAGTAATGAAATTTTTATTGAGACTTTTGTAGCAGGACAGTGACAAGAAAAAAACATTTTTATTTTTAAGGTATTTACAGATAATAGTATCTTAAGATTGTTTTACACTCTCTACTTTGCGGTGTATGCTTGTATTGGTAGTCATGGCGTCGTTTATTCTTGACAATTAACAATAGGCGACCGCAGAAGCGCCTTTGGCTTTTATAAAGAATTTATAACTTAATAAGGCAATGCGCACAGGAAAAGGATGGTCTTCCTCTTCCTACCTTTTTATACATTCGATCGTACGCGAGTCGACATATATTATATTATTCATCCCGCGAGGTCGTTATTTTGTGTAATGAGAAACTTGACAGATAAATTCGCTAGTAATAGAACACTTCTGTTGATCGATATATACATATTATGACTGATTACATTTGAATTACGTCACTTGTAACTACTATAGAGCATAGGAACAAATTGTAATGTGCTCAAAGAGGTTGTCAGCGCTCCGAACGATTAATTCATTCGAACGGGTACATACCGCATAATTGCGTGTACATCGTTGTAGGATTTACGTTCGCATGACGTATGGACGTTTTTCACAGAACTGTCTGCTAAAGCTGATTTTAGTTTGAACTGTTCGACGTGGAATCCAACGAGATTTCTCAAGATATTTGCATTGTAACGGTAATAGAATTTATATTACATTTTTTTAAGTCTATATGTGTCAGTATGGTGTAAATTTTAAATAAATATGAATTATATATTGTATCACACTCGACAGGCGAATATAATTCGTATCTATCGTCAATGCGCGATTACCAGACGTAGTAAGCAATCGAGAAATTTTCGTATTAAAGCTTCCGCAGGCTTCCAATTAGCATTCGGATTTCTGTTTTATTCGAGACGCGACAAATTTATAGCAATAACGCATCGTCGAAGCTAACTTTCGGATTTCTCAAATCGATATGCGATGTTTATTTGTATAGATATTAGGGTGGACCTTATAGCTATCCTTGGCCAAGTGTAGCGTAGGATTGTAGCATTGGTTGAGCAATAATAATCTGTGCAAAGTTCGTAGACTCTGTAGCATTATTACTGGACAGCGGATCTTTATGCAAAATAGAAATTGTCCATCTGGAAAATTCTGACGTAATATGTTTAATAGATTGAAAATAACGTGACATAATTTTTAAATTCTTCCAATGCTTTCAGTGTTTTCAATTACACCTACTAATTTTTGCCATAAATGCATCGAATCCGCTGTCTAATTCTAAAGATTACTTCGTTGAATAGTACAATTTTTGTCTAAGAAATTTAGTTATTTATTTGCAAGTAATGACAATATGCCTTATACCATATGTAATCTGCATATAGTGCAACACATAGTACAAAATGTAGGTTTACAACTGGGAAAACGTATCTTTGTATTCTATTTTAAAATATTCTTTATTTCAATTCAGTTCAAATATTTCATAAATTATATCTTTTTTATATGGGTGCCATTTTCTGTTTTCTGGAAATAGTTTGTAATTGGTTGTTCTTCTTCATAATTTTTTATCAACAATTCGTCGTTGTTGTCCTTTGCTTATGTTATGTTTAAAATTATTCTCGCCTTTCCATGGATCTTTTCAAAAATATTTTCGAGCTTTGAGAAATGAAGTGTCCGATTTCTAGATGAATGTAATTTTCTATCTTATCTTTAGTAAGTGATTTTATATTTTGTGCTCTTTAGTAGACTTCCCATGACCGAAAAGATTTTGAATTCTGTATAAATTGCCTTTTCATCCAATGGCGCAATTGTAAGAGGTGTCATGGAAAAAGTTCGTTGACAAAAAATGAGGTCCACCCTGATACACATACGTGGTATGTGATATACGCGAAGAGTGTGACATGTTTGTAAGTTCGTAAGCATGCGTTCCACAGAGCTTTCTACTTAAAACAAAATTTAATGAAAATCCTTCTGAGTGATAGACGTATATGGTTGATTTACAAGAAAAGGTTTCATGGTTTGCAATACACTTCGCATAAGAAGTTAACCCACACGGTAAAAGTACAGATAGTTGTATCGAATAGGTTTTTAAGAGGAGGACGTCCGGTAAGTGCATCGAAAGACTGTCTTTTGAATGTGAACAAGATTTCTAATAAAACGCTGAAACTGAAAGAACGGAGAACAGGTGGCGAGCTTTTGAATGCGCGCGCGCGTGTGTGTGGAAAATAAATGAATGGGCTACACGTATGAACGGTTATTTACAAATAACAGGAACTCTAATATTATAAACAGTAATACTAATTACTACCTTAACCAGATTCGCGTATTAATTTTGTGCAAGAATCTTATCTGATTGCTCCCCATTTTATCCCCCTTTTTTCAGTTCCTCTGTGCCTACTTTATATGTTCCATCCATTATCTTTACTTGGATCGTCTTGCACATTATTTCCCAAAGATGGTAGTGATGATTTCGTAATATTATAATAATTATTATTGCTGTAGTTTATGATTGCTATTATTGTTACGATTATATCAATCCGTGTGTCATTATGACCATCAATCATCATGCGGTGTATTAAGATTCTAATGATTAAGATTACTACTATCATTATTATTAGCAAAGTCAAATATACAAACAATTTGTAATTGATGCGACAGTCATTTCTTCGTATGTCCCATCGCATTTTATACATGTACACGTATCGAAACTTTTCAGTTTTAGAAAATACATGGTTGCAATAACTTAATGCGGATGTTTCACTGTCATCATTCAATAATCATCATGGCTGATTGTTCCTACACAGTTGCTCTAAGGGAAATATTAGTCATTTGGGCAAGAAGGATGTAGCATGTTAATCTTTCATGCTAGGTAATGTATTTAATTTTGCAATTATTTACAAAAAAGATGAACACGCACACACACACACAAGTAAATTTCGTAAAAGTAAGAATTACCGTTATCTTAAACCATTTTATAAGTACTACATACATAATTTTCTTTTTACAAGACTTGTTTTTAGAAAGCAGTCGAGTGATGCCCGTTCTTGAAATTTTTGTTTTAATGCAATTCTTTGGAATTGTAGGTACCAATAACCATGTATATTTAAAGTTTTTAGCATTTATTTTATTATATTAGTAACATATTTTCTTCAGGAAAAGTATATTTACCTATACATTATATGTATCCTGTAAATAAGATTGATTGACACATAATGTATAGCTGAAGTAATGTTA